>CM028348.1:21434819-21953055 GCA_016618105.1 Dendrobium huoshanense
CCATTCATATCTTTGGTTGGTGTGGGAGGTTGAAATAGAGCTCCATCACTATTGCCCTTGCTTTCACTTGCTTCCTCAAGAGGGTTGCTTGGTTTTTCCTGAAGTTAAGAAATTCCGAGTTAATAATGGCAGCAGCAAAGCCTACTAGAGAAGGAAGCCACTTCATACATGCTTCGAACCATAGAGATATATCATATAAAATAATTGTAGATTCGAACAGGACATTAGGCAGTTAATCTGCTAATTGGTGTTAATCAAATGTCATAACAAAATGGCTCTTAAAAGGTTAAGAGAACTGATCTGGAACTGGTGCAACAATGTGTCGGAATATATATATTTTTTTTGGGACATTTAGGTCAATTAAGACAAATTCACATACACAACGCATACACAAAGACTTGAACCCAACACCTCTTAATTGGAAGCCTAAGCTCTCAACCGACTAGCCAAGGTGAGCTGTGTGTCGAAAATTTTCATATGGTATATATTTTGTCATTTTGAACTGATGATGATTGAGTTTGGTTGAAAGTAATTCCTCTCCCAGCTAGTTACAAAAGGAATGAATGAAGCTATGATAACAATTATAGGGTTATGTAGCGGATTTGTACATTATTATTTTCCACCCATCCAATCTTATGACCTGCATTTCATCTTTTGATTGAAGTTGATATAAAGTTCCTAATTCTGTGAAAGAAATGGAAGCCATTGGTTTAAATATTTGAAATATTCATTGTTATTTTTAGGATTGAGACACTATATCAGAAACAAGAAGAGGTTTGTAAATGAGAAACTAGTCCGTTTAAATTATATGGAGAAAAATTCTGAGGGAAAAATATAATCACCAAGGTTTGAGATGTCTAAGCACACTTACATCATCAATTAAACCAATTCCCAAAATCGAATGTTAATTTATATAGAGAGTAAGAAGAAAATGATAGTGATTGAAAAAAAAAAAATAAAGATGACAATGAGACTAAATTAGTAAACAATAAAATTGGTATATAGATAATTTTTTCTAAAGACGATAAAAGTGAGGCCTGCAATGCTTTATGGTGCCGAATGTTGGCCATTAAAAGAGAAGCATAATACTAAGTTAAGTGTGGCAGAGATGAGGATGCTCAGGTGGGTGAGTGGTTTTACCCTTAGAAATAGGTTACGAAATGAGCATATACGTGAAAAGGTTGGAGTAGCTCCAATAGAAGATAAGATTATAGAGAGTCACCTTAGATGGTTTGGTCACATTAAACGACGGCCTTCCGATGACCCGGTTAGGAAAGTAGAGGTATTAGATTTGACTTATGTTAAAAAAGATAGAGACAGACCTAAAAAGACTTGGTTAAAAATATTAGAATATCTTTCTTTATTAGATTTTAAACGAGAATTTGACTTTTAATATGACACAATAGAGAAAAAGGATTCATGTAGCCGACTACACGTAGTGGGATAAAGGCTTGATGTTGTTGTTGTATGATAAAAGTGAAGAAGAGGATGCTGAGGCGGACACCACAAAATTGTGAAGGATTTCAAGTTGAGGAAAGAATTGTCTAGAGTGATGATAAGAATGGATATATGATTGCTGACATTGAAGGGCTATTAGGTTTGCCACAACTCATACTTCACAATCATTCAAAGGAAAGAAGCAAAGTTGGCATGAAGAATAAAAAAAAGTCAAAAGATAATTTCATTATAATAGAATTTTTAGTTTTGTTATTAATTTGGTATTTATTTTTGAATTATATTGAATCCAATGTTAATTTATATAGAGAATAGAAGAAAATTATTGTGATTTGAAAAATATTTTGAAAATGATAATGAGACTAAATCAGTGAATGATAAATTTTTATATAGATAATTTTTTCTAAAGATGCTAAAAGTGAAGAAGAGGATGTTGTCGATCTTGATCCTAATAATGTATTTGAAGTTAAATTGTTTACCTTGAATCTTGTTTCACACTTTTATACTAGATTAATATTTAAAATAAAGATTTGCTTGATTTTATGGTTTTTGGTAATGAACAAAGTTAATATGTTGATGAATTATAATAAATTTATTTAATTTTATGAATTTTTTATAATTCCAATTTGGGGCTAACGCCTCATCTCACTAATATGGCAAAACGCTTCAATTATAGATTTTACCTTTTTGAAACCTTGCTTATTATGCATTTGTAATAATTAGTGAGAATTAAAAAATAGCAGAACAAACTAAATAAATTTCAACGGATATTAATCTCTCCAGTTAATACTACCTCATCAATAGTTACATAGCTAATATACTAACATATAAGACAGGCCTCATATACTCCTAATATTACATTACCAAATCTTTCTCCTAAATATGTCCTGCTTACTCTATGAATGAGTTGTGGGCTCCGAAAATTCGGCATCGGCCTCCACTCGTTTTTCTTATTCGGCGAGGGAGTTTTAACGAACTAAGTTCCGAGGTAAATTTTGGAAGGCAGATGGGTTTGTAGATAAGACACTACCCAGAGATTTCGCCCTCATTTTGCGAGGACTTTATGATCTGAGTTCTGGTTTCCTATAGGCGCAAGCCCCTATAGTTAATTACCCCTCCCGATCACGAGAGAGAACTTTCGATTAAGGCTAGTCATCGATCAGACACGCAGAGTATACGTGTTATCTGGCATATAGTAGCAGCATGGGTTTGGGTATTTGAGAATTTGGAGAGTTTGATATTTAAAATAGAAATTGCACCATCTAGCACTTAAAGCGGATGGTGGGGGAGTGGATGATGAACCCGATCAAGATCCCATGGTTCCGTCGTCCCGGGCCATCGTGATCCCTGGTCTACTTAGTCAGAGGAGGTAGTCGACCCAACCTGACAGAAGGATCCTTGTCGGCAGCCATGGGTTGCTTCGTCCAAGGGGACCTTGTAGACCTGGGTTGGATGTTTGTCTAAGGGGACAAATTTGAATCCACCTTAGATGACAGAGGGCTTTGTGCCCTATCAATCATATCCTATTGATTCATATCTCAAGGATTTGATGCCAATAAGGAGCGTATTGGCTCTGGCCATAACCGGTATATCGTGGTGCCATTTGGCGGCAAAACCACTCGGTTCAGAGGGCCCCGGGTCGTCGTAACCGTTTACCTGCGGTGCCATTTGGCGGCTAACCGCCGGTTAGAGGACACGTACCACGTCCTTACTGGCAGGAGATTATTTGAGAATGGATCCTAGTGATATTTTCGACTAGGCACTTGGCTCTTTGTGAGCTAGAGTTTATTTGAATTTGTCCACCCCGACAGACTGTTGCGGAGGGTGGATGGATTTTGCTTTAAGTAATTGATGGATTTATTTCATTTTTAAATATATCGATATTTGGGATGGAATTTGGAATAGTTTTTTTTGGATTTTGAACTTTTGGGAGGCATTTAAAAAAATGCCTGAAATTGACCCCTCCGGTTGAGATTAGCGTTCAACACGACCATCATCGGGGTGTTTGGGGTCATTTCCTTTTTCTAGATTGAACCTTGTAGACTCTATCTACTGGTCGATAGAGGATCGGGTTTCATAGGCTTTGTGCCTTTTGTTCATGAATTTTCTTGATTTTAGGCTTTGAAGGCCTAAAAAGAATGTATTTAAATAAATACACCGTTCGCTACAGCCGTGTATTTTGTTAGGTAGTTCGAATCTTGTCGACTTCTATTGATTCGTATAGAAGGATCGGATTCGAACTTGAATTCACTTGTCACCCGCGTAGCATCCATAGGCGTCACGTGTGTACCAATAACACGCTCGCCAGGGCCCATACGGGTTGAGATTGTATTTACCCCTTGTGTACCTATGTGTATACAAACTAAGGTGCACGTGCAGGGGTACTTTGAAATAATTATAGACGCCTTCTGTCTGCTTGTACGAATGTTGCAGATCCGGTGGCGTGGTGTTGTAGGTTATAGACGCCTTCTGTCTGCTTGTATTAGTGTTGCAGATCCGGTGGCGTAGCGTTTTGATGTTGACTCCCCCTTTCTCATTCACCGGGAAGGGATTTTCTGGACTTTGGAGTCCGTTGCTTTGAAGAGAACCCCCTTTGAGGTTGTCAGTGTAGTGGACTTGTTATTTTCGGTGTTTGTAGATATCATAACTGTTTTCTTCCTAAGGATGAGGCAAGGAAGAAACTTTGGAACACCATGAAGTTTAGTTCTAATTTGTTTGAACTTTCCTCTCATTCTATCAGGAGGTGTCCTTCTCCGTACATCGAGTTGCCCTTGTACACGACATACTTAGAGATTTTGGTCACCGCTGTCGTAGGTGATATATGTACTTGTGTCCACAGTGATTCATTGTACTTACAATACACTGTTGTTATCCACAAGTATCCATTTGCAGGGGACTGCTGCATCTACTACGATCTCCTGAAAACGTTTGTAGAAGACCCATTATTCTGCATTATATCCACCCTTTCACCAATCTCGGGTGGGTGTTTTGATGTATTTGCTTGTAGGGAGGCGGATCCTCCATCATTGGTCTCCTGTGTCGCCATTTCAATCAACAGGCATGGCGCATTTGACTTCGTAGGGACTATTGTAGGAATTCATGCATCGAGGTCTTGTAATTTGAGTTTCCTCGTGTGTGATCCAAATTTTGATATTTGCATGTGTTTGGATCCAAATTCAATTTCATTCAGACTTGAATTCATCAAGTTTACAAGTCTCCACTTGATGTCGTATAGCATGAGTTCGAATTAAGTTTCATTTAGACTTGAATTCAAACTCAGTATGAGTCTCCCACATTCATTTAGGTCTCATATCATCCTACTGAATTCATCCGGATTTGAATCAAATGCTTGCAAATCTGGATTTCACTTGGCGTCGTACAGTTCAAGTTCAAATGCATAAGTTCTTGTTGTCCACATCTTGTTCTAGTTTTGAATTCAGAGTACAAGTTCAAGTCTTTGTTCAGGATTTTCTGAAGTCCTTGCAAGTTCAAATGCATGTTCGTATTGATTTGAGTTTGATTTTAGTTCATTTGGATTTAAGCCTTGATTAATCATTCAGATTTTTGTTCAAGTGCAATTCCACAATTCATCTGCTCTTCGTACAGGTCCTCTGCTTATTTAGTTCAAATTCTATGCATTTTTGTTCAAGTACAGGTCTTCTATATTTTTGCTCAGCTGAAGTCTTCAAATTGTTTCAATCTCGTGTACTTCGGTGAAAATTTCGGCAACACCCCGACATATCCCCCGTTTGGAAGAAAATAGGGGAGCTGGGCCTTCCCACCACGCTACTAGAGCATGTATGATAGGTGTCCGTAGACACCGCGGCCATACAAAATTTCATCTCACCATGCTACAAGAGCGTGTATGGGGCCTTCAGCAGTACCCGTATCAGAACAGCAGTGACGTACCAGAACAGCAGTGACTCTCCCCACCACGCTACAAGAGCGTGTATAGGGCTCTCCCTCCTCGTCGTATGCTTCGCACCGGGCTCCCTCCTACCGTGCTACAAGAGCGCGTATAGGTGGTTCTCTGGTCCGCTGTAAACGTCGAGAATGGGATTTGGAACATCATACCTCTCGTAGCAGTGTCGGCGGTGTCGGTGTCGAGGTCGAGGTCGAGGACCGTCCCCACCATGCTACAAGAGCGTGTATAGGGCTTACCCGCCTCGTTGTATGCTTCGCACCGGGCTCCCTCCTACCGTGCTACAAGAGCGCGTATAGGTAGTTCCCCGGTCCGCTGCAAACGCCGAGGACGGGATTAGAGTTAGAAATTATACCTTGAAGACCCGGCAGTGTAGGCAGTGTCGGCTCGAGGATCGAGGCAAGAGGGGCAAGCATGCTTCTTCTCTTTTTTTTTTGAATTAATTACAATTAATATTAATTAATTATAAATTAATTAAGGAATTATTTTTTAATTAATTACTTATAATTAATTATAATAAATTAATATAATTAATTAAAATTAATTAATATCATTAATTATAATTAATATGTAATTAATTATAATTAATATGTAATTAATTATAATTAATTAAATTTTAATAAGTTATAATTAATTAATGATAATTAATTTTATAAATTATAATTAATTAAATTAATTCTAATTATAATTAATTAAATTAATTTTAATAATTTAATTAGAACTAAATATAATTAATTATAATAATTATAATTAATTAAAAATACTAACATTAATTAATCAAAATTAATTAAAATAATTATAATTAAAATTAATTTTAATTAAAAATTAAATAACTCCTCTCCCTCTACCTCTCTGTTCGGCGAAGTTACGGGATTTGGCCAGATTCAGGCTAAATCTAGCCAACGGTTTCGGTGCGTGCGTTAAATCCCGGATTAAGGATTTACGGCTTAAATCCCGTATTTACTAAATCCCTTAGTTCGGTGGATTTCGGGATTTGGCCGAAGAAGAACGCAAAGGGAGAAAGTTACCTTCACTGTCGGCGAGCTCCGTTCTCACTCCCGATCAAAATGTTGCAACTTCCGGTTCAACAGAAAGGGAAAGTCGTAGAAGGGGCAAAGTCGAACAGCCCGAATGAGTCGAAGAAGCGCGCGTTAGGTAGAAAGTTACCTTTACTTCCAGCGAGCTCCTGGTTCTTGCGTCCGATCAAAATGCTGTAACTTCCGATCTTCACAGCATTCGGAGATC
Organism: Dendrobium huoshanense; assembly: GCA_016618105.1. NCBI lineage: Eukaryota > Viridiplantae > Streptophyta > Magnoliopsida > Asparagales > Orchidaceae > Dendrobium > Dendrobium huoshanense. Next base: position 21,441,442 of record CM028348.1, read on the forward strand.
TCGTCCGCTTCCGATCAAAGTGTCTTGGTTCCGATCCGACAAGGAGGGAACACCGCCGGTGGAGCACAGTCAAACAGCGACGAAGGAGCCGTGGGAGAGCGCGAAACGGAGAAAGTTACTCCACAGCGAGCGTGCTCCCGTGCCTGCTTCCGATCGGAATGTCGTAACTCCGATCCGGCGAGAAGAGAGAGCGTCAGAGAGAATGAGAGGGGAGAGCGAGAAGTTCCAGTGAGCGAAGTCGCGTAAGAGGCCGAAGGCCTCGCTGCTTTTGGGCTTTTAACGACTCGAATGAGTCGCGCCAGCGATCGTGGGGAGAAATGACGCGAAGCGTGGCCTCGAACGTGCGAAATGCGGCGACGACGTGCGACTGCGTGGGATGGCAGGTCCGTTGATTTTAATTTTTTGTTTTTTCTCTCTTTTCTTTTATACAGCAGGTCAACATGAGTACTCAAATCCTTGATGGGAATATTACTCATGTTAGAATATGCAGAGAAATATACCAATTACTATTCATTCCACCGCCACCAAAGTCAAAGGGTATGTGGACAAAAAAAAACATTAGTTTGTGTGCAGTCAATGCCACCACATCAATGATTACATAGCTAAAATTGGTGACATACTTACTAGGCCATACACTTAAAATACACGAGCATGTCATTCTATATATCCATGCCCGGTATATTCTATTAGTCTCAAATCCAGTAACTGTTATGACCTGGACCGTTCAGTCCAGGCATTTCACGCAAACCGGCTCCCCTCTTTGCACACCAATACACCAATAGAACCAAGCCGAGCAGCAGGCCACCACAGCCTTGATCACAAACCGAGCCGAATCCCAACGTCTCTCCCTCCAATCATGTAAAACACACGATTTCACCACCTTACGAAATCCTCCAGCCCTCGCCGACCTTCCTCTCACCATTTTAATCCAATAGGAAACTTAGGGCATCATATTTTTCTCCCCTCCCTCTCGCAGCAGCCATCTTGTGCATCTTCTTCTACCTTTTCTTGCTCGTAGCAGCCGCCGAAATCCTCCCTTCTCCTTCCTCTTTGTTTCTTTCACTCCACAAAAGCCACCAAAGCCATCTCTCCCCTCTTTTCTCTCTTCATTGTGGTGTTCTCCCTAAATCGATGGGAAGGATTCCCTTCCTACTACCTTACATCTCTCGGATCGAGGTTGAGCCTTCCTTCTCCTCTCTTTCCTGTTGTTTGAGACCATTCAACAAGGGTAAGTTATTATTATTATTATTGTTATTTGAATTCCTAGATTTGATTGACGGCGTCAGATCTTAATTAATCATACTTATATGATTTTGTAATTTTATTCGTTTTTGTAAGTTCACTTTTTATGTTGCGATTTAGTTCAAAAATTAGGGAATCCTATGTTATTTAGATACCTTCTACATTGTTCCTACATGATTGATTAAATAAAATTTAGTTGAGTTGTGTAAGCTTAGTGTCTTGTGTATTGAAGTCTTTTAATATGATTCTTGTTTGTAAGACCTTCGAGTAATTGGCCTCATAGCCCTGTCAGTTGAATATCTAGTAGATTTGAATTTTCATATTTCTCGTCGAGAAGTAACTATTATTTATTTTGGGATAAATGTACCTTTCTTTGTTAGGGGCGCTATCTTTTTTGCTTGTGATATGTTGTTAGATACTAAGCTGCCAATTCTATTTTCAATATTTATAATTAGTATTGTGCATGTCAGGAATCTTCTCTATGACTCATATTGAAATGATGTAGTAGAAAAAACAATACTTTGATTTGCTAATACACGAGCTCTTATCACTTAAAATGATCCATGATGTGAAAAATTAATTCATACATATCAGTTTTATTTAAATGCAGTACATGATACTTCTTCTTTAAGTCATGTTGGTTATATAAATTGTGATTTTCATATTGATTTATATAATGTCGGTTGGTTATTTGTAACTACACTTGCACTGTTTGATTGTGTATGTCAGTTGAACCATATCAGATTTTAGCTAATAGGGCCGATGGACCCTTAGAATATCAACTCTATAAGAAATCATTGGATTTCATTGGGTTGGTATTTACCTTCCCTGTGATGGATATTTGGTAAACTGACTATGGCACATTTATATAAATGTATAAATATATATAATAATAGAAAATAATAAATCACTGATAAGTCATTTTAAAGTATAAGGATACAAAATGTGGTGCATTTGTAAGCATTGAAATGATTCAACATCAATAGCTATTTGACATATATTCCAGCAGACTAGAATCTATTGTAGGAAATATAACATATCTCATGACTACTTTGATATAGTGACTATAGGCTACTTCTATATTTTGATTGTTCATACTGCATTCCACATATCTTTTTCGTTTATACTTTCATAGATAGGAGTTACTTGCTGAGTTTGATTTATTAAACTCACCCGTTGTCTATTTTTATAACCAGCGTATTTAGTCGATCTTCACCTCAATAGCAGATTTATCAGTAATAAAATATACTTTGATATTTTATATTTTGTAGTAGTTTATTATATATTTGTTGTGGGTTGGATAGTTCCTTTTCCGATTATTTAACCTATTTATGCTTTTTTGCTTGTTTTATTACTGCTACTTGGGTGTACTGCTTATTTAATTTTTTCTTAATGAATTGACTATTTAATTTTCCTTCCCCTGTTTATGTTGGTGTGTGTGTGTATATCTATATTATATTGTATCACTTGTATATAAATGTTTCTTTTTGTGGGTACAAAAAATATCTTTATATCCCTTCATCGCGACCCGTGTTATCGAAACTTTTATTACGTCCTCTGACCGGATGTAGCTCTACGTTCGGTCAGAGGATTGTTACTCGGTTTTTGCTCGGTATTTGGTCGGTATTGCTAGGTATTGTTTGGTAATAACGAGGAATATCGCTCTGTGAAGACCAATACCGAGTAATCCCAAAAAACACCGAGTTTTTCTCGGTATTTTTTGGGATTACTCGGTATTGCTCGGTATTTTGTCTTCACATAATGGTATTTCTCGTTATTGTTGGTATTGCTCGGTATTTCTTGTTTGGTGCCTGCGATCTTAGTGCCGGCCAAACGTAGCTCTACGTACGTTCACCGGACCAAATAAAAGTTCGTGTTGTCGGGGTGTACCACCTTCCGGATTCGAGGTGTGACAGTAACAATCATAAATGTTAAACCAACTAAACAACATTATTTATGTTATTTCTATTAGAACCTTGCATTCGTCAATTGGAAACCTTTAGAACGCCAAAAAAGAAATCAGGTTTACCTTGTTTTTGTCACGCCATCCGAGGCCAAATGATCTAGAAAGCAGACTGACTTTTCTGGACGGAATGTCTTGTTGAGAATCGTGATCGAGCTTTGCATATGAATTATCCAAGGATGACCTGCAATTCAACAAAAAATTTAAAGAATTTCTTGAACAAATGTTGTACTACTTATCCATACAACTAAATTGATAACTTAAAACTAAAAAACGAACACATCTAAATAAATAAATATAAGGAAGCAACTTTGCTCAGCCGTTGAGGGGAATATTAGTTTTGTAAAAACTACAAATACAATTACATAAGAGTTTGACAAGCCATATCTAGATGTGATGAACATAGTAAATACGTAAATGCAACACATGCTAAATATTCAATCTGCGCAAAAGTTCCCTGTAAATAGGAGTGACATGATAAAAAAATCAGTCAAAAGCTACCTTGGGGAAGGGCATGGAGATTTCTGGGCCTTTATTTGGCTCGACTGGTACTGCAAAGTAGCCTCCAACATTGTTTCCGCCATTATTGCCCTCTTCTCCGTTTGAGCAAACAGAGCCATCGCTTCTTCATATTTTTCCTGCATGCATCTGATAGAAGTGGGTAAATACATAAAAGAAGCAGAGAAAGGTAAAGCAATAAAATTCAGGAAGTGATCTGTCATATATGATATGAGAATACATAACGTCAGTATAGGCTTTCAGATTTAGCAATCTCATTGCTATTAACTTTCAGAGTATAATGAAGCCAAAGAAAAACTGAAGAGACACTCATGGAAACCATTGGGCCGGAGAAAGGAACTCTTCCACAGAACATGAAATGGATGAAGTGAATCACATCACAACATCAACTTATTAGCCAAAGTTCGGGAAATCAAAGAAATAATATGCTAAACGTAAGAAAGCTGATTGCCGTTGAACATTGACCAAAGGAGCTATTGAAACAAGAAATCTGCTACCAAAAAATAGGGAGAACACGTCAAAAAACATAAAAGGCCATTTATTGTTGTTTCATCATCTACAACCTTTTATATATTGCTCAGCGAAAAAGTTTTTCAAAGAACACAACCTGCAATAATGAAGATCCACTCTGAAATCCCAAAGAGGCGCAGTTATATTCAACTACATAGTACCACTGCAGTACGACGTTTTAAGGTCTGAAACTTTAATGCAGATTTAAACGAAATGCTATGATAATTTGGTGAATTACAATTCATTAGGAAGCAAGCCATCTCACAGAACAAATATTTTAATGATGAATGATAGGAAAATAAATTAAACACAATTTTCAATTGAAGGGTTTTGATCTCCTAACATAAATAAACAGTAAAAAATAGAGAGATCATAAAAGTAAAGCAATCCATTAAGATGTCATGCAGAGGAAAGATACCAGAAATATAATGAATCTAAAAAAAATCACCCTCACTTTCAGGCCAAACACAAAATAATGGAAAAAAATAGGAGACTCTCTGAAGAAAAAGAGAGGAAAAGATAAAGCAAATAAGCATGCCCTAAACTTGAAGAAGGAACTTGCCTCTCCCAGTAAAGTTTTAAGTCTGACGTCTCACATCTCACATCTAAAGGTCAATACCTCGGAGTAGATCAAAAAGTTCTTAAAATGCAAAATAAACTGTTAATATTAGTTGATTATCTCACGTCTCAAAAAACAGATTTGCAGAACCCATGGACAAGAACTAATACACAAAGAATCAAGACTTTATTAGACCGGTCCTTACTGGATTGGTCCAGCCAGCCCCTTGTCGGGGCGGGGCGGGGGCAACAGGGAAAGAGAAAAAGATGGGGTCCACTTGAAATTCAAAATTCAAAATTGGAGCCAAGGGGGGAGCGGCATGGGCAAATTAATCTTTTGCTTTTGTTTTCTAATTTCATGTCTTAAGTAGGGGGAAAATTAGGGTTAGGGATATGATGAAAATTGAGTTCTTGTGAAGTCTTCTTGGTGTCTTTGGGCTCAAGATTTCATCTAGAGATTTGGGAGAAAACGATCCTCCTCTCGAATTGAGGATCACTTGTATCTTTGCTTGGTGTTTTCTTTGATTTGAGTTCTATAAAATTCACTATCATTTGGATTGTCTTTCCTCAATTTTCTTGCAATTTTCTCACTGTTTTCACCAATTATTGCCAGGGTTGCTTGCGAACTAAAGTATTTCCAATAGGATTACTTGCGAACTCAAGTATTTCCTATCAGACTTTTGGAATTCCCCAATACAGAATCACACAAAAGAAGATACCATGAATCCAACAGAAACATAAAGATAGGAAAGGTTCTGGAATTCCTGCCATGACAACGAAGCAGGAACAGGAAGCCTAAGAAACACAGTTAAACTAGTGAAAAGAAGCTCCCATCAAATAACAACAGTAAAAAGTCTAGAGATGGGTAAGGTCCTGTCAGATAACGTCACTGAAGCCAGGGTCTTAAAAAAACCTGGCATAGTTGGAAAAAAAAAATCAGGAAAAAGGCCTCAAGAAAACCCCGTACAGCAAAGAAATCTAGCAAAAGCATTAGGTAATCCCAGTACTGCTTGAGGGTCACACACATCGATACTAACCTAGTTCCCATTGGAAAACAACAGATTATATATGCATATAAGATGGTTCAAAGTGTATGTGGATACAAACTATAACGGTATCTTCTAAGAGAGACAAATGCAATGCAAATATTTTGCTTTTTTAAGGACAATAGTAGGCCGTGAACCCAAATTAACCATGCTAAAGCTTTTGCATGGTACTTTAGAAATTGTCTAAGAAGAAATTGTTCTTCTAATCTAATCAACTTCTAATATGGAAATGGTTTCAATTTTTTCCACCATTCCTTTTCAGTTGAAGCGATGTAAGTAAAACTAACTAGGACTGGCCAAACACCATTTCAACATAAGCCTGTGGTAAGATTTTTATGTTACACAACTGAAACAGAAAATTGTCTCAGGTCCTCTGGAAACCTTCTATGTACAGTACAAAAATAGATGGGACATAGAAACGAAAACCCATTAACTAAATTGCAAATTTTAAAACTAGGAAAGAACCTGGAGTATATGTGCAACATATTTTTGTTCAGCAGCGTCTTTCTCAGCAAACATGCGTGCATCTTCTGTTACTTTCTGCTCTTGTTCAACCCGCATCAAGACCTTTAGTTATCATTTTGATAATTATGAGGGCATAAGGAAGATGTAGAAGATTAAATAGAGAAAGAAGCATATTATTGTATTAAGTTATAACATGGAAATTAGACTTAAGTAACACGAAACCTGAAGCATGGCTTGTTCTTGTTCCTGTTTATCTGTAAGAGCTTGCCACAACTCCGATATTTCCTTCTCCAACTGCTCAACCTATCGAATAAATAATCAGAATACAAAAGATTAGAATCTAGAAGAAGTTTGATAAACTGCTGCTGCATTTATGAAGAATGAAAACAAAAAATCAATGGCTTTGTTCCAGTGAGTATTTTTTTTTTAAGCCAGAAAGAAAAAAATATTGTGTATGGTTGCAAAACATTCAAAGCCTCAAACATGTTTGCATCAATACTGACTTTAGCTCTCATCTTTAATAGCTTATCAATATACATATCCAAATACCCAATCATTTTTATTTCAGCAATTATCGCAATTTCTAGAGGTGCATATAAATCAAGATAAAATATTAAATCTTGAGTATTATTGATTGAATTTAGATGTGGGCTCGAAAAATTCGCGTCACAGCTTGCTGTGAGAGTGTTGGTTTTACGGTTCAAATTTTTAAAAGGTAGATTATATTGAAGATAAGACACTAACAAGAGATTTCGCTATCAATTTCCAGAACTTTATGCTATGCGTCCATGTTTCCCAAAGACACAAGCCCCTAGGATTAATTATAGCTCCCAATGACAAGAGATAACTTTTAACTAAGACTAGTCATTAGCATGTAGTAGCAACAATTTGGTATGTGATTTGAAATGTACCACCATACACTTAAAGTGGATGGTGGGGAGAATAATGACCTACCAAAATAACCAGGCCAAGTATATGGTGGGGAGAATAATGACCTATCAAAATAACCAAGCTACTTACTAAGGGAAGTCATAAGACCTATCCAAAATAAACTAAATGGGTCATGTAGCTTATAAGGCTAGGTTGTAAGACCCACCTTCAAGTTACTCCTAAGTGCAGAAGTCGTAAGACCTTCCAAAATAGTTAGGTATCTTTCAAGGGAAGTTGTAAGATCTGCTATTTGGAAAACTTTGGAAAACTTCTACAACAAGTAATGAACCTTCAACCAAACATGCTGGCAACTTCTAAACGAAGTTGTAATCTGTAAACTCCATCATAAACTAACCTAATGAGCAACTCTTTAGTGGAGCCGTAAGGCCCAACCTAAATTAAACATACGGGCAACTTTCAATGAAAGTTGTATATCCTAACACAAACTCAAACGTTCGGGCTACTTCTAATAGAAGCAGTAAGACCCACCAACATGCTACTTCTAATAGAAGCAATAAGACCCATTTTTTAAACAAACCAACGAACTACTTCTAATAAAAGTAGTAAGACCCACCTTCAGGCCACTTTTAAAAACAGAAGTTGTAAGCCTATCCAAAATAGACAGACAGGCGTATTCCAAAAGAAGTTGTAAGACCTGCTATTCGTGCTACTTTCAATGAAATCTATAAAACACACTTCTAAAACAATCGGGCTACTTTCAATGAAAGTCATAAGACCCGCTTCTAAAACAAGTCTGAATGAAAGCTGTAAAACCCATTTCTAAACCGATCGGGTTACTTCAAATAAGCCCCAAACCAACTCAAACAAATGGGTAACTTCTAAATAAAGTCATAAATCCCAAACTAAATTAATCACTGGGCATTCTAACAGATGTAAACCCCAAACTTTCATAAATTACAACCCACCTATAATCACTTCAGTTTACTTAGGATCCCTGAGAGGAGGCAACCCATGACTGCTAACCAAATTCTCTGAACACAATGATCAACGATCGCTAATATTGGTAAATTGAAACCTATGGTATACTCGAGACGACGAAACCATGTGATTTTGATCGAATTTACCTCCATTCTCTCCACAATTGAGACTAAAATACCTAAAATTATTTATCATTAATTGAGAGTTCTCTCTTACGCAGTAAGATGGATAATAAACTATGAGGGCTTATGCTAATAGGAAGTAAAAACCTGGATCTGACTAAACCCTAATATTGTCCTCATGAGAAATTTGGTTAACTACAATATGCCTTAAGGAGAATGGAATCCTAAGTTTGTGAAGCGGGATTTATGCTAACACGACATTTTTCTTGAGCCAATAATATTATTCACGTTCTATACAATGTTGGTGGCACTAGTCAAAACCTCAAGTTATAAGATTTTCATCGAAAGCAAGTAGTAATAATATGGATCGAAGACGCATCTAGGAACACAAAGAATCAAAACATACACCAATAGAATTTGAATGTATTCTTAAAAAAAAAATACTTGGTACTTTTTACCGTTCAATTACTTGAGTCCCTAACGTTTAGGTCCATTTTGATCATCGATAAACATCATTTTTTTTTTTTACTTAAAGGTCATTACAGTCTTATAGTAAGGTAATCAGGTAGCTTCAGTTGCTAAACTAGCTCACAAGAGTCACGGCCTACCATTGAAATCAGTTCCCAAGAGCCACTCGGGAGGAAGAAGTGTTTATGGTCATTGTGACAATAAAATTTTGTGATTCCATAGCTCTCTCACCTGGAAATGGATAAAGCAATGTTCTACACATAATGGGGTAGAAACTCTCCTTAACAGTTTTCTGATGGTTTACCAGTACAAATCTGACATATGTTGGAGAACCTCAACAACCTAAAACTAAAAACAAAAAGTTTGTGCATCAATAAGCCTTAAAAACTTAAGAAAATGAAAGTAAATACGTTTATGAATTCCATATATAAAAATCTCAACAAAGGATCACGTCCATGTTAAACTATTATATTAGATGAAATGTGAACGTAAACTTACCCTAGCACTTAAATGGCGTCTGTTATCTTGCTTAACCATCTCCATTAATGCTACCTCCAACTCATCAGCTCTAATATGATCAGATAAAAGGAAAACAAAATTTAGACAGCATATAAACAGGCAAAGGTATTATTTTAACCACAAAAAACAATGTGCTTCCTCAGTTGTTTAAATCAGAATAGTCTCTCATTGATGCTACCAGACCGTTGAAAAACCAAAAGCATTCTGTGAACGCAAACAAAAGAAATAAACCAACCTACAGACAGAAGCACCCTCGTGGAGACTAAACAACAAGCGGAGGGTGAATTCAAAAAGCAAATGACATAAGGATCTCACCATCTTCCTCCAGCACTTCAAAGGAAGAACAGCATGTGCTTACTAGACAAAAAGCAGCATTTACATTCATTCTTTTCCAAATAAATATAAAAATACAGACCACAGGAATTGACATTTTTGCAGATGTCATTTAAAATTTTTCAATTTAGTAAGGAAAACCAGGATAAAACTGCAAACGAATTTCCAAAAGCTGCTCTAACTAAATTGCAGTAATACGAAACCAGGATGAAACCAAGTAATAATACTCAGGGATGAAACCAAGTAATATACACACACCAAAAGCCTGTGGTTCTAAACCACACCAACAAAGATCAATTCAATTAAGCCATTCAATACGGGTTCCTTAACATTTGGTTTGCAAGACATAAGCCATAAAAACTTAAGGGTTGTTGAAACCATGTAAGTTGAATTCAACCTGAACAACTAGTGCGCTGGATCAAATAGCAAAATTGCAACTTGAGCTGCCAAAGAATCTAGGTAAGAATTCCCATCAAGGTACTAGAGAAATATACAAATTTGAAATATGGATCGATCAACCATAAAAGCATGCATTCGGAAACTATGTCAGGGGATACGCAATTTGAAGTGACCTTACATAAAGAACATAACTCAGCATAAAAATTCCAGCTTTCACAAAATGAAAATTCCTCAGTTGTAAATTCTAATTATCATAAATCTTTTAGAGTTCTCTAACTACTCATTAGTCCTTGATGCAAAATAATGCCCTGAACGAAGATTTTATAAATCAAAGTCATCACAGACCCTTACCAATTTTTTTTTCTCCCAATGAAACTAGTTCTTTAAAGGCTTAAATATGGCTAAAAAATGAGTTGCAACAGGACACTGACCTGAGGATAGCTGATCTCTTCTCCTCCAGCAATCTGCATAACTCAGCCTTCAACCACGTTACCTGAGTATAAGTAAACGGACTAAACTTTTAACAGGGAAAAAAAGAAAACTAAAGTGAAACATTTTTAGGTCTTGTACAGGCCACCTTTTTTTACAATCTATCCATAAATCGATTGAACTCATAATACATAAATTTATGATGACAACAGAGACGGCAGTAAAAATTTTACCCATATAAATGAAACATAATCAACATCGAGAGGATTGTGCCTTGGTTATTTGGACAATAACCGTATTCATGAACCACAAAACCATGGAGCTAATCGACAAACTAGACACTAAAAAAGGTGGCACAACAACATCTTTTACAGCACGGGTGTGAGTTAAGCAATAACAGATTCAACTGGATCCAAATACCATGCAGAAAAAGTATGAAAATTGGGCCAAAAACTCAGAAGAACAAAATAGAGACACCAATACACATATGTAGGTCTATCATAGAAGAGAAGGAAGAAAAAGGAAGCCACAACATCACCATAAACAGCTGCAGCAAGCTCTCAGCTGCAGACCGCAAGCCAACCAGTCTCATTCAGCCTATTCAGGTCCGATCGAGCAACCAAACCAGTTCTTATATATATATATATATATAAAATAAAGCCAGCAGGCCCCTAGTATGTTTAAAAACCCAAAGCTGCTGTAATTGAAGGTTATGGAATAAAATTTCTACTTCTTCTCTAAAAGAAGTTTTTGCACCTACTTGAAAAATGTTCTACCCTTCTTGACCCATCAAGAACTATGAAAGTGTGGGACTAAGGCTCTCAATGTTGAAAAAATTAGATGAAAAGATTTAGAACATAACATATTTTGTTTCACCTTTCCAAGTTAAATGTAGAACAGGTTTGATTACTCAAATCTCGAGACAATCATGGCTAAGATATGCAATCTTTATCGTAGTCTATCATGAACTGTTTCAAGATAAGGAATATAAATTATTCAATAATAAGGCAACTAAGTGTATGGAAGGAAAACTTGACCATTTATTTTGTTGAACTTTTTAGAGGATTTATATAGCATAAATGAAAAAAAAGATATTTATAATAGGGAGCTTTTATCAATGACTTAATATACAACAATCTCATTTGTAATAACTTCAACTCTCATCTATCAATTTGTATCCACTTCAGTCCCACATCAAATTCTTCTCCCAACTAGATTAAAGATGCAACGACGCGTCTTCATTACCCATCATTTAAGCAAGCAATTAGGAAAAATTAAGTGCCGCTGACAGTGAAGGATCGATTGAATCAAAGGAGCAGGGGATGAAGTGGATCGAGTCTGGCATGCGGCAGAGGGCTGTGTGCGGGACAGAGTTGGATTTGGAGACAGACCGGGACAAGATCACACAGACATATTGGGATTCGTGTGGGAAAAAGTGCTGGTCGGGATTGGAGACATGGTGCCGAGGTGCGGGAGCAGTCACTAGCACGTAGGAGTGGGTCGGGTCGAATTGAGGGAGCGAGAGAAGAGACTAGGCTCGGCTGGGTATCCTATGTGTTGAGTTGGATTCGGAGTGGGGCGAGCTGCTGGTTTGTAATATGAGGAGGTCGATTGAAGGGCTGCTCATGAATGGGATATTGGTAGTAGGTCGATTTGTAGAGTTCAAGTGATTGAGTTTGGCGGCTATATAGTGGGGTGGTGCTCTCAATTGGAGTTCCGGGAAAGTGAGTGGATGAGCTAGCTGTTGTAGAACGTGCACAAGTAAGAATAGTTGTCGTGCTAGGGAACATGGAAGAGAGCCAGTTGAACTTGCTACGTGAAGCAGTCGATGGACTTTTGTCATGTGAGCAGCAAAACCAGAGAGAAAATGAGCTCAGTTGAAGGAGTTCATGTGAAGCAGAGGCGAAGGCTTGAAGAGGGTTGGTTGGTAAAGTTGAGGAGCTCGAGCATATGGCCTAGAATTGGGTAGAGAGAAACTTTGGTAAGAAGGGTTCGAAATACAAAGAGTAAGATCGGGTAAAAGTAGAAAGATGGGAGGAATGGAAGTATCAGGTAGATTTTTTTATCAAGTGGGTGGCAGAGATAGGATTGGGCGACTGAGGCAGCGATTTGAGCAGGATTTTGGAATATGAGGAGGTCGATTGAAGGGCTGCTCATGAATGGGATATTGGTAGTAGGTCGATTTGTAGAGTTCAAGTGATTGAGTTTGGCGGCTATATAGTGGGGTGGTGCTCTCAATTGGAGTTCCGGGAAAGTGAGTGGATGAGCTAGCTGTTGTAGAACGTGCACAAGTAAGAATAGTTGTCGTGCTAGGGAACATGGAAGAGAGCCAGTTGAACTTGCTACGTGAAGCAGTCGATGGACTTTTGTCATGTGAGCAGCAAAACCAGAGAGAAAATGAGCTCAGTTGGAGGAGTTCATGTGAAGCAGAGGCGAAGGCTTGAAGAGGGTTGGTTGGTAAAGTTGAGGAGCTCGAGCATATGGCCTAGAATTGGGTAGAGAGAAACTTTGGTAAGAAGGGTTCGAAATACAAAGAGTAAGATCGGGTAAAAGTAGAAAGATGGGAGGAATGGAAGTATCAGGTAGATTTTTTTATCAAGTGAGTGGCAGAGATAGGATTGGGCGACTGAGGCAGCGATTTGAGCAGGATTTTGGCATGGGAGAGACAGGATATTGATAATATAGAATATCAATTTTATATTTAACTTATAAAATTTAATTTAAATAATAATAAAATGAATGAAAGAGATTGATCCTCATGCAATTCCTCGTTTTCCATGCATCTCGATTTTTGTGACACCACCTCGAAACTCTTGCCAAATTCGTCTTTGCGCTCGCAAGCAATATTACAATTGTTTTTATATGATTTTGATGTTCCGGACAAAACAATGAAGTTCATTTTGCGAACGGATGACATTCAAGCAATGTCAAGCAACATTTCGTTCGTAGCCGATTTCGATCGTCTTCACTAAAATTGACTGTGAGCTGTTATTCCTTGGGTAATTTTGATATTATGAGCGCAACGGTGAAGTTCGCTTCGTGATCGGGATGTCATTTGGGTCGTTTCATGCACCGTCAAGCTTGTCAACAGTCATGCTCATCAGTCACCCTCCTTGGCTTACATTAACTTTTTCTACTCTCTCTCTATTGCCTTTTTTTTTTTGTTACTGAGGAACCTTTTTGTACTTGCTGCCCTTTTTCCTCTTCCCCATCTCTCTCTCCTATATTTATTTTCCACTATCTCTTGTGAGGTTAGCTATTTTATGTTATTTTTTATTAGACCATTTTAAACCTTTTTTTTCATTTATTTTTCTCTCTTTATTTATATATTTTCCCATTTTAATAATTTATCTTCACATTACTAGTTTTTTTTTTTTTAATTTCATCAATTTTTTTATTATTTTAAAATCTCCAAATTCTCTTTAATAAAAAATTATATAATTAAAGTCAACAAATTACACTAGAAAAAGATTACAATATTTAAATTTAAATCAAGTAGCTTAAAATAGGCTAATTATAATTTTTATATTTTTATATTAATAAGATGCCGCTTTTTTATATATTTATTGCTCGTTATAAAACATTTTTAATTACTTTTTATTTAAATTAGATATGAAAACCTTAAGTTAGATATTTAAAAAAAATTAAAACCCTAATGTCAATTTCAAGCTCGAATGAAAAAGATTGATGGTATTTTGTAAATTAGAAATTTGTCCCTGCAGATAAAATAATCCTGACACCGCCACTGATGTCCATAAAGCAAAGGTGAGAAATGAACATTACCTGTTCTTTAAGATCGGGTCCAGAATCGGACTCATGCTCAGGCCTTAAACTTCCAAGGTATCCATCCACAGACTCCGTCACGTGCACCCCACCACATCCAATTAGACCATTTAAGCCTTGTGTGGAGTTTGTTACTGTAGGAAGTAATCCAGTGTCACGTTTAAAACCATAGAACTTTGACGCAAGGCCCTGGGAATCCCTCCACGTATTCAAACCCTTTGCTCTCTCTTCTAGAGCAGCAATAACTGTTGGCCTATGCTTCTTTCTCAACTCTAATAGCCTTGTTTCATTTATAGCTTGATAACCCATGCAAGCTGTCAAAACAAGCTGGCTGCTGTCAAAAGTTGAGCCAGCAAGTGACTGCAATAAGGTAACCCCATCTCCAGCATCTTTTGTGGTTACCAATGCAGGACCTGCCAAGTGCCAACCATAATATTTCAAACAAGTAAGCTCCATTGCTGATAGTAAAAGAACTTATGTTAGCAAAATCTAGTAATTATAAAAGTAGCAAAAGCTGCAAAAGCATAATGAAGGGTTATACAAACACCAAAAGTTGAAAAAGAATAATAACGGTAAAAAACAAGTACCATATAACTCCATTAAAGCAAGAGCGGTGCGGAATAGCATCACACGGTTTCCTTCAAAAAGAAGAACATCCCAAACGCGAAGAACTGCGATAGATTAGATGATATTATGAGATCTATATATTGGCATTGATACATACACTCTAAAGCAAATCATGAAAAAAGAGGGGTTCAGGGGAAGGGGACAAACTACAAGAAAAGTATGGCTTCAACCTAACAACCCAGTAAGAATGGTTTAACATAATTCAGAACCTGACCACTTTCCCAAGGAAGCATATTCACAAATATTGAAAGAAACCAAGGTCCAGTAATCCATGCTACATCCACCCCAAGGTAATCCAAATGATTGGCTGCAGCAAAAAACCAGAAATGCCTGATTACCAAATCTATGAGTTTAATTATGTCAAATTAGCATGAAAATAGGAAATATTGTTTGATTTGTTCGTGAGTTACGTACATAACTTTGGGAATCTGTCGCGAACTAGCTCCTCCAATAGAAGCTGATCCACCTGAAACGAGTTTATTTTTAGAAAGTTTCTAACAGTATCCGCTAAATCCCTACACTAGAAAAGTTCTGAATATTCAAAAGATGAAACCACAAGAAAAAAACTATTGCAAGATAACTGTGAGCAGCAATGTAAAATCAGAAGTTACCTGAGATTCAATCATCTCCTCGGAATAATAACCATCAAAGTAATCATCAATAATAGCCATTAATGTCCTAAAACAGTCATAATGAAGAGATTAGTGGAACTACTGGACAATAAAAAACATTAAGGCGTCTAGGATTTGAAAATTGGAGATTAAACATCATGATGCACCGTGACAATGCTTCTCGATCACTCTTTTCTAAATAACCTAATAGGCTATTGGTTGCAAGTATTTGGAATACATGCATATTCAGAACATAGTGTAAATTAAATATAATATTTTTGAAATAATCAGAGTTACTTGGTTAGCTTTAAAATAAATTCAAAGTTTTTTTTTTTTTTTGTGTAGTAACAATCAGAAATTTTATATGACCACATTATTTTCAATATATATTTGTATGTTAACGTACTCTTATAAACTTTTTAAATTGGATTTAGGGCACGGTAACAAAATGCAATGCTGAAACATTCGATGGTGTCGGCGGGATCGACAAGGATGTGGAGATGACGAAAAGGGGAAAGACAAAGGTTGCAAATGCGCTATCGACACCGAGATGTCAGGCTTTGAGGTGGCAAGGCCACGCGGATACATGGTCGTGGGGTCAACACCAGGATAGCTAGTTCAAGAGAGAGAGAGAGAGAGAGAGGGAGAGAGAGAGAGATGCCAAGCCAACGAGTTTTCAAGCATGTGTTTTCACAATGATGCAAGGTTAAGAGGGCATGAGTTTGGAATTTGCATGACGGGTGAATTCTAAATCATAAAAAATGGCATGTTGGAAGTATTCAAAATCTCAGAGAGAAATACTTAAAATTTGTTTTAATCATAACCAAACACCTAAAAATTTAAAACCCCTGCATTTCAAATGCAATACTCCAAAAACTCACAACCAAACCATCCCTAAAGCGTTTATTCCTTCAACTCCATAAATCCAAATAAAATAAAAGTACCAAAATGCATTCTCCTCAGGCATCAACAGTAGTAGAAGACCTGCAAAGAAATTCATAGCCTGCAAAGCACGGATTCAAAAACACAAAATAGTATATTAAAAAATAGATGATGAAAATTTTATATGAAAAAAAGAAGACATGAGTGGAAAACTATTAGACTGCTTAGCACAAGCTAAAATAATGAAGGGGCGCCCCATTAAGAAAACTTATATCAACAATTTACTAATATTAAATGTTCACTTTTGAACAAAGTATCGAATACATTTTAAAAAAAATGGTTATTAGAAGTTTATCAAATTTTTGCGAATTTAAACCATAGTTTTGAAAATCATCTGCAAACAACTAAATTTTGGTTATTAGAAGTTTATCAAATTACTTTGAATTTACACCATAGTTTTGAAAATGACCTGAAAAAAACTAAAAATTTGAGTTACCAAATGATTTTTGTAGTATGAGCAATGAAACTAAAAGACTTTTCGTTTTGAGCTAAACTAATTGCGACACATTAAAGAAAAAAGTGTTTCAATTTATTTCTCCTGGTACAAGTTTAGAACCACCCATTCCCAGAAAAGCCTACAGCATAAACCACAAAACCAAGCATTTTCTTCGATGTATGAACAAAACTTTATCTTTAACAAAGAAAAATAATGGTAATCATGAATTAAATGTTAAGATAATTTATAAATAAACTCTTTCATAAAATATAATTTAGTATAGTCATTCATTTAATAATAATAATAATAATATATAATGAACTGAGAAATTTAAATTTATTAGATTTATTATTATAAATATTGGTACTACAATTATGCCTCATAAACTTATAATTTAACACATCATATGCAAGTATATGGTAACCATAATTTAAATTTAGTTAAGATACCTAGAGAAACAATTAATTTAAAAATTATTAATTATTGGAATTTTATTAGTATATAGCATAGAAAAAATATCTAAAACATAGTTTAAATAAAAATTAGAACAAATAAATAAAACTGCTAACGAACCCTACCGGTAATTATCAAGACAACTGATAATAAAACTAAGTTATTTACTGACCGATTTCCTTAAGGGCACAAAATAGATTATATTCATCAAAATTAGGTTTAAATGATTCTTAAAATGGCTTTTTATAGTGATAGCATGATCTAGACTATTACTTAATAGTTTTACAATTATTACAACAACAATAACAACAAGCCTTTATCCCACCACCGGGTCGGCTACATGAATCATTTTTCTCTATTGTGCTCTGTTAAGAGTCAAATATCATTTAAATGTAATAAAGAAATGTCATTTCTAATATTTTTTAATCAAGTCTTTTTAGGTCTACCTCTAACTTTCTTAACATAGGTCAAATCTAATACATCTACTCTCCTAACAGGGTCATCGGAAGGCCGGCATTTTACATGACCAAACCATCTAAGGCGGCTCTCTCAAATCTTATATGTCACTAGAACTACTCCAACTTTTTCCCGGGTATCCTCGTTTCGCATACTGTCTCTAAGAGCAAGTCCACTCATCCACTTGAGCATCCTCATCTCAGCAACACTTAAATTAATATTATGCTTCTCTCTTAATGGTTAACATTCTGCGCCATAAAGTATTGTAAGTCTCACCACCATCTTATAAAATTTTCCCTTAAGATTGAGCAGTACTTTTCTATCACACAACAAACCCAAAGCATTCCTCCACTTCAACCATCCAACTTGAATTCTACTAATAACATCCTCATCTATTTCACCATCAGTCTGAACAATAGACCCAAGATATCTAAAACGAGTACACTTATTAATGACTTGATCGCTCAAAGTCACAAACCTCCCACTAGATCTATTACTACTAAACTTACACTACATGTATTCGGTTTTAGATCTACTCAAACGAAAACCTTTAAACTCTAAGGTTACCTCCATAATTCGAGTTTACCTTCAACTCCCTCTCTAGTCTTAAAAACAAGAAGAATATCATCAGCAAAAAGCATACACCAAGGTACATCCTCTTGCAAATGTCTAGTGAGAACATCCATGACTAAAGCAAAAAGATAAGGATTTAAGGCTGATCCTTGATGTAATCCAATTGAAATAGGAAAATATTTGGTCAAACCACCTTGTGTTTGACACAATAGCTCTTACATATATATCCCTAATAATTAAATTAGACCTAAAAGAAAAGGCATGAAGGACCTAATCAAATAAAGAGAAGCAATAACCATTATCTAATGCTTTAAATGCCTAATCAAATATTATTATGATGGGTAGGATACGGATGATGACGATGAATGGCTCATTACCTTCCATCAACTCTCTACTGGTGAGAAGAATTTGTCTCTAGAGAAATAAAATCATGATGGCGACATCCACATCAATGAACAAGATATTTGTGAATGTCAGATGGCCCAAGAGGCAACCTCTCCAATCAACCTCATACTCTATAAGAATGACAGAACTAGACATGTTACAAAGGAAGCAAAAACTCCAACTAAAACACTTAACAGGAATTACTTGTGAATTAAATTTACAATGCAAAGGCAAAAGATCATTTATATTAAAAGTAAGATTAACATGAATGTCAAGTGGAAAATCAAACATTAAAGCTTTAGAATCAATCATCATAATCTTTACTACCCTTATCCCAGCTATTAGAATAAGTTATATTAATAGTCATTTTTCATTTATTTATGTTCAATGGTGTATAGAGTTCTTAATGCTATTTTTCATTGATCATTTTGAAAACTTTTATCCATCTTCATTTGAGTTTACCTTTTCTTCTTCCTAATTTTTCAACACTAATCATATCAACCTGTCTAAATGGCGTGTTCCCTGTTTGTACATGTCCAAATCACATACGGTTATTTTTAACTATTATATATTCAATATATATTACTCAAAATATTTCTCTAATATAATCATAGGGAATTAATGGAAGATCCTATGGTTGACTATTATTTACTTTTTAGTCCTTAGACATTCTTGTATTATTTTTTAGTCCAATATATATATATAATTTCAAGTTTTAGCAAATTACTATTTTTTATACCAAAAACATATCTTTCTTTCTTATGACATGCGTGCCCCTAGTTATACTTTCTATCCACCCTGTACTCACTTCTCTGAATCTGGTTATTTACTGAAAACAACTGGCTATTGTTTTACATATGATAATTTTTGTATGTCTGATAATAATCTGATACAATCCTTTAATAACCAAAGGACTTCAAACAATAACCAAATTGAAAAGATTTAACAGACACTTGGTAATAACTATATCTAATTCTTAATAATCATATGCTACCAGAAAATAACTAAATTGAATGAAAAAAAACTATCCTAACGCATTGCAAAAGTCAAATGTAATCCTACAGCGTGAGGGATCCGTGAATGAAAGCACCCACCATAGCTTTGTCAGGATCCACAAACCCACGGAAATCCTACAGCGAGCCTCTTCTATCGTAGAAAGCCTCTACAGAGGAAATGATTTTACTTGTTTCTATCTTTTATCATATAACAAATCGAAGTGATTTACTAGCTCCTAACATTTTTTTCTACAAAGAAATTGCATTTTGTTAAATCTTTTTGAAGTTGATGATGTAGTGTTCACCCATACTCTTCAAAATTTTCACAACTCAAAGTAAGTTTTTTTCTTTCTTCAGCAAATAGGCAAATTTACGGTTCATTCTTTGTAAAAGGTCCCCCACCTGAGATCATTCAGGCTGTGCTGTCAAGCAATGGAAGCCATCCATAGAGAACTAGAGATGACGAAGGAAAGCATAGTCTTGCATCTCAAGTAATATAATTTAATTTGAACGTACATTCTAAGCGATGGTTGAGAACATTTTAGAGGCATAAGAATCAAGAGGGAAATCTAGTTCTTCCATGGCGCTACAAAACTTATTTATGTTTCCTTTGTGACCCTTTGTGGATAATTTTTGCATTGATAATACTTTTTGTGGAACTTGATTTTATTTGCGAGCACTTCAGTCTCTTAGCTTTTTACGCCACAATATAAAACAATATAGCAAAACAAGCAAAAAGAATTTCAATGTTAAAAACAAAGCTCCACCACAGGTCTGCCAAACAAAATCAACTTTTCAACCGCAGCTTTTCACCGCAATTTTTCTAACAGAAGCTTTTAACATGATTTTTCAAACAACAACTATTGTACCAAACAAAACTTAAGTTAGATTTCCTTAACTGATTTTTCTCCCTTCTCATAAGCAAAACTGTGTTTTTTCAATGAAACTAGAATGCTAATAACATCACATCTAAGGCCACGTGAAACATCTTTCCAAACCATACAAAGCCTCGCATCAAATAACAAAACCAAATTTCCCACAAAAAAAAAAAAATAACAAAACCAATAAAATGCCAGTATAAAAGCAAGTTAAAGTAGCTACCTAATAGGCCTAGCTCAGTAGACAGTAATTTAATAAGACAGCAGTTAGTGACCGTTACCAACATAATTAACAAAAAAACAATTACTGATGAATAACAGTACTATCAATTTAAATCATAACATATAAGTTCCTACCTGGCAATAACCAACAGATGGATTATGCCGAGCATAAGCCGTGAGTAGCCTCCTCAGAGCATTTCTTCCATCCTCATCCAACGCAGGATGACCGGGAAACGTCCTTGGCAAGTCCTGTGATTGGTAAACACATAACATGCAAATGAAATCTTCTCAAGCTCCTGTTTTGTCCGCAATGGCTTGAACATGTTCATAGAATCCCAAGTCTAAACTTTGAGATTCCATGCATATAGTTACCTTCTCAATCTGCCCCTTCCATTTTTCAGTTGGAGTTGCATTAGGTTTATTTGGGCCATCACTAGCATCATTCAAAGAACAATCATCAACTCCATTGCTATCGACATTTTTGGTTTCCGAAGCCAGCAAGTTTTGGTAATACCCTTCCTCTCTGCGCTTTCTAATACCTGCAAAGGCCTGCCATATCTGTGGCCACAAAAGAAGATAAGTGAGAAATAGGTAAAGGACATAATGTAGTAGCAAGCTTTGTGTGAAAGTTCCACCTCTCCTCTAAGAGCCATTGGCAAACCACCACGCACAAGGAATTCCAGTTCTTCCTTCCAAGGGTTGGGTTCCAACAGCGCTGCCTGATTGGCCATATTAACGGATGAATCAGCGCCACTTCCATAACCAGAGGACACCTCCTGGTTCACATCGGATCTCTCTATATCATAAAACTCATCTTCAGAATCCTCCAAGGGCTTTGAGGCTTCATTCAGAACAATCCCGCTTGCAGTCCTCCCTTCATCTCCCTTGTCACTCAGCAAGTATGTCTTCTTCTTTACACGATGGCTCATCAACTGCTCGATTGCAGCTAGAGAAGGTCTTATCTGAGACCAAATCTTAATTTTGTGTGCCCTCTCCTCTATTTCCACTGGCTCCTTCCGCATGGCAGTTTCCTCACTGCCGTCAATTCTTTTATCTCCGCTATCATCTCGATCATCTACCGATCCACTACCTGCATCAACAGGCAACGCTGCTTCACTTTCCTCACCGGCAGGAGCATGGTTGAGCTCTGGTTGACTCTCAAGGAATTTCTTCCATCGATCTGATCTCTCTTCTTCCTCCTCCTGGAGGTGTAACAGCAAAAAAAGGTATTTTCAGAAAGAATAAGCAAAAGTTAAAATCAAAAGCAAACAAATAGCAAAGGAAACATCACCTTGTAGATGTTGGCATACTCTCGGTATCTCTGCAAGTGCTGAGGTCGCACAGTAAATCCATACGCATCCCTGATCAGATCTATGACCATCAAATCAGAAACGGATCAAAGCAAATCGATACCCAAAACCCCTCACCAATGCGATCAGCATAGACAATGTGAAATAAAAATAAATTCGAAGAATAATCTAGTAATGCAACTTAACCATTGACAATAAAACTAAAAGGAAAAAAAAATCACTACGGGTCAACTTAACTGCCTTGCGAAATGGCCAAAAAAATAAAATTAAAAAAAACAGAACTTTCACCACCCCCCCACCCCGGAGGTATGAGACCTAAAACCCTAATTCCCAAGCCGGTACAGTCAGCACCGAAACAGCGAGAAATATCTCGCGAATATAGCTATCAATCAATCAACCGTATACCCAAAGATCACCGGGTTTCAGAATTTCACAGTCAAAGAACTGAAAATTCGCTATCTCGAATAACATTCCAAAATAGGTCGAAGAAATGGAATCCTGCACGTGGAAGGAATCAAAACTCGCCTTTTATGATCAAAAGTAATGAGAGGAAGGCTTCTAGCCTTCATCTCCGGCAGGCACGTGACACTACGAGCGCGTGTTTCGCAGGGGCGATGGCGACAGATGCCGAGGAAGTTGGAAACGCCAAAGCCGTGGACCTCGCAGTTGACGGCGTCGGCGGCGAGGAGACTCCGGGGCTCGGTGAGGTTGGGTGAAGCGCAAGCAGAGCGGAGCTTGAACAGAAGAACCAGAGAAAGAGTGATGTGGCCGCTGAGTGACAATGGCAATTTAGCGGATATTGAGATTCAGACGGGGCTGTAATTATACTAATGAAAAGCTGGGAAGCCGAAGATAAGTCTCGTTCTTCTTCCTTTTTATTTAAAAAAAAAAACTAAATAAATTTTAATTAAAGTCTTAAAAATAAAACAAATTTAAACAATGGTTCTTTATTATGTTAATAACCTGCTAAAATTAATTAAAAAATTCATTTATTAATTATTTTTTATTTCTTATTTTATATTATCATATCAATTATTTAATTCGTTTTCATTATTTCTTGAAACCATATATGACATGTTCTATGCCTTTCTTCTGTGTACTTATTATTTTTTAAAATATAAACAAATAATAATAATAATAAATCCTATGAAATTTTTTTTATTTTGGAGTTTTGGAAATTTATTTACAGTTAAAATTAAAAAAAAATATATTACATCTTACATAATATTTTATCTTCTTAATTTATATTTACAGTTTTTCAATTTTTATTTGCGATTAAAATAAATTTTAGGATTTTTTTGAAACTTTATAATGCATAATTTATGTTATTGGATTTTGAATGTCTATTTTTGAGAAATTCTCTAAATATATCATATTGCATGCACTAAAGATGATTTCTACATTACTTCCTATTATGTGCAGTGTACAACAACCTCCTACTCCTACATATCCCGCACAATGGGCGAATTATTACGTCCGGTGACCGAACCGTCCGGACACCAATCCAGACGAGTCACGTCACCCGGATACACTGGGCCCCGGGTGTATCTGGGTAACGTAGTGCGTCTGAATTAGTGTCCAGACGAATATGGACACCGGACACGTAATAATTTTCCCCACACAATGACCTCCCATGCAACTTTCATATATTGTAACGGAAAACTCTCTTATGATCTTGCACCATCCAGCTTTTTCGATATGTGAATCCGCTCGGCTTTCTACTTTATTGCCAATAAGCCAATGACCCAACTATGTGTCCCAACATGAATAATTTCAAAAAAAAAAAAATTGCTTTACTAAAATCTTGCAAAAAAATATTTCAAATATATAAGATTTATTTTAAATTGTATTTATAATACATTTGAATTCTAAATTCAATCTAAAGGTCTCTTATTTATTTTTTGCAGGATATTCTCAATTGTAACGATATATATATATATATATATATATATATATATATATATATATATATATATATATATATATATATATATATATAATTGAAAATTTACAAAAGTCTAAATTGTTAATTTTTTAATAGTAAATCTATTTAATCATGTGCTCTCTTGGGTGACAAGCACATTACACTTTGTTTTTTAAGGGCCTGAGGCAAAAAAAAAACCTCGAGAGCCTGGGGGGTTAAATTGGGCAAATTATTCTGTGCGGATACCGCACGTTATTCAGAGACCAATCAGAATGCACCACATCACCCCCGCTCGGTACCGCGGTTCAGTACCGTGTTCCGTCCCGCACTTGGTACTGTGCTCAATAATGCTGACGTGACATATTCAGATTAGTCTACGGACGATGAATTGCACTCGGTGTCCGCATAAAATAATTTCTCGTTAATAAATTGAAGAACTGGCCCATATGCATTGATATTAAAAAAGGTTAAAAAAACAAAAAAAAAAAAAGCACAACTCCAAAAAATGAAGTTACAGTAAATGTGGAACTGCAATAACAAACAACCTAGCAATGCTAAAAGACAAATACAAAAGCAGAAACAGAGAAAATCCCAAAAATGTCTAGACTCAGACAATAGCAAAAACACCCAAGGGACCAAAAAAAAAATCATCAGTAGCACTCTCTGTTGCCATAGGGAATCCCAAGCAAAAGCTCCCAAAATAAAAATATAGTCAGCAGCACACCCAAATGCCAGGGGGAATCCCAAAACCTTCAAGGGAAGTGGTCCAGGTGACAAACACTTGTCACCATCATCGAGAAAGCAAAAAACGTAGCCTTTGGATGCTGCCAAATGGGAGAAATTATTCAGTGCGGATGTCAATCACAGTTCTCCATCTGGAGATCAATCAGAATGCAGTACCGTGCGGGGGTGATGTGGCGCATTCTGATTGATCTCTGGACGGCATTCGACGTCCTCACACAATAATTTGTTGCCAAAAAATGGAGAAAGGGCTGCTCAAATTAATGCTAGAGTAACAGATGAAAGTTTTGCCATTATTTCCATTTATGAAGTTTGAGATGTACAGCCTTCCTGATACCATATTTAACAGTAGATAAATTAAAAAATGATTGCCAAAATTTTCTCTCATTCTTCTCTTCCTGATACCATATAATAAATAAGAGCCCAAATAGCTAAATAAGAACTAGTTTTAATAGCAGCAGGAATATCCACATGGTCAGTCACTAAATTTAAAATTTGTTGAGAGCTAGGCTTCAAATAAAAGGAAGAGAAGCAGAGAATAATACTGCATAGTAAGTGAAAAGAAAAATCACATTCAAAGTATAGATGGCTCGAGCTCACAAAGCAACCAAAACAAAGAGCACAATTATGTTTCACCCTATTGTTCCTTTTTAATAAGATTATCGACAGTTTTGAGGCGTCCCAATAAAGATAACCATTCATAAATAAAAAATCGAAGAGAAAACTTTTTTGTGCCATAACATTTTAGCGCAAGGAGAGAGGATTAATTGTAGTCACTGTAGCTGATAAAGTGTTTAATGTGGGGCTTAACTTTGCCCTTCTAGTTCAGATCAGCATTAATAGAATTAGCTACAGGGATGCCATAAATTTTTTACTTAATGAACAAAGATAGAGAATCAAGAAGATGCTGGCTTCCATTAAGAATAAAAAATTGCACACCACTGCCATCAAAATGAGAAGAGAAAATATTGTCATTCATCAAAGTAGCAATGGAATTCCCCCTAATTCATGTGTCCCAATAAAAAGATAAATTGGTATTCAAATTTATCCTAAAATTTGTTTAATCAAGATAAAAATGAACATAGAATTTAAAATCAACCCATTTAAAAAAAACTAATGCATGATTCCTTGTGGATCACTTTTTAAAATATAATTAATGTTTCAAACCTTGTTCACTTAAAAAAAAAATTCACTTCACAGTAACTAATGGCCATTCCTTATTAGCCCTACATATGCATGTATAACCAGTGTCTGGAGCATCTACCAAAAATAGCATTTGTATTAAAGCTTTAATTATTATTGCCCCATTTATTTTAGCGCTGCATGAGCGTGGCCATGCCACCTGCATAAGATTGGATCAATGACAAAAGTGCTCTTAGCCCATGGGTAATCTATCGCACAAATCACATCACAGAAAGAAAATTATAGTAATAAAATAAGACATCACAATAATCATCAAAACACATCAGAGCAATCTACACACGTGTCACACACAATTGCATCACATCACAGAAGCAGAAAGAATTAGAATATCAGCCCTAATCCTATAGCTAGAAGTAGTGTACTAGCAAATAACTCTATGTGTGTATAATAGGCTTGTGTGGCTTTGGATAGGTCCTATATCAGATAGTTAGTTCAAGTTGTTTAGAGTTCATATTTGTTAAAGGTCAAAAGGGAAAACTTTAATTAAAGTTTAAATATTAATGGATTGGGGTCCATTTTAATTAATTTAGTCTGTTAATCCATTTTAATGCTTAGGGTAGTGATTTTTAAATTTTAAGTTGAATTAATGAGTTTTAGACGGTCTAGGGTCCTCCTATACACTAGGCTAAGATAGTCTAAAATGTAACTATAGGAAATAGGCTAAGTTTGAGGGTTTTAATATTTTAGTTAAATATTAGGCCTCAGAATGAGTAGTTAGGCTTTGAGATTGCTAGATTTGGAGTTTTCTATGAAAAAATATGAATTTTAGAAGTTTCGGGCAATTAATGAGTTATTAAAATTATTTAATAAAAAGTATTTTCGAGTTTTTGGTCCAAATCAACTCCAAACCTCTTGAAATCACCCCCAAAGGTAAGAATGACCTAAAAATATATTCCTAAGTGTTTGGAAAATTTTTGGAATTTTTAATAATTTTTAATTATTTAATAAGGGCAAAAAGGTAAATTTTAATCAAAATCAAATTAAGGCTCAAATTAAAGTCCAATTAAATTTCCCTAATTATTTAAGATTAAGGACTAAAATTTGAAGAGTTTAAGGTATTATGAGAAATTTTTTGAGTTAAAATGAATTTATTTCAATTTTCTGAAGTTATTGGGGCTGAATTAACGGGTAAATTAGGGCTTGTTAATTAAGGGAACTGAAAGCTCCTAAAAATTCCTAAATTTTTTTTGAAAGGTTTAGGATGTCACTAAGTTTAAGTGTTGAGAGTGTCATATCAATCAGAGATCAATCCTAGCTCCTAGAATTTTTTTAAGTTCTCTAGACGGGTCCTTAATTATTGTCCTTAAGGTGTCGCTACATTAAGTAGGCTTGAATAAAATTTTGGACTAACCCTTAGAAGAACATGCAAGAAAATGCATAATAACAGTAAACACACCAATCCTAATATCTAGGAGGGCCTAGGTTATGTGCTTGTGCGTCCTACACATGCAAAAGATGATAAAATAAGAAATTAAGTGTGCTTATCGATGCAATTAGTGAATGATTAGAGCTCAATCATCCACTAATATAACCCATGAATGCTATCCATAAGCATGATATAAGTTTAAAATTTCAAGTAGTGGATCTCCAAAATTTAGGAATTTAATCGTATAGGTAATTTCAAAATAGTTTAAAATACCTATATATTAAACATATGAATATATAAGTTTAAGAAAATAACATAATTTAAAGTAATCCCATTTATAGGTACTTGAGAGATACACATGTCACCCGAACGAGGATTGAAAATGATTTCAAAATAATTTTAAATTAATTTTTAAAGAAAATTGATTTAAAAAACATTTAAAATCAAATTTAAAAAGAAACGGCAATGATGGGCGACGTGGCAGGCTCTAGATGGCTCCCAGAACCGCGAATGCGGTTTGCAATCATAGGTAATGATTGCACCGTCGTGCAATCATTGGTGCATGATTGCGGAATTAACCCACTTAACCATGTCAGCGGTAGCTGGGGACCGTCTGATCTCATGCGGTTTGAGACAGACGGTCAAGATCCCGTCGAACAGAAAGTAGAACCGCGGGATCAAGATCAATGGTCTTTCCGAACTGTGGAACTACGGGATCTTGACAGACCGATCGCGAGATCAACGATCGAGATCACCTCCCACGTGATGGAGACCGAACCCAAACCCTGAAACAATATTCCACTTTATTCTATCGATTGAGTGGATCAAATTAAATAATATTTTAAACGTATAATGTACACATGAAGAGCATCCATGGGGAGGTATTCTTATGATTTGAAAGTCACTGTGAAAAGAGCTATTTAAACCTAAGTTTCCTAAGTTAGGTTTAAGGATTGCACCTCAGTTTTTGGACGGTTTGACCCATTTAAGGATTCTCTAAACTTGTAGATTGTCCACTTATAATTCCTTAGTTGATCTCAAGCTTCAAAACGCCTTCGATCGAATGGAAATTGCCTTGGAAGGATTGTGGTCTCGGGTCGCCAGATATATCGCCGGGGGCGACCTTGACTGGTGGGGTTTGACTTGGAAAGAGTGGAGAAGGGTTAGGAGAGCTCATACATGAGAATTCTCGATTTAAGAGCTGCTAGGGAGTGAGTAAAAGTAAGAGAGCATTCTAAGAACCCTAAAGGAGGTATTTAAAGGATTATAACCATGATTGATGATCTAGATCTAATCTAAGGTCAATTAGGAGGGAATTATATTTGATTAGCACGGGATTTGATCCCAAGGATGAATATGCAATGATTATTTGCATTAATTGAGAAGATTTTGACCATGTTAGACTCTGGTTGACCAAGTCAATGGTTAACCTAGACAATATGATCAATTTGACCGATGGGAGTTAGAGATTTGAGTCAAAGAAGGGTGTGGATGGAATTAGAACATGATTTGACCAAATAGGGCTGTGACATCCTAGGCATCCATAGTGAAAGGATTCGTCGATAATCTTGATCAACCATTACTTCATGCTCCCTTGCTCTGACCTGAAATTGTTAACCACATATAATGAGCTTCAAAAAGCTCAGCGGGTCATCAAAGCCTACAATTGAAATAAAAGCATGGTACTGAAATAATATGCATGTCAATCAGTCAAATCCATACCAGTCACTTGCACATTATCAGTGAGTCAATGCAGATACAAAAATCAGTACAGAAACAGAAATCAATGCATAGACAATAGAATCCAAAATCATCAGTAAGAGAATCAGTGAACAATAGAAAATCCGTAATGTTCAATAAATGAATACGTGCATCAATCTCTACATTAGTCATCTTATCTATCACATCAGTCTAATCAATGGAGCAGAATCATATCAAAACATACACTTGCAAATTCCAGTTATTCAATATTATTTGCTCAATAAATCATATGTCATCCAGTAATCGATATCACGTGTTCAGTAAATCACATGTCACTTGCTCAGTATATCTCGTGCATAAATGTCAGTACAATGAATCAGTAGTAGTCGCGTATGTATCAATATCAGTAACAATCTATATAACATTGAAATCATGTGGTAATAGTAAATCTGTACAATAACGATAAATCCTCAGTAAACAAATCACATTAAAAGAATCAGTACTAGTAAATCCGTTAAATCAAATACGATTAACATCACTCAATCATATCAATAGAATCAATCAGATTAATAAAGAAATCAATTCCGGTCAATAATCTCAATCAATATGAAACTACATAAAACGATCAATTTAATACATCATAAGGACAGTTGAAATCAAATCGATAAATCAATAATAACCATTAAAATCAATCAATACAGTAAAATCATATTCTATATCACGTGGTCAGTGTATCACATGTATCAGTTAGTATTCGATGTATCACGTGCTATAAGATCGGTACAATGAATCAACGTATCAGTGGATCAGTAGTATCGGTATCGGTATCGTTATCTGTAAAATCAATGAATCAATGAATCGATGCAATATCAATATCCATATCGGTATCTGTGTTCAGTGACATGTATAGTATGAAATATTAATGAAATCGTGCAATGACAGAAAACTCATAAATCCGTACAGTAAAGCTATTCACTATCAATAAATCAATTCAATATCAGTAAATCCATTCAAAATCCATAAATCAATTCCATAACAATAAATCAGTCAATATCGATAAATTAGTAAATCTATAATGAGATCATAAGAACAATACTTTATACATACATTCCAGTACAATAGTCTTACTCGACAAGTACAATCACTGGCTATTAAGATGTTTTTCAAGGTTAATATGTTAGTAATCCGTTGGCTATAATAGAGTTGTTACCCTTGCCCGTCGGCATAAACTCCTTATGACTCCCAATCATTGTATCACGTGATCAATAGAGGATAACACCAAACCCTTTTTTAAAGGAAAGCTCGTCGGCCCACCATCATGACAGGTCAATCTTCAACCAACGGTTCAACCAGCCTTTACTCAACAAGTAAAAGACATGACTATTACGACATTTTTCAATCTTGGAATATCGATGTATCGTTGTATCCGTTGGCTCAATAAGAGTCGTCACTCTTGCCCGTCGGCAGAATAATCTCCTTATGACTCCCTTCTGTAATCACGTGATCAGTAGAGGATAACACCAAATTCTTTTTAAAGGAAAGCCTGTCGGCCCACCATCCTGTCAGGTCTATCAGTCTCCAACCAACGGTTCAACCAGTCTTTACTTGCCTTTTAGTAACAATAACAATAATTCAATCATATATGCACATTCATATATCTCATTAATACATAACAATCAACAAAAACAATTTAACGCAATTGAAGAAAACCCTTAAAATATCGTAGAGTCAAGAGAAATCCCAAACAGAGACAAAATGCACAGTTTCGAAAAATTACCAAATTACCAGAAATCGTATAAAACAACATTTCAAAACTTTACTTGTACTGAAGCAATAATTTCCAACAATGAGACAATTTCCTATTCAATAAAAATCCCACAGAAATCAAAATACCAGGTAAAAACTTTCTAGAAAATACTCAAATCGTACAAAATCATCAATTCTATAACATACCAAAAGTTACGCGGTAAAAGTTTCGTTAATACAAAGATATGCAATAATTTCGGTAATGGAAACACAAAACTGAGCAGAAAAATACCAAAACATAAAATGTTCAAAATCAGAAATTGGATTCAGATTCCTTACTTTGAGACAAACAAATCTTCTAACAGCGGCGACGGACGAAAAGCGCTCCGCGGCCTTCGAAATCAAGCCTCTTCTTTCTCTTTCCTTCTCTTTCTCTCTCCTGCCTTTTCTCTCTCTTCAAAAAATATCTCAAATCCTCAATTTATCAAGCAGGATCGTCCAGGATGATGCCCAGATTGTCCCGGGATGAACTCCTCTGGACACGAATCGTACAGACGAAAATTAATTCTAATTTATTTCGTTCATAAACGAAACTCTCGGGTTCAGTTCGTCCCGACGGTTCATCCCGATGCACCCAGGTTCGTCCAGACGAACCTACATTTTTACTCAGTTCGTCTAGACAGTTCGTCCGTACTAACCATACAGATTTTCACAATTTTCTTCAGCTCATCCGGACTAACAGCACTCACAAAAAATGAAAATTTGAGGGGTTTTACAAGGGCTAATTGGGTCAAACTAGGTTGACCCATGCTACTGGTCTAGGCCCATTGGGTCTATTGGATGTGAGAATTGAGCCCGAGAAGCTATGAAATTAATTTGAAACCAAATAGAGGGGTTTAGGTCAATCTGGGTCAACCTGGTTGACAAGGGCTTGGGTAGGGTCAACATATTTGGTTTGACCCATTGAATTGAATGGGAGGGGCCTTAGGGCCTAGCCTGGTCAATTTGACATGGTCAACTCCTTTAACCCAAGGATTTGAGTAAAAACAAGGTCAACACGAGTGTACAATACGACATTTATAGATATCGGGTCAAAGACTGGTGATATATATATATATATATATATATATATATATATATATATATATATATATATATATATATATATATATATATATATATATATATATATCGATGTATGTCACACCGTTGGGTAGGTTCCAACACATCCATGTCACATTAATGGTGTTGCTTTCATCTTTCTCTTATGTATGTTTGGTATGAGATAACTTCTCCCCAACTTTCTCCTCTTTGGACCGACCGATTGGTTATATGATACGTGCATGTTGAATAGCCTGATTGCGCAAATCTTCCTTTAGATTAGGAGATCCTAGATGTTCCACAATGTGCCAAACCTAAAAGAGAATAAAATAGCATCCTTAATCGAGAGTTTTTCTAAGTTGAGGCCTATGATGTAATTAATCATGAGGGCTTACGTTCATGGGAAATCAACACCCACATCAAATAAATCATATTCAAGCTGATATATTGAATAGGAGAAAATCTTCTAACTATCGAGTTATGCATATTATTATTCATCGAGATGTATATATGAAAACCACTATTATCTATGGATAATCGTACATATAACTCTATCTGCTCTCCCATTGGTCTACTTGCGTAGAGTGAAAAGGCCAACGACCATTTAAATTTGATCCTCTTATTTCTAGAATTGAGGGATATACGGGATAGTGCATCATACTATTTACATTCTGAACTCCGCGAGTAGTATGCTTTTAAAAAGCGACACATATTTTGAAAATATCAATCCCTCATTCAAAAATTTCATTAAATTTTACAACATAGCTTTGAATTTTTTATACTCTTTTTTAAAAAGAGTTCGAGGTGTGCCAATACATCTGAGCTTACTCTTTTTTAAAAAGAGTTTGAGGTGTGCTAATACATCTAAGCTTACGCTTCTTTGGAATATGTTGCCAGCTAACAACCTAGTACATAATCAATCATCTTAGATGTAGTATATACAACTCTTTCCTAAGAGATCAAAGGATGAATCAGGCTCTGAATCAATCATTCGAAATGGATAATTTTAACTTTACATTCATATGACACTAACAAGATGACTCGCTAAGAACTCTATATTTTATCTTATTTATTTTTTTTCTAACTAAATTTTCTAACTCTTAAAATTTCTAAGAAATTTGAACAACATAATGACCATATAATATTCAGTTGCACATGTTTTTTCTGCATATATGCATCTTACTAATATATATTTAGTAAAACTAAACCAACGAAATTTAATTATAAATCACATTGTTATGAATGTGCTCAATGTTGAACTTATCGAGTGGTTGTTTCTTGCCTGGGTTCTTGACTATAAACATCACCCTACATCTCACCACAAAGTCCACGACTGATATAATCATGAATTGGTGATGAAACTATTTCATCACAATTAGTAACCACTGGAATCGCCTAAACTTCCACATAAAGAAGCATAACTTCTCCAACATTAAGGGATAAAAGAACTTCACACGCTTCATCACCCTCAATTAGTGAAGCGATAAATTCATTACTAACTGGAAAACGACCCACAAGGTTGAATGTGAACCTTGACATATCACACTTCAGTGCTCTAAGAAGTTGTGTCTTACAGTGTTGTAAATTTGACTTTGCCGGAACTTGTAAGAAACAAGTTTTACCTCTAATAAATTTTGGGGCAAATTTATCATCTAGAGATAATTGTCCATCATACATGATTATACATGATTACAAAATTATCATACATGATGGTTAGTTGGGCGACTTGAGTATGCCACCTCAACCGTTGGCTATCGATTTAGTTGACGTTGACTGTGTCAAAAATATATAAAGTCGCCCATTAAATGGGCGACTATGACTATTTTTAAATTAAATTTTAAACATACTTAATCATCTAATTAGTTCTTAAACTATGATTAGTTTAAAATTTTGCCCATGTATTCTTTTCTTAAATAATTTTTTAATTATTTTAATAAAAAATTAATATGATTATCCTTAATTTTTTTCTATAAGGAAAATTATCATTGGAGGAGGCTCATATAGTTTTTTTTTTTTTTTTTTTAAGATCATTTAAAACAAATTCACACACACAACACTATAGACCAAGGAGGCTCATTAGCGGATTCACTCTGCATAGTGCCCGGCCACAGGCAAATAATCACACGCCTCCGCTGCCCGCTGGTCGGCCATATTCTCCCTTCAAATCTTCCTCCCGTACTTCCTTGGCCGATTACCACGTGCTATAGTCTCACCGTCTCACGTGAGTTGCACGTGAGTTGTCCAGTGAGGAAGAAAGATCGCACTGGCGCGTATGATTTTGAACGTGGAAGTGCGAGAACAGCAAATGCAGCACATGCGATTGTGCTATTTGCCAACACGGTGGTGAAGCTGAGATGAATTGCAGCAGTCCTTTTCTTTATATATTAAATTTTATTAAAAAAAATATTAAATGTGATACTAAAAAAAAAAAAAAAATCACGTTAACCGTAATTCTCCTAATTTTATTTGTATAGTTATATATTCATATGCAGCCGCATGAAAACTCCTCAAACTTAATGAGAATTGTGTGGCAATAAATTTCTTATTGATTTATTAAAACATTTAGTTGGGCTCGCACATTGCTGAGATAGCCACTTCCCATGCATACCTTCTAAGTGATGGATAATAAATTTTTATATGACATGCTCTATGATGTAATATTTTTGAAAAAAAAAAAATCAGACAAAATTACAGTTGGTTTGACTGAATCGACTACATTGATTTCATCACTTGGTTTGTGAGGATGCGAAGAGGTTCCGCACCTTAAATTACAAGAGGGGGGAGAAAAGAGGGACACTGAGATCGGAAGCTAAAGCTAAGAGAGATATTCCGACAAGCAATTGAGCGGGATTTTTTATCATCTTCAACAAGAGGTGAAGTCATGCGTGAGATTGAATGGTTGAGCTTTCACGATCTAACCCAACACAACCCCTATATTCTGAGGGGTCATATTAGGTCAAATGTCTTACAAATCAATTAATTAAAAATTTTTACTGCAAAGAATTTCTTTTCATCATTTAATTTATAATATAGCTATTAAAAATCATCAATATAGAGAGAAAATATCATCCAATATGTATGTGTATCTAAGATCTATTCATATCAAATTGTGTTTTGTACAACTATCTATCATCTTAAACAAAATATATTCAATCCATGATTACAAAATAATTCATTTATATCATTAAAAAAAACGCCTACCTACAACTCTTTGGATCTACAATGCAAGTATTTTACCCTTTCCTAAAACATGTAAACAAATAGAGTGAATGGACAACTCTGTAGGCTACACGAAAACGACAATTGTATTTATTATTTAATTCAATAAAAGCAGAACACTATACATGTTATTATCAGTTGAATTAGAAAAAAACTAATCATATATTGAACTAATATATTTCTATGCTTACTCTTATACATGTATCACATTACAGAAAAATGGTTGATTTATGGCGGCATTTTTTCATATCGGAAATCATCAAATTTTTGTCGGAATGAAAAATTTCCAGCGAAAAAATTTTCGCCGGTAAAACATGCATTGTAAAACAAACACTGATGAAAAACTTTACTCAAAATTTTCCCGAGCGAGCCTGCCTAACTGCCCACATGTCAGGGGCCAACAAACAGGCTCGCCAGCCTGGGCCAACCCGTTGGCTCATGCCTATAGCGAAGTTCGAACCAGTTTGCATGTGTCGCGCCTGCCCACATCTACGCTTGATTGCTACCTGCATGAGGTTCGAACGCTGCTTCTCTGAAGAATTTCTAATGCCTATCCACTCGGCCGAAAAGAAAAATCTAATGGAGTTCTTATATCATGAAATTTATATTTAAATTCGTTAGTTTAAATTAACAATAATTATTAAAACTATTTATTTATTTTTAATAATATTTAATTTAATTAATTTAATTTGATAATAAATTATTAAATTAGTTAATTTAATTTACCAATAATTATTAAAAAGGTTAAAATTATAAATGTATTATTATTTTCTAGGATGTTTTAAATTTCGTCAGAAATCCAATGAAAATTCCGCATGTAATTTGCATTTTTCCCCTCCTTATAAGGCAAAATGCCATCATGATCAAGATCGTCATGTTGAAGTTATATGATTATGTGTTATTTCATATCATCATGCATATTAATGTATCATCACATATATTGTATATGTATAGATATCACACATTATAAGTGAGATGTTCTAAATCATCATGTTTATATACATCAATACTATGCATCATATCCAGGGGCGGATCCAGCTTCTTTATTTAGGGTGGACAAAAAAAAATTTTTTTGTGAGGGATGGACAAATATGCTTAGGATTGATAAAAGTAGGGCAAAAAAAAAAAAAAAATATGGGGGGGGGGGGGGGGGGGGGCAAAACGCCCAAAATACCCAAAATATTTCAAAATCTCCCCTCTAAATATTTAAATTTTTTTTTTGAGGGTGGGCATTTGCCCACCCTAAGCCATGGGTGGATCCGCCCATGATCATATCATATAAGGAGTGTTATCATATATGCTTGCATTATGTATCATATAAAGTTATCATGCATATAATGATAATATGTAGGACAAAACTATTAAAATGATAATGTATTCTTATACATTATCATTTAATATCACATCGTATCATTTGAAGCATCATAAAATTATACACATATATATCCTAAGGTGGAATTTATGGCCAATCATATCATGTCGTTGCACCTGTACAACATCACATACCATATATTATAATGTCATCTTAATAGAACAGTAACAAGAGTCGTCACTTAAATCATAATCATATAATTGTCTTCTTAAATTTCTCATCATATCATGTATCGAGTTCATTTAAAGGCAAGTTTTTTAGCCCACCATCTTGCACAGAGTATTATATCATATCATCCATCAACTTGAATTTTGTAATAACCAATCTTTTTCGCATATAGACGATTCAAACAATATTATCAAAGTACTTGAATATACAAGTAGCTAAATAGTTCGACCAACAACCAAATAATTTTTTTTTTTCATTGCTAAGTTTTTAATGTGAAAACAATCGTAACATGTATAAAGTTTGGGATTTTTCACCTTCTAATTTTAAGTCTTTTTAATGTTTATAATGCGAAGGAGTTCGATAACATTAAAGGAACATCTTTAATGCAAGAAATTGTTCAATTGAATTGGCTTATTAGCTTATGAGCTCGCTTGCTAAAAAATAAATGTTAATATATAATACATTAAAAATATAAAACAATTTTAATATTAGAAGAGTAAAGTTGTTACAAATATTTAAAATTTAAATATTTCTTCCTTACATCTTAAAACAGTTTTTATCATTGATGTTTTAATTTTTCATTCTTTTTATCATTTTATTGTTAGTGCTATTGGAATTGAAATCATTGTCTCTTTTATAATAAATGATTTGCAAGAATTCAAACTTTAATTCGATGAATTACTCAAATTCAAGGTCAAATAAGTCTTGCTAGAGCTTTGAATCATTTAGCTTACTACCTCATAGGCACTAAATGGACAAGTTTAGTGTCATTTATAGGGGTGCCCATTTGAGTTCTTATGTTGATTTTGGGTTAGTGCAGAATTTGATATGACCCAACTTACTTGACACGAACATGACTCAAATAATAAACTTGTCACTTAAATCCTACTTAGCATGAATTTGAATAACATGTACCTAATCTGATTATACATGCATACATATTATAAGCTAGGGTGTTTGCGGCTTGTAAAGGGGAGAAGAGGCAAATGGCAAAAATCCGAAGACGAGATATGAAACCTAAAATCTTTGTAGTTGTGAAAGGCTTGCGGCATGTGAAAAGAAGAAAATGCGAATCATAAAAGATTGAAAAGGAGAACCATAAGTTAGGAACTCGGAATCCTTACGGCTTGCGATTGTCGAAATGAGGGTTTTCGACCGTATCAATTAGAAGCTAGGTTAAAAAGAAAGTAAGAAAATAGGCCCTTTGTAATATCAGGGCTTCACATCCAACTCATTTCCAGGTCAATATTTCATATCAAATTCAGGTTAAAAAATTAATCATGTTTATATATAATATTAATATTTACTCGGATCATCCCTAAGTGTAAAAGTTTTAATCAAATTTTGTTGAATCGGGCAACCCGTTACTCAAAGTCGATAAATTATTCTGTGTGAAAACTCATCAAATCATTCGATGCATAACGATTCCGAACATCAATATTGAGTAAAAAGTAACGTAGCACATTTTAATTGATCTCCTTTTTTTGGGAAAACCCGGGGCAAAGCCCATTTAATTAAAAACAGAGATAAAAATTACAGAGTGAAGTCCTGAAACAACAGGAGAAAACCTATAAAAATAGAAAATCTAAGAACAAAAGGGTCAAAAACCCAACTAATAAATACAAAGGAGACATAAAACAATCAATAGACTCAGGCAAAATAAGCCAGCTCCAGACAACATGTATCAGATTGTAGCACAACTTAGACTCAGGCAAAATAGCACAGGAGGAAGCTCCGGTTGCCAGGCGAGCCAAAGGCCCTCACAGAACTTCCATCACTCCCAAGGATGTCCAAAAAATTGTGCCAGGTTGCCAGAAAGGGCCTTCCATGGCAGCAAGAGGAAACTGGCTTGGTCATCATCGTCAGATTGTAGCAATGTCTCCAGTGTATGTATCTATTAATTCGGGAATGAACCAATCCGTATACCCAAGAAATGAGCATCCTGTTCTTCAAAAAGGAACATGACTGAACAGTAGAGAAAAACCACCTGCAGTCGTCAAAATGTTCTTCCCAGGTCTGAAGAAAATAGTAAATTATACCAAGTATCTCCAAAGAACCAAAACTTCTTCCAGACAATACAAAAAGCAGAATATAACTAGGACAAGAGACGTCCCAGGCCAAAACAATTGCAGTCCAAAACACTCAGAAAAATCAAATACCAGAAAATCTCCATAGAAGTGATTCCTTGTTTTTCCATCTTGAAATTTTCAACCTAATGGCCATTCGGATGTTGCAAATCAATCTAACCGAGTTAGTACTAGAATTAGAGAAACGCCTCAAGTTTCTCTCCCTCCAGACATGATATAGGATGCAACCAATCGTTAAACAGCAGAAATCCTTCTCAATTTTACTATGCGAATTGGAATTAGAAAAAAATTCCAGAACTTGAGCTAATGTAGGTCTGAGAAGAAAACAGTGCAATTCCGGCAGCATATACTTAAGAATATTAAATGAGAAATCACAATCAAAGAAAAGATGATTATGATTTTCCAAAAAACCATTACAAAGGGAGCATAACGGAGCAACCTGAATTCCCCTAATTAGCATGTTATCAGCAGTTTTTAGTTTCCCTAACATAGCCATCCAAATAAAGCAAGCATATCTAAGGGCATGCTTTTTATGCCAAACAGCATCAAACCAATCCACCTTCGGCAAATGAGAGTAAAAGTGCTCAATAAAATTCTTAAAAACCCAATTGTGAGATCCCTGCCAAAGTATACCAGAGGAATCATCTAAAGAAATATTAGTAATTGCTTCAGACAAAGAGTTAGGTAGATAGCTAGGAAGTACCCAATTTTCACCAACAACAAAATCTTTCACCAAAAATTCTCCCAGGTGTTCCATGTCGAAAAGATTAGCAATTATAATCCCATTGAGCCAAGGATCCCATTTAAAAGAGAAATTGCTTTCAGCAGAAATGGAGAAGGAGATGCAGTTTAAAATCTTAGAGGCAGTAGCACAAATTTTTTTCCAAAATAATGAAGCAGAAGACGGGTAAGGTTTCCATGGAGATCTATAATAAGCTTTAAACCATTTACTCAAAAGGTTATGAGTGTTATACATTCTGCCAATGAGGTTGCATGTGACACCATGATAAAGGGCTTCAATGGAGGGGATACCAAGTCCCCCAAGATGCTTAGGTAAAGTGACTTTAGACCATGCTATGAGGTGGAGCTTTTTCTCTTGGAGATTCGAATGAAAAAGAAATCTAGAGCACAATTTGTTAATGAAGGCACAACAAGCTTTAGGTATTATAGATCCTCTAATCCAATACGCAATTGTGTTTGAGATGGTAAATTTGAGAAATTGAACACGACCTGCAAAAGAAAGAAATTTGTTTTTCCAACCATCAAGTAGAGAAGAAATCTTGCTCAGTAGTGGTTGGAAGTGAGAAATTTTGAGTTTTTTTGTTGAGATAGGAATGCCCAGATATGTGAGAATAGTGGAACAATTGTTGATGCCAAGCACATCACAGATAATCTCTTTCTCATGGACAGCATTGGAGAAAACAATGGAACTTTTATCAGGATTTATATGCAAGCCCGAAAGAATCCCAAAATGAGATAAACAGTTTAAGAGGCCTTCAGCATTAGCCCGGGAAGCTTCACCAAAAACAAGAAGGTCATCAGCATACATCAAGTGATTAATATTGGCACCTCTATCACACACTCCATTAAATCCAGTAGTAATAGGGGATGTAGTAAGGATATTAGACAACCCATCCATAACGATGCAAAAAAGTAATGGAGATAATGGGCAACCTTGACGAAGCCCAGAAGTAGAATTAAAGAACCCTTCCAACGAGCCATTCAAACAAACAGAAAAGTGAACATCTGAAATGCAACTGTTGATCCAAGTAACAAATATCTCTGGAAAGCCCTTTTGGTATAATCTAGCAATCAGAAATTCCCTAGAGACAGAATCAAAAGCTTTTTTGATGTCAAGTTTTGCACAAAAACTCTTGTGAGAGCCTTTAAATTCCCTAAGAATTTCAGAAGCCAGAATGATGTTATCAGAAGAGCAACGGTTGGTAATAAAGCCAGCTTGACTTTCATGAGTGATGAGGGGAAGAACTTTCTTTAACCGATCAGCCAAAATTTTAGCAATGATTTTATATAACACATTACAAAGAGAGATGGGTCTGAAATCATTTATATTTGAAGCATGGGAAGTTTTTGGAATCAGCGTGATTGCAGTAGCCTTAATCCCCTTAGGGAGACATCCAGAAGTAAAGAAATTGTTAACAGCATTGTAAATTTGGCAACCAAGAAGGTGCCAAGTTTTCCTATAAAAACCATAAGAGAAACCGTCCGGCCCAGGAGTGGAATTAACTTTCCCATCAAACACAGCAGATTTCACCTCTTCAAAAGAAACAGGAGCTGTTAACAGAGAGTG
The DNA here is from genome assembly GCA_016618105.1 of Dendrobium huoshanense. Taxonomy (NCBI): domain Eukaryota; kingdom Viridiplantae; phylum Streptophyta; class Magnoliopsida; order Asparagales; family Orchidaceae; genus Dendrobium; species Dendrobium huoshanense. The sequence goes on from CM028348.1 coordinate 21,482,490, forward strand.
GTAAGAGGCTGGCACTAAGTTACCAGGAGGTATGTCTAAAGGTAAAACCAGGGGCTGAGAAGGAGGATTATACAAATCCTCAAAGTGTTTCACAATTGCCTTGGAGATATCTTTGAAAACAGTAAAATGCCCATCAGCCGTAGAGATTTCTTTGATGAAATTTTTATTATTTCTGCTTCTAATTTTGGCATAGAGAAAACCAATATCCTCTTCCCCATGAGAAAGCCATAGAGCTTTAGCTCTTTGTGTAATCCAAGAAGTCCAATACGCTTGAAGAGAAGCAAGCTTTTCATTTATGTTTTTCAGATTGGAATTGAGGTCCAAATCCAACGGCTTAGTTTGTAATTCCAACAAACAGGTATTCTGTAAACCTTTCAGCTCTTGAATGGAGTTTGTCAGAAAAGAGGAGGAGGCCCAGTTACGATTTTTAAGAGCCTTTTTGAGATTTTGTAAGCTGTGGTGGAAGGAAGCTAAGGGGCTTCTGTTGGATCTATAATGAAAAGCATCAAGAACATCTTCCCAAAAACCATCCATGTTAGCCCAGTAATTTTTAAACCTAAATCTTGAGGAAATAGGTTTAGAGTTAGAAGATTTGAATATAAGAGGTGAATGGTCCGAAGCCAGAGGTGATTCAACAATGTAGTATGCTGTGGGGAGGTAGTCAAGGAGGGCCGGAATTACCAAAACTCTGTCGAGTTTTATATGTATAGGGTCCTCAACCCTTTGATTAAACCAGGTGTAATAAAGTCCTGTGGAAGAAAGATCTTGCACTCCACAGTTGAAAATCATATTATTAAGTTCCCCAAGACGGCTATTGGAAGAACCAGAACCACCCGCTTTTTCTGATTCAAATCTGTAGCAATTAAAGTCCCCCATCATAACCCAAGGATGGTCCTGAGGAGGAATGTTATCAGCTAATTGATTCCATAAGGCTTTACGATCATCCATGCTATTACAAGCATAAATAACAGAGATGTAGATGGGTGGGAAAGATCCAATAGAGAGGATGCCATGTATGAGTTGAGATGAAGAGTAAATCATATTAAAGGAGACCAAAGATGCATCCCATTTAATCCATATACGCCTAGGAGAAGAATTCCTGAAGTTATTGCAGCTTCCTTCATTTTGAAATAGTAAATGGGTATTACAGAACCACGGATCGTCCAAGGAGTCAGCGGAAATTTTTGCTTCCAAAATACAGAACAATTTAAGATCATAAGAGGTGATCAAAGACTTACAAACACGCACTTTGTCAGGGTTATTGAACCCTCGGACATTCCAACAGGCAAACGTTGGCATGGACATAGAATTAAGATGAACCTTTGGCCTTCTTGGCCGATTTACCCTTAGGGGGTTTAGACTTGTTTGGGGATTTACCATTGCTGATATGGGATCTGGTCTTTGGCGGCAAATTATTCGGCTTGCCATGCTCAAGAGGATCGTCAGAAGGTTTGTCAAAACTATTCTCATTCTCAGAACAGGAGTCAAGAGAATTAGAGGGATTACAATCTTCATTTTGCAAAGAGGCAAATTTGTTAACCAGCGGTAAACTAGGTCCAGAAAGAGAGGGTGGGATGACCAACAGCTCAGAAGAGGAGGTCTCTTCAGTGGGAGAATTGAGATTCGGGATGGTGTTGTTATTTGAAGGTGGAGGCTGGGAAGTAGAAGGAGGATTGCTAGGTGGAGGAGGAGGGATTGGTTCAATCTGAGGAGGCTGGGGAGCAATCAGGGGTGGAGGATTGCTAGGTGGAGCTTTGGATTCGGAACGGTGAGGACGAGAAGAGCGAGCCCTGGAATGACTACGCCCTCTGTTTTTTGGAGGTTGTGGGGGGAGGAAAGGTTGAGGATTTGGATTTTTGGGGCAAAGCGAGAAAGGGTGGATAAGGGATCCACATCCTTCACACTTATCCGGTTTCCAATCGTAAAGAACTTTCAGCGTCATATCTTCACCTTCAATATCAATAGGAATTTCTTCAGGTAAAGGAGAGTCTTTTGAGATTAAGACACATACTCGGGCAAAAGTCAATCTTGTTCGCGCAGCGGTAAGAGAATCAACAGAAATAGGAATTCCGATATAACTGGCGATCCTCGAAATACCTGTCGGCGTCCAAAGTGCTAAGGGGAAGTCCACAATTTTGATCCAGATAGGAATCGGGGTGGCTTCGTCACGCTTTGGCTTGAACTTAGGAGACCAACGCTGTAGGATAAAAGGCTTCCCTAAGAGAAACCAAGGACCCCCAGCCAGAATGTCTTCAAGATCTTCAGAAGAGGTGAACTTAAGAAGAAAGAAACCATCAGCAAGTGAAAGAAGAGTCATCGAGCCCTTAAGAGACCAGAGCTTCTGCATGGCTTTGAGTAGTCTTTCGTAATAAGGGCGAGGCCCTAGCGAATAACCGATGAGAGCAGTATTCCAGAGGGATTTCCCCTCAGAAAGGTCAATGGATTTGAAGGATAATTTTTGGCTAGGAGAAAAGAAGGAAACCGGGAAAACGGGTTGTTTGGGAGTTGGAGTAGAAACATTTTCAGCATATGACGGCCCAGAAGGAGAGCCAAGCACTGAGGTGGTAGGAAGCGGGGGAAAATTCTGGAGGGAGGAAGCCATGAAGGGAGGGAGGAGCCCTCCCAGGCGAGGAGGCGGGAGCAGAACGACGCGGGAAGAAAAAACCCTAGCAGAGACTTAGGGCATCACTCACACGATACATTAGAGACTTTTTAATTGATCTCCCGCATAGGATATTTTTTCCCTCAACGCCGGATCGTCGTACACTTAGCGCGCGCTCATACCAAGGCCATTGCCTCAGATTTGACCCGAAAACCTAGGTCGGTCATCGTGGCGTCGTGCGAGCCATGTTGCTCCACTGCTTTCATCGTCACCTCTTTCGATAGTTGTTTATTTATATATATTTGACGAAGAACCGATCGCTGTTTTTTATTTCTCCGCGATTCTTTTTCAGTCTGCGCCGCCGACACTGGTGTCAGTCTCCGTGCTAATACGAAATCTACAACCATGGACTTTAGCATAAGCGGTCGGCGGACTGGAAACAGCGGCGTCGCGCAATTGGGTGTCAAGAGCCGCGTGCCGGGTTTTCTCTCGGATCGGGGCAGTTTTGAGGGGGACGCGAGAAGATGGGCCGAGGGCGGAGGGGGGGAGGGGAGAAGGGGGCAAGATATGGATTCTCTTTATCATCCGTATATAGGAGAGAAAGAAGAGACAGAGATGGACGGAGGGAACTTGCATCAATTGCAGCAGGAACAAGGGGGTTCGGCCGGATTTTTGACGCTGCCGACGGTGCTCACGCTTGGTAGAGTCGCCGCCGTCCCGCTTCTCGTAAGCAGTAGGTTTTTATCCTCCTGTCTTTTCCCCCTCATGGTTTAGTTTCTTAACGTTTGTGAGTTCGCTGTACAACTTGGTTTTGACACGATTTTCATTTTGGTTTTATTTATTTCTGATATTAATATTCAAAATGCTATGATCAATGTTGTTAAAAGTTTAGGAATTTGAATTAAGCTAATCGCTTTCTGATTTCAGGGTGCACCAGGAATCTTTGATCTTGTTGAAGAGGTCGGAGATCCTCTTTCCCTCTTTTTGGATTCTCTGAATGAGGATAAAACTCCTTTTGTTTAGCTATTCTTTAGGTTTATAAAATTTTTTATCTTTTTATGAGGACCATCTGATTTAGTTTATCGGACATGGCATCGATCTTCTACTGATTGTGACATTTTTGTACCATATGATGGAGTCTTTCTTGAATGTAACATTGACTCCCTCCAAATTTTCTAACTTTTTTTACTTTTGTCTAGGGCTTTTCACTGCTTTAAATAATATAACATAGAAATAAAAAAATTCCATAATCTGTTTTGTTCTTCTTATATGTCTTTTTATGCTATATTTGTGATCCCATCTTTGGTTTAATACATATATACTATTGCCAATCGGAAATGCCGATCTGTAGTATGTTTTCCATTGATACCGTGTCATTTGAATAAGTCTCATTAAACATTCCCTGGTTTTAGAGACCCTTCGTAGCAAGATCCTCGGTTGTCTTGTCTAACCACTGCATCGTTCTTCTATCTTCATACATACAACTACATTAATAACTGTAAATATTATGATATGCATGCCTCAATTTTATTTGGTATACCTGCTTCCTTGGTTGCAAAGCTTGTACTTCCAGTTCAGTATGCTTGCTAACTAACTTGTCTTCCTTGCCTGAGATACATTGCTGTGGGTTGTTTAATCTCATCTCTTTTACATCATTTTCTTTGGCACCTTTTAATTTTAATTACCTTTTTGAACAAGCCCATACACTATTTCCCAACTTCAGGTGCACTTAATAACAAATCCCCAGTTGTCTAATCTGATCACTTTTCTCTCTCACTTACTATTATAATAATGCTTTTGAAGACTTGTGATATGTATTCTTCAATTTTACAAGGCAGATTCTTTTACGTTTCATAATATTTTTGGAGAGAGCATAGTATTGTGGGTGTTATTTGCACTAGATATTGTGGTAATATGATTGAATAAGTCAAAAGCAATGGCTAAAGAGCTTACCTATATATAGAGCTCTTGTTAATGTGGAGTTTAGGAAGGGGCTGATATTCGCTGCTTTACCTCTGCCTTCACGGAGATGAGATACGTCTGCCTCAGCATGGAGATGATAAATTTTATAACGACATTCACAAAACATAATCAATAGTCAATAGCTGAGCCACTTGTTATAATCAATCTCACAAAATTGTATTTCATAGTATGCTTTCTTTTTTTTTTCTAGAACAGACATTTCAAAGCTTTATTATGAATTCCTTAAAGTTAATGGAGTGAAAAAAAAAGCTCAATTAAAGTTTCATGTAATTTTTCATTGTGTCTGTTTCCCTCTCATTTCAATTGAAGTGTGACTATCAGGCTTGATCTTTTTGACTATCCTTAACCTTATTATTTATTAAGAATTTTTTTCTAAGTCGACTTTCCCTTAACATGAGATGGTTGGAGAATTAGAAGAAGTCAGAAGTCATTATCATGGATTGGAAACTTCATCTATCTTGTAAAGTTAACCTCAATTTGAAGGGGTTTTCTTACTATTTTGTGCATCCGATTTTTGGAGAAGTGATGTACTTTCTCAAACTAAAATACATTGATTAATTCATTTACTTGCTCAATTATGTTTTTTTTGGTGGTTCGGATGAAACTGGTTGGTGAATATAAGTGGAATAGTAGCACATAACTTGAAAGGAATGATTTTATACCTTGTCCATTGATCCTGAGTCGTGGGACCATATAACTCTTTTGTTTTAGGGAAAATCTTGATAAGTTTTGAACATCCAAAACATAATAAATTGTGAAAGTTCAAGTTTTTGTTCCTTGCAGTGAAGAAAAACATAGACATAGAATGACACAATACGACCTTGATATAAGGTATGACATTTTAAAGCTTTTGAGCATAATCTCCCGATCACATGCGGATTTTGTTTCAAAACACATGATAACTAAACATAGCAGTTTTTTTTTTATAATTTCAAACACTTAATAACTAAAAAAAACATGTTTATTTTTGTAGGCATTGATTATTTCTTTGTGTGCTTTCAATTATTTATAGTTACAAGGATATTAAGTGCATTCTCCTCGTTTTAAGAACAAATTCCAAATTTTAAGTCCTTTCGAATAAATCTAAAATTATTGCAATGCATTTATTTTTTTAGACTTATTTGTGGTGGAGCTCCAAAATTGCATCAAATATTTTAATTTTTATATGGTTGGAAGTTGAGCTTTGGCAAGTACCACTGGATACAACTCAAATGTGTGATTTATAATGTTGAACATGAAAACATTGGATTGAGGAAAAGAGGGTCTTGAAAAAGAGGAGAATAATATGCAATAGTTCTATTAGTTCTGAAATGTTTATTTGAAAAATCCACTACTAAAATAGATAGGCAAAAGTAATGTTGAGGGATGAGAAAAGAAGAGGGTTAGTGAAGCAAATCTCCTTCCTATTGCGAACTTGTAGGTATTCAGCAATAGTCCGTCGATCTTCTTGTGCTCCTTGCCTGATCCTGTTCATGTTGCTCCCGTGCCATATCCCTATCACTACCTTTGTTTCATGTTGTAGTTGTTATGTTCTCATGCTTATGCCTTCTTAGCCTATGTTTACTCTCCGCTGCTATTCCTGCTATTATTCATCCGTGCTTTTGATTATAATATGTTGTTGCTCCTTCACATGATTTTAATGCTTGGATGCATTAATTCATTTGTTAGATCATGCATGTTTTTGTGAGGTGGGTTGCAGCTTTTTAATGTCAATTTGTGTTCGAAAAAATTCAAGGATTATTAGCTTTATTTTTGTAATGGTTATAAATATTACATTTTGTGGCATGTAGAGGATAGTTTTTGCTTTATAAAAATTTCAATTTTCTCTTAGACTTGTGTGCTTGTTTGATGCTAATTTCTTCAAGTGTGGTATGCAATTATATATTTCTTGGGTTGTCTTCTTTTTGTACGGATATGAGGCTTGAATTTCCTTATTCAATGATGCTTTACCTTGTTATCTTTCACCCAAATGATTTGATATTGGTTTCACCAGTTGCTTGATTTGAGTCAAAATAGCCATAATTGGATTTCTTATAGCGGAGTGAATCCTAATTGAATTGTGATTTTTTTTGTTTCATGATTTCATTGAATTTATATTTTAATCATTAGATTTTTATTTGGGCCATAATTTATGAGAAAAGTAGAGGGTTGCGTTAGGTAGTCGACAGCCAGCGTAAAACTTGTCGAACAATAATGACATGAATCCTTTAAGAAATTGTGTTAATGCTAGGGCGTCCCCTGGAAGCGACGCGATGTATGGCCTGAATACAGTGACAAGTGGCAAGGGCCGCTGCACCGGCGCCCGGGTGCAGTGTTAAATAGGAAAGGATTCCCACATCAAGGATGGATGTGGGCAAAGAAGCTAGTCCATGAAACTAAAATTAGGATAGGAACTTGAAATATAGGTTCCCTTATAGGAAAATTAATGGAATTAATAGATATTATGATTCATAGGAAGTTAAATATTTTGTGCATTCAGGAAACTAAATAGGTTGGAGATATGGCTAAGGAAACTGATAGTTTAGGATTTAAACTTTGGTATTCGGGTGGGAGTCGTACTAGAAATGGTGTAGGTGTTATTATAGATAAGAGTTTAAAGGATAATGTTATAAAAATTAATAGGATTAGAGATAGAATTATAGCTTTAAAGATTGTTGTTGATGATAAAATTGTTAATATTATAAATGCTTATGCTCCTCAAGTAGGTTTCGATATGAGTTCTAAATTAATTTTTTGGAATGACTTAGAAGAATTAATACAAAATATACCTCTTGAAGAAAGAGTTTTTATTGGAGGAGATTTAAATGGACATGTTGATGGAGAGGTAGATGATTTTAAAAGCATTCATGGTGGCCATGGATTTGGAACGACGAATGAAGGTGGCAAGACCATATTGGATTTTTGTTTAGTTTATGATTTTTCAATTGCTAATACCTTATTTAAGAAAAGGAATGAGCATCTCATCACTTATAAATATGGATATAGTACAACCCAGATTGACTATTTTCTTATTAGAAAATTAATTCGTTTAGATTGTAAAGTTATTTCGAGTGAAAATTTATGTACCCAATATCGATAATTAGTTTTGGACTTTAAGATAAAGGGGCATAAAATAAAAAATAAAGTAAAACAATTTTCTAGGATTAAATGGGGGCATTTAAAGAATATTAACAAAAATATTTTTGGAAATAAGATTTTAGATCTTAAGATTTTGTCTGTGCATGAGGATGCTAATATTATGTGGGAAAAAGTGGCTAGTGATATTAAGAATATTGCAAAAGATGTCGTTGGAGTATCAAAGGGAAAAGCTCCTAATAGTAAAAATAGTTGGTGGTGGAATCCTAATGTGCAAGAAAAAATTAAAAATAAGAAGGTTTGTTATAAAAATTGGTTTAATTTTAAAAATTCTGATAATTGGGAAATATATAAAGTGGCTCGTAAGGATGCTAAGAAAGCAAAATGCGATGCAAATGCATTAGCTTTTAGTGATTTATATAATAGATTAGATACTAAAGAGGGAGAAAGATATATGTATAAGTTAGCCAAACAAAGAGATAGGAGTAGTAAGGATTTAATTCAAGTGAAGTGTATTAAAGATGAAGATCAAAAAATATTTTTCTTAGAAGATGATATTCAACAAAGATGGTTGAGATATTTTGCTAAACTTTTTAATGATGATTGTGAAAATAAGATTGATTATAGTGATCTTAGCACCCTAAATGAAAATAAAGATTTATGCTTTTATCGGCGTATTAGTAAAACTGAAGTTAGAGAGGCTTTAAAGAAAATGAATGGTGGAAAAGCTGTTGGACCTGATGATATTCCAATAGAGGTGTGAAAATGCTTAGGAGATGAAGGAATTTCATGGCTTACTAAACTTTTTAATACTATTTTGAAGACTAAAAAGATGCCAGATGAGTGGAGAATGAGTGGGTTAATTCTTATTTTTAAGAATAAAGGTGATGCACAAGATTGTGCGAATTATAGAGGTATTAAGTTAATGTGTCATACTTTAAAACTATGGGAGCGAGTTATGGAGCATAGGTTGCGGCGTGATACTAATGTTTCTCAAAATCAATTTGGATTCATGCCGGGTAGGTCGACTATGGAAGTCATACATTTATTAAGAGGTTTGATGGAGAAATATAGAGAAAATAAGGAGGATCTACATATGATATTTATTGATTTAGAAAAAGCATATGATAAAGTTCCAAGAGAAGTGCTATGGAGAGTTCTTGAAAAAAAAAGGAGTCAATAATGCTTATATTCAAATCATTAAAGATATGTATGCAGGAGCTATTACTTGTGTTCAAACACAAGGTGGATTGACCAAGTATTTCCCTATTTCGGTTGGGTTACATCAAGGATCAGCCTTAAGCCCATATCTTTTTGCTTTAGTCATGGATGTTCTCACTAGACATTTGCAAGAGGATGTACTTTGGTGTATGCTTTTTGCTGGTGATATTCTTCTTGTTGATAAGACTAGAGAGGGAGTTGAAGGTAAACTTGAATTATGGAGGTCAACCTTAGAGTCTAAAGATTTTCGCTTGAGTAGATCTAAAACGGAATATATGGAGTGTAATTTTAGTAGTAATAGACCTAGTGAGGGGATTGTGACTTTGGGCGATCAAGTTATTAATAGGAGTACACGTTTTAGATATCTTGGATCTATTGTTCAGAGTGATGGTGAAATAGATGGGGATATTATCAGCAGAATTCAAGTTGGATGGTTGAAGTGGAGGAATGCATCGGGCTTGTTATGTGATAGAAATGTACCCCTCAAACTTAAGGGAAAATTCTATAAGATGGTAGTGAGGCCTGCAATGCTTTATGGTGCCGAATGTTGGCCATTAAAAGAGAAGCATAATACTAAGTTAAGTGTGGCAGAGATGAGGATGCTCAGGTGGATGAGTGGCTTTACCCTTAGAGATAGGATACGAAATGAGCATATACGTGAAAAGGTTGGAGTAGCTCCAGTAGAAGATAAGATTAGAGAGAGTCGCCTTAGATGGTTTGGTCACATAAAACGGCGGCCTTGCGATGACCCGGTTAGGAGAGTAGAGGTATTAGATTTGACTTATGTTAAGAAAGGTAGGGGTAGACCTAAAAAGACTTGGTTAGAAAATATTAGGAATGACCTTTCTTTATTAGATTTAAACGAGAATTTGACTTTTAATAGGACACAATGGAGAAAAAAGATTCATGTAGCCGACCCCACGTAGTGGGATAAAGGCTTGATGTTGTTGTTGTTGTATATTTTATGTAGTTCTTGCTTGCATCAAAAGAGAGCAAGTAATTTTTTAATTGATAGTCTTTGCAACATAATTTTAAGGGTGCGTTTGGGACGGCTGCTGCTGTCGGTAAAGTAGGTTGTGAAATTATTGTACATAAAGCTGATTTTTAAAGTTGTTGTATAGAAATCAGTCAATGTTGTTTGGGTAGTACTACTGTCGAACTGCTGTGCTGCTGCTGTTTGACAACAAATTACCTCGTTACCCTTATATGTATGAAGATGAATAAAATTTGTTCAAATTTAATTTTTTTAACTCTTTATGTTAATAATTTTGATATAAAATATAATTATTTTATTACTTTAAACATTACCTCGTTACCCCCCCCCCATCTCCGGCGAAGCTTCGTCCTCAAATGGCCTCCCAATCCCTTCACTTCCTGACCCCTGTTAACCCCTCCCGCTCTCTCGCTCCCGCTCTCTCGCCTCTTCGCCTTTCCTACGACCATCGCTCCTACCGTGAGACCTTAATCCATCACCGGTTCCGGTGATCCTCTCATCCACATGTTCTTGATTCAATTCATAAGATATTTCTAAAACTAAAGAAAAAAAATCATTCAGTTTAATGAATTAATAGATCATAAAAACTAATTTCATTTCGATCATTCCTTCAAGCCAAACAGTGCCTTAACTAATTTTCAATTTTCCACATCTGTTCAATACCGTAGGCTGCAGCTTCTCCGGTGCTTGAGAATATGATCTCAGGGCAGACCATATTCTCAGGACGTGGTCGAGGTGATGAAACTCGCGCAGCTCTGCGACGCGCCGCAGCTTCGTCGGCGTTGCCTCGCTGTAGCGGCGAAGGACTTCGCCGCCTTGCAACGGACCGAGGGTTGGCGGTTCGTTCAGAACCATGACCCCCGGCTCGAGCTAGAGATTTTACATTTTATGGCGGAAAGGGAGCAGAGGAGGAAGAGGTGGAGGAGATAAAGGTTGGATCAGGAGGTCTTCTTGCAACTCAGCGAGGCTATGGAATGCTATAGATGTACGGCACCGTCATCTCGGAGACGCCAGTGAATCTTGTCCCAGTCTAGTTCCCCGTCCACCAGTACGAAACCGAGCCATTGAAGACGAGCTCGAACTCACCGAATTTTGGCGGGCGAAGCCGGAGAGAGAACTCACCGGGAGACATATCCATGGGGCTTCGCCATGAAGTGATCACCATGCTGACCATCTCCGGCAGCCATGTGTCGGCGGGGAAGTCGAAGCTCTGCCACGCAATGGCTCCTCGGCCGCCGACAGAGAGTAGTACAAGGTTTCCAGCGTCGAGTAGCTGAACTGCGGCAGCAGGAGTAGAGTTCTCCGTCTCCCACAGAATAGAGTTGGAGGAGTAGGTGACAGCGAGGCGGCCAGCGATGGTCAGAAGAGCCGACGATGGCGATGCTCGCACGGGGGCCAGGCGATTTGCCACCCATACGTAGGTGCGAGGCGATAAATGTAAGGGCATTCATGTATTTCTCATACCTACGAACAGCGGGAAGCAGCCGAACGCAGGAGGCTTCCTTCGGACACAGAAAGCAACCGCGGGACGCAGAAATTTTCAGACCGCAGCATGACCGCGTAACTCCAAACAATCTCTAGGTTACGTTTCGTGCCGCACAGTAGGGAAAAAGCCGTCCCAAACGTACCCTAAAGATTAATTGCTTTGGATTCATTCATTGCCTTGTTTAATTTCATTAGGAACCATAGATCCTGAGATATCCTACATTGAATAGGAATTAAAGCAAAAAAGTTTCACCATCTTATCAATTAGAAGCAAGAAATAATAGTTGGCTCAATCAATCAAACAATAACTAATACAATTTAAACAAATTGGGCAAGTTATGGTTCTAGACACCTACAACACATTTATCTTTAGGCTTAAAATTATATTTATGCATTTGATAAGAGATATAATCTTAGTACGTTTGATTCCTAAAAAGTTGAATGTGGTAAGGGGCTATTTAGTTGGATGTATTTTAGGCCTAAAGTAAATCAAATACAGGGGTTTTAAGTTTTAAGTGTTTGGTTTGATATAGGCCCAAAATCTCAACACTCGACAGACTTTACAAAGGCTATGACATCACTATTGGCATTCAAAAGATGTATTCTTCATTATTTGTTTTCCATATATATATTATTATCAAGCACCTAAACTCTCATGACGGAAACAACTGGAATTATAAAATAATAATCAAACCGATGGCATTGCTAAGGAATGAAACCCGCTAAAAAGTGCTAAAGTTACAAAATACCAAATTCTTCAATTCTAATGTAAATAAATCATTTGTTTAACTCCTTTCGTATATACCCACTCTTTGACTCTACTAGTTTTGATAAGAAGAAATGAATCATTGTTGTGTTCTTGGATAAGTTATCATATATGGCATCTATCTTTTTCTCAAAAAATGAATGCTAGATAATTTTGTCATTAGCTCAATAAACATTTTTTCTTTTTTCAGAAGCTCTTGTTGTTGTTTGAATTGCATTTGCAATTTAAGCTACACTATCAACCATCTTGATAATATAGTCACGGAGACTATGATCATCAATACGCCTCTTATTATTTTTCCTATAGATGGGACCCTTAGAAGATGATGCCATTGCTCGTTTTGTCATTCTTATGATATCTTCTATAATGTTCTCTGCATAACATGTAGTGGTGCATCTATAGTAGTCTCTATAAAGTCAAATATCTTCTCTTCACCCAAATTAATCTTTTGAATATCAAATGGAGTTTGGCAATTTCCTGACCTAGCTTAATCTTCCGTTCTTGCCCTTCCCCATAAACTTTCTCATAATTCTATATAATTTGAGAGACGAATATTCAAATAGATTGCATCTTTGAGAAAAGCCTATAATTCTCCATAATAGAAAGCATTAGCATTAGGTCTTGTTATATTTGTAAAATCTAAATTTGAAATTTTAATTGAATGAAAGATAGAAACACATTTTGATCCATCTGACTATCATCCTCAATTACTCCAAACTTATTTTTCAACTCTTGGATGTAATTTCATATAGTTCTTTGATTTAAAATTTAATTTTTATATTGATTTGTTATAACGTTAATCCCAAATTTATCTTTTAACTTTTGAGCAGCATTTTGATAGACAACATCTTTGAAGCCTTGAGCATTACTCATATTTGCATTAACATACTCACATATTATTTGTATTAACTCAGCTACACATTCAAATTTTAGGCTCTATAATTTTTTTTTTTGGGTCTTTTTGGATTTAGCACTGAGTGCACTAGATGGTTGTTGTGATTCCATTAATCATGTAAATAATAATAATAATTAGTATGCAAATAAAAGTATAAATTTGAACTCCACAAAATAATAAATTGATTCATACAAAACTATTTAGAAGTCATGTGCATTTCTATCTAAACCATCATTCTCTTCATTAGAGGCGCCTTGATTTTAAATCGAAAATTATTATAATTTTTAGACGGTGAAGTTTGGGTGATGGTGTTTGACGATGGTAGTCAAACAATGATGAATGGATTATAATGCTAAGTGATGGTAGTTAGATGATGATGGTGGTTAGATAACAGTGGTTCCTTGCTGTGATCATCAAAGTCAAATGGTATATAAAGCTCTAGAATTATTCAGGTATCAGCTACCCATTCAAATTTTAGGCTCCATAATTTTTTTTTTTTTTTTTGTCTTCTTGGATTTAGCACTGAGTGCACTAGATGGTTGTTGTGATTCCATCAATCATAAAAGGTATAAATTTGAACTCTTCAAAAAAAATAAATTGATTCATACGAAACTATTTAGAAGTTATGTGCATTTCTATCTAAGTCCTCATTTTCTACATTAGAGGCGCCTTGATTTCAAATAAAAAATTATTACAATTTTTAGACGATGAAGTTAGGGTGATGATGTTTGACGATGGTAATCAAATAATGATGAATGGATTCTAATGCTAAGCGATGGTAGCCAAACAATGATGGTGGCTAGACAATAGTAGTTCCTTGCTGTGATCATCAAAGTCAAATGATAAATAAAGCTCTAGAATTATTCATGTCTCCAAGTTCTTTCCAGATTAAGTCAATGCCCCTCTAATTTATTTTGCTCTGTATACACCTAACCAAATAGTCTCTAAGTATTAAAAATGTATTGATTTTATTTTACTCTACTTATACCCAATTAAAAAAAAAAAAAACCCTGCATTCACTTTACTGACAACTGCCAGCCAAATAATACTAAAGTATTTACTCTGTGAATCTCTTTAAAACAACTGAAATGTCCATGGTTTGCTTTGCTGCCATCCCTTACAAGTTTATGATGTAAGTTAGATTTGTCGTGATATTATAGATGATGAAACGATGTTTAACGTTATAAAACATATAATTATTGAAGTTTCAAAAATATTGTGAAGCTTGAGGATTTTGACACTGGTTGTGTCTCATGCCTTTTCTTTTGTGATATTGACTGGTGTGGAAGTATTTTCCCTACCTACATAAAGTTTGCAAAAATCGTTCTTAATTATTTCTGAATGGTAAATTGATGGTTATCTATCTGCATTTTTTAATATTTTACTTTTTTATTTGCTTCCAAAAGAGGTTAAAATGTTTTATTTTGTATATAGCCTATCACATGAATGGTTCATGGGCTTCAACTTTAACTAGCATCATCTTTCTTGTCGCGGCACTTACAGACTGGCTGGATGGTTATCTCGCTCGCAAAGTGTGTAACGATCAGTGAGGTCTTCGCATTTGTCGCTGCGGTTTGATTTTCTTGTTGCATCTTTGATGACCATTTTCCTGTATATTTTCATGCATAACAGATGCGGCTAGGAACTAGGTTTGGTGCATTTTTGGATCCTGTAGCTGATAAGGTTTATATATTTTTTTCAGTTTGTAACATCTATATTTTGGATGTCAAGTGACATAATAAGCCCAGTTTCTTTTCTGCATGATAACTAAACACAGCTTATGGTTGCTGCCACTTTGGTATTACTGTGTACGAGACCTTTAGAGGTGGCCATCTTTGGAGAAGTTCCATGGCTTTTGACGGTCCCTGCAATTGCTATTACTAGTAGAGAGGTCTGTATGAAAAAAAAACTGGTTCTAATTTCCTTAAATCTAACCAATCTACTGTCATGAACTACATATAATTTCCTCACCATTTCAGATAACAATGTCTGCTGTCAGGGAATGGGCTGCCTCACAGAGTAGCAAGCTTCTTGAGGTTAGAAAGAGGGATTTACATACATACCCCAAATTTCTATGTATTTATTTATCTAATTTCTAAATCTTTATATTTACTTATATAACTCTCAAATCTTCAAATCACATAAAAAATATCACTAAAATCAATTTATTCAAGGTAAAACATAACTTTTTCATCCGCTATGTAAATATAAAAATTTAGTTGCTAGATATGTAAATATATAAGAATTTTATAGAGTATAT
Source organism: Dendrobium huoshanense (assembly GCA_016618105.1). Classification (NCBI taxonomy): domain Eukaryota; kingdom Viridiplantae; phylum Streptophyta; class Magnoliopsida; order Asparagales; family Orchidaceae; genus Dendrobium; species Dendrobium huoshanense. The sequence goes on from CM028348.1 coordinate 21,497,771, forward strand.
ATATATATATATATAACTTTTTCATCCCCTAACTTTTTTCATTATGCTTCATTTTTCATGCTTTTCCTCAAAAACTGGAGATCTTGTTTCTACAGCATTTGATTCTGGAAAATTATTGCGAGCAGTGTCCGGATTCGTCCAGAGGCGGGATGGACGAAACCGGACACGCCACGTCACCTAGGGCCTATTGCATCCGGGTGACATGGCAAGTCCGGATTCGCCTCCGGACGGTTCGGATGCCACACGCAATAATCTCTCCTGATTCTGACTACTGCAATGTTTTGTCAGGCAGTTGCGGTCAACAATCTTGGAAAATGGAAGACAGCAACACAAATGACAGCTCTAACAATACTCCTCATTATCAGAGATCCCAGGTTTGGTGATTCTCCCATCCATGTTTCCAACTTTTTAATGATATTAACAAAGAAATAAATTCACTATCTTGTTTTCTATGGCTTATCTGGTGCTTTGAACAGCCTCACAGGGCCAGGTTTTCTAGTGTCTACAGGTGTGTTTCTCCTATATGTTTCTGCTGGTCTTGCTTTATGGTCATTAGCAGTGTACGTGGGGAATGTATGGAGCTTCTTGATTAAGTAATCGCGTTCGACGATCAAATACCCTAAACATAGGAAATGGATAATCCTTTTTAGCTAACTTGTTCGGAAAGATGGAAATTAGCCTTTCCTGGATTTCTCCGGGCCTTTGGATTTAACTATAGGCAGAAACAGAATACTAAATTTAGGAGTTCTGCTCAACATGGAAGAAGTTTTATTATCCAAAATTGTGGAATATTTTTATGATTTTAGCCTTTCTATCTTCTTTAAATATAGGAGATTTTAGGTTTCAATACATAGAAGACTAGTTATTTGGGGTTTATATGAATTGTTATAAAGGTAGCTGATATTGTGTCTTAATTTGATTGCTGACTTTAGAATGGGAGTTCTTTTATCCTGTTGTTTGATCTCTTTATACTTTATCTAGACTTGAATGCTGATTGCAATTTACATAAATCTTTGAATCTTTTCTCAGTATTAAGTTTACAAATATATATATTTCAAACGTCATCAACATTAATCTCAACTGGCAATCAAGCCTTCTCTATGATGGAAATTTCTCGGCCTTCTATTCCTCTTCAAGAGCCGTGCTAAGGTATAATAATAATGATAATAATAATTATAATGATATGTGAGTGGTGCAAGATCAAGTATATAATAAAAAATAAAATAAGATATGATACGTCCTCTAAAAATTATCTTGATCGAGCACAAATCTCGATGCAAAATCAAATTGGAAACTTCAAAAATTACTTTGGAGATCATCTAAACTCTGATTTCAGCAAACTTACAGTCGAATTGAGCGTCTCGGAAATACGAATCCAACGACACCAAATTCAACTCGATCCGAGCCCAAATAAGTCTAAATTGAAGACTCGAAGTGCTGTTGGAAGGTTCGAATCACAATTTGAGTTACCAAACGGTCTCCGATTTTAACAAGCTTATACTTGAATCGAACGGCTCGATGAGACGAATCCAATGAGCCCAAGATCACTGAATTTCGAAATCACTAAGGCCTCCAAATGCCTGACGAACAGTCCATGATCAAAGGGTTCAATATCGGCCGTCCATCCAACCACTCCCCATTTACTTTTGATCTCTCACCTATTTACAGGGAATGTCACTCCATAAAATCTATAAATAGACCCCTCATTTCTCTTGAAAGGGGGTCCAAGCAAGAAAAGAAGAGGAGAAGAGAAGGAAGAGGAGAAGGAAGAAGCTCCTCCTCGACCACTGCTGGAACCTCGTCGGACCACCGCAGGAGCCTCGCCGGACCACCCTCGGAGCCTCGTCGGACCACTGTCGGAGCCTCGCCGGAATTTTGCAGCACCACCATCTCAAGGCCCGACGTTCAGGCCCGACATTCAGGCCTGACGTTCTGGCCCGACGCTCTGCTCAAGGTCCGACGCTCTGCTCAAGGCTCGACATTCTCCTCAAGGCCCGACGTTCTGGCCCGACGTTCTGCTGAAGGCCCGACGCTCTGCTCAAGGCCCGACATTCTCCTCAAGGCCCGACGTTCTGCTGAAGGCCCGACGCTCTCCTCAAGGCCCGACGTTCTGCTGAAGGCCCGACGCTCTGCTCAAGGCTCGACATTCTTCTCAAGGCCCGACATTCTGCTCAAGGCACGACATTCTTCTCAAGGCCTAACGTTCTGCTGAAGGCCCGACGTTCTGCTGAAGGCCCAACGTTCTGCTTAAGGCCCGACGTTCAGGCCTGATGTCTTCATCTGAGGCCCTCATCTTCGCCAGAGGCCTTCACCTTCGCCAGAGGCCCTCACCTTTGCCAGAGGCCCTTGTCTTTGCCAGATCATCATAAAAGGCCGTGTGCTTCACCAGAACATCACATGAGGCCCAGACTTCTGCCGAACCACTACTTGAGGCTTTGAGCTCCACCAGGCCACCACCTGATGCCCATAGTTCTCCCAGAATACTGCCGATTATGGTCCTTTCGACCTTCGTCGCCTACTATGATCCTTCCGGCCTCCATCAACAAACAACGGTCTTTCTGAACCCTGTCTCATGCCGACTAAGGTCCTTTCGACCTCCGTCGCCTACTACGGTCTGTCCGACCTCCATTAACATACAACGGTCTTTTAGACCCCGATCTCCTGCCGACTACGGTCATTCTGACCAAACAAACATGTATATGTAACTCCAACCATGTAATACAATCTATATGATGTATATTTACTACATCAATACAAGGCCTTCTCCAAAGGAAGGGCCTCATTTGTAATCGACTGCAAATACTAGTGGATTCATTCAAACTGGGCCAGGCCCCGTGGTTTTTCCCCCTTTTTTAGAGGTTTTCCACGTAAAAACTCTGGTGTCTCTTATGAATGTTACACCCTCTCACTTATCTGATTGTGTGCTGGATCTTCGTACAATGCTAAGACATTAAACTATATATTTCTCTATCGCCGCGAATATTCCAGGACGCAACAGTTTGGCGCCGTCTGTGGGAAACGGATTCCCGATTGGGGGGCAATTTTTGGTCCAACCCCAAAAGGTTATTCAACTGCTATTGAAGCATCCATGTTATTAGAATCAGATCTAGACTGGGGGGCAACCTTGACTACAATTTTAGTCAAGAAGATCTCTCAAAAACATTCATATCCAAGACGATATATAAGGAAACTCCATAAAAATGCAAGGAAGCTTCCGATAAATTTCAAGCCACGTACAGTCCCTTACTAGACTTCCACTCCTTGAACAAGGTCTTAATATCAACTTCAAAAAGGCAGTAACGGTCTAAAGATAGACCCTTTTTCAACTTTGATTCGGGATACACGCGGCGTTCGCCCCCTCCTCATCAAGAAAAAAAAAATCGATCCCAAGGGGATCTGATTCGACCTCTTCCACACAGGTTAACGTCGTCGAGCAGGGCTCCGACATACAACCTCGGAAAGGTCTTACATCCTTGGTGGATTCTCCCGACCTCTTCCACACAGGTTAACGTCGTCGAGCAAAGGCTCCGACATACAACCTCGGAAAAGTCCTACATCCTTGGTGGATTCTCCTGACCTCTTCCACACAGGTTAACGTCGTCGAGCAAAGGCTCCGACATACAACCTCGGAAAGGTCCTGCATCCTTGGTGGATTCTCCCGACCTCTTCCACACAGGTTAATGTCGTCGAGCAAAGGCTCCGACATACAACCTCGGAAAGGTCCTACATCCTTGGTGGATTCTCCCGATCTCTTCCATACTGGTTAACGTCGTCGAGTAAAGACTCTGACATACAACCTCGGAAAGGTCCTACATCCTTGGTGGATTCTCCCGACCTCTTCCACACAGGTTAACGTCGTCGAGCAAAGTCTCCGACATATAACCTCGGATAGGTCTTACATCATTGACAGATCCAATATCGGTTAACATCATCGAGCAAAGGCTCTGACAAACAACCTCGGATAGATTATACATCCTTGGTTAATGTCCCCAGAATGTCGTCAATGGACTTCTGCACAAAGTTAAATTTCTACACGATTTTAAATTTCCTCCTGTCGCTGAACTTTTGCCTTGCAGGACTTTCGACGGACTAATACCCGACGTCAGAATTCTTCCCGACATCGGACTTCTCCCTGTCATCGGACTTCTGCTCGTTAGCGGACTTCTACCCGACGTCAGACTTCTGCTTGTCGTCGGACTTCTGCCCGTCGACGAACTTTCATCGGTCTTCTGCCTGAGGTCGTACTTCTACACGACGTCGGACTTCTACTCGTCGTCAGACTTCTGCCCGTCGACAAACTTTCATCGGTCTTCTACCCGAGGCCGTACTTCTACCCAACATCAGACTTCTGCTTGTCGTTGAACTTCTGCTAGTCAGCGGACTTCTACTCGTCGTCGGACTTCTGCCCGTCGACGAACTTTCATCGGTCTTCTGCCCGAGGCCGTACTTCTACCCGACGTCAGATTTCTGCTTGTCGTCGAACTTCTGCTCGTCAGCGGACTTCTACTCGTCGTCGGACTTCTACCCGTCGACGAACTTTCATCGGTCTTCTGCCTGAGGCCGTACTTCTACATGACGTCAGACTTCTACTCGTCATCAGACTTCTGTCCATCGACGAACTTTCATCGGTCTTCTGCCCGAGGCCGTACTTCTACACGACGTCGGACTTCTCCCTGTCGTCGGACCTCTGCTTGTCAGCGGACTTCTACTCGTCGTCAGACTTCTGCCCGTCGACGAACTTTCATCGGTCTTCTGCCCGAGGCCGTACTTCTACACGACGTCGGACTTCTCCCTATCGTCGGACCTCTGCTCGTCAGCGGACTTCTACTCGTCGTCGGACTTCTGCCTGTCGACAAACTTTCATCGGTCATCTGCCCGAGGCCGTACTTCTACACGACGTCGGACTTCTCCTTGACGTCGGACTTCTGCTCGTCAGCGGACTTCTACCCGACGTCAGACTTCTGCTCGTTAGCAGACTTCTACTCGTCGTCGGACTTTCTGCTCATCGACAAACCTTCGTCGCTCTTCTACCCGATGTCAGACTTTTGCTCCTCAGCGGACTTCTCCTTGACGTAGGACTTCTGCTCGTCAGCGGACTTCTACCCGACGTCGGACTTCTGCTCGTCAGCAGACTTCTGCTCAACTTCAGAATTCTGCTCGCTAGAAGACTTCTACTCGTCGTCGGACTCCTGCTCGTCGACAAACCTTCGTCGGTCTTCTACCCGACTCGGTGCTTCTATTCGACACCGGACTTCTTCCTGTCGTCTGACTACTACCCGTCATCGGACTTCTGCCCGTCGACGAACTTTCATTCAGTCTTCTGCCCCATGTCATACTTTTTCACGACGTCAAAATTCTATTCGACGTTAAGTTTCCACCTTTTGTTGGATTCCTATCCGTTGTCAGACTCTACCCTGACGCCGGATGTATGCCCGTCTTTTCAACCTCCCTCCTTACAACGGTCTATCCGACCTCCATCGCTAACCACCAAACATCGAAACTCCACATGATCTCTCAAAGTAGATAGAGGGAGAAGAGAATCTCCGGACTTCCTTGCCAAGAGAGGGGCCTCGAAAAATCGAGGAAATGCCTCAATAGTAAGGACAGAGGGAGAAGAGAAGAAGAGAAAATCTCCGGACTTCCTTGCCAAGAGAGGAGCCTCAGAAAACTGAGGGAATGCCTCAATGAAAAGGACAGAGGGAGAAGAGAAGAAGGGGGAATCTCCAGACTTCCTTGCTAAGAGAGGGGCCTCAGAAAACTGAGGGAATGCCTCAATAGAAAGGACAGAGGGAGATGAGGAGAGAAGAGAAAATCTCCGGACTTCCTTGCCAAGAGAGGGGCCTCAGAAAACTGAGGGAAGACTTCAATAGAAAGGACAGAGGGAGAAGAGAAGAAAATAGAAGAAGAAAATGAGAGGAGTGATTTTCTAAAGGCTTTAAGGGCCTATTTATAGTTTTTTAGGAGAGATGGGGGAAGTTTCTAGAGTTCTCCAGAAATTTCGAATTTTTGGAATTTTTCTAAATTTTTTCAGAATTTTTTGAATTTTTTAAATTCATGTGGGGCCCACTAAAAAAAAAAAATCTAAAAAGCGGTTTGATAAGGCGGTGCAGAAAAAAAAAATATTTTTAAGGTGATGGTTTTGTTAACCGTCCCTTTGGGCGGCTAGAGCAGCCAGTTAAAAATATATATATATATATATATATATATATATATATATATATATATAATAATTAATTTTGGGACGCGCCTTTCCAGGTTGGCAGCGTGATAGGCTTTTTTCAAAGAGGAGGAAGTTTTGGTAAATCTTGAAGAGAAGATAAGCTTTTAAGGGGGAGATGAGAGACTAGCCACTGCTCCGCCTCATTTGAAAATGAAATCAGCTCATGATTATAAGAAATACTCAATTTTTTTTAAAGAATGCATACTTCTCAATGGCTTCATTAGCAACACCAATATCACGTATGCTAAGATCGTTAAGCATGAGTTGGAAATTATTTGTGATTTGTATTTACTCGAGAGATATCTGATTGCGACAATTTTAAATTGTCAAGTGTTTTAATGGTTTTATAATATTGTGACAAATATTTTTGGACATCTGGAGTATCGACGTCCAAAAATAGGGGGCAACTGATACGTCCTCTAAAAATTATTTTGATCGGGCACAAATCTCGATGCAAAATCAAATTGGAAACTTCAAAAATTACTTCGGAGATCATCTGAACTCTGATTTCAGCAAACTTACAGTCGAACTGAGCGTCTCGGAAATACGAACCCAACGACACCAAATTCAACTCGATCCGAGCCCAAATAAGTCTAAATCGAAGACTCGAAGTGCTGTTGGAAGGTTCGAATCACAATTTGAGTTACCAAACGGTCTCCGATTTTAACGAGCTTATACTCGAATCGAACGGCTCGATGAGACGAATCCAATGAGCCCAAGATCACTGAATTCCGAAATCACTAAGGCCTCCAAATGCCTGACGAACAGTCCATGATCAAAGGGTTCAATATCGGCCGTCCATCCAACCACTCCCCATTTACTTTTGATCTCTCACCTATTTACAGGGAATGCCACTCCATAAAATCTATAAATAGACCCCTCATTTCTCTTGAAAGGGGGTCCAAGCAAGAAAAGAAGAGGAGAAGAGAAGGAAGAGGAGAAGGAAGAAGCTCCTCCTCGACCACTGCTGGAACCTCGTCGGACCACCGCAGGAGCCTCGCCGGACCACCGTCGGAGCCTCGCCGGACCACTGTCGGAGCCTCGCCGGAATTTTGCCGCACCACCATCTCAAGGCCCGATGTTCAGGCCCGACATTCAGGCCCGACGTTCTGGCCCAACGCTCTGCTCAAGGTCCGACGCTCTGCTCAAGGCTCGACATTCTCCTCAAGGCCCGACGTTCTGCTGAAGGCCCGACGCTCTGCTCAAGGCCCGACATTCTCCTCAAGGCCCGACGTTCTGCTGAAGGCCCGACGCTCTCCTCAAGGCCCGACGTTCTGCTGAAGGCCCGACGCTCTGCTCAAGGCTCGACATTCTTCTCAAGGCCCGACATTCTGCTCAAGGCACGACATTCTTCTCAAGGCCTAACGTTCTGCTGAAGGCCCGACGTTCTGCTGAAGGCCCAACGTTCTGCTTAAGGCCCGACGTTCAGGCCTGATGTCTTCATCTGAGGCCCTCATCTTCGCCAGAGGCCTTCACCTTCGCCAGAGGCCCTCACCTTTGCCAGAGGCCCTTGTCTTTGCCAGATCATCATCAAAGGCCGTGTGCTCCACCAGAACATCACATGAGGCCCAGACTTCCGCCGAACCACTACTTGAGGCTTTGAGCTCCACCAGGCCACCACCTGATGCCCATAGTTCTCCCAGAATACTGCCGATTATGGTCCTTTCGACCTTCGTCGCCTACTATGATCCTTCCGGCCTCCATCAACAAACAACGGTCTTTCTGAACCCTGTCTCATGCCGACTAAGGTCCTTTCGACCTCCGTCGCCTACTACGGTCTGTCCGACCTCCATTAATATACAACGGTCTTTTTGACCCCGATCTCCTGCCGACTACGGTCCTTCTGACCAAACAAACATGTATATGTAACTCCAACAATGTAATACAATCTATATGATGTATATTTACTACATCAATACAAGGCCTTCTCCAAAGGAGGGGCCTCATTTGTAATTGACTGCAAATACTAGTGGATTCATTCAAACTAGGCCAGGCCCCGTGGTTTTTCCCTCTTTTTTAGAGGTTTTCCACGTAAAAACTCTGGTGTCTCTTATGAATGTTACACCCTCTCACTTATCTGATTGTGTGCTGGATCTTCGTACAATGCTAAGACATTAAACTATATATTTCTCTATCGCCGCGAATATTCCAGGACGCAACAAGATATTATCTTAAAAAAATTATCTGATTTTTAATTCTTTCAAAGATGACAAGTGCCAAAAGCGCCCATAATTACCAACAAAAAAAAAGAGGAATTTCTTATCCAAACCGAATACATTCAAAATTAAATTTGAATAAACCGTTTTTTAGCCCTAACATCTTATTTATCAGATTACCTAAACAAATTATACAATTTAACTTTTTATATCTATTTACTTAAATGGTTAATTTTCCTTGAAAATCTTACAGTCTATCAACGCATTTGAATGCCAAATCTAAAATTATTTGAAGAGAGATTTTAATAAGAACGAATAGTAATTTGCACTAAAGTCAGACTCAAAAGTACACCATTTATAAGGGCAAATTATTGCATCCGGTCACCAGACACGGAGATAGATCCGGATATTAATAAAATATTATTTTTAAATTAAAGCGCAAGTCAAAAGCGCTGTCAATGTGACAAATTTTTATTGAATGTCCGAACCTATTCTCCGCGTCCGATGACCAGATGCAATAATTTGCCCATTTATAGCCACCAGTTATGCCAGCAAAACTGTTTTCGTATTGTTAAAATGTACATCCACAGCCAATCTCATCATTTAATTACCGATTATTGCTTCTAAAATATATTTTAGATGACATGCAAATAGCCCTAGCATAAATATCTAAATACAGAAAACATTCATGTAATTATAGATGAATAAATACATATTTTATGCATATGACCAACTCAAAATATTCATTTATAAATCATTTTAGACCTAAATAACGTGGGCTGATCAGATGGGTGCGAATAAGTGCCTAATGCAAGGCCGGACGTTGCTCTATATCAGGAGACGAATTAAATGCAACCACGTCAATAATACTGAACTATGATACCGAGTGAAGGAGTAATGTGGTGTGTTCTGATTGGTCTCCAGACAACGTTAGGTGTCCGCACATAATAATTAATCCTAATGCTGAACATCTAAGAAAAAAAAATTTACCATTTTCTTTATAACATCAAATTCGGAAAGAAACTAATGAGACAGGAAAAAGGATAGATAGATCAGCATGAAAATGAATAGTACACAGATCTAATATTCAACAGCATGCGTAAATTGCCCTCTAACCAAAAAGTAAAGGCATGCATCAGCAAAAAACTAAATGGAGAACAAAATATTTGCAAGCCAAAAATTTCCTACAATAGTGTGGCTGCAGAGTATGTTTGAGAATATTTGATGCCTCCATTGAAAAAAACAAAAAAAAATATCCATGTAGACATTCTGTGTAACAAACCATCTACACCATGAACAAGCCACCACTCCACAAATAATGTCAAGGTGAAGCAGCTTCAGCTTCAACAAAATCAGACAAGAAGCCAACTTGTTAGCTAACCAGAATCTGCAAAAAGAACGAAGTGCAAGTGATTCAGGCAGTAAAGCGAGCAGAAATAGTGAAATAATATGAAGGGACAGTTGAAATAAGTACTCTGTGGCTTTAGCTGCCAAAGTTTTATGCCTTAGGAACCACCTCCTGTCTCAACCGTGGCTGCCTTCTAAATTTGAACAAGACAGAAAAATAAACTTCCAAGTAAAGCAACCAAGCTCCTCTTGCATTAACTACATCTTAAGTTGAATGCTGACCTTGACATTGCTATCAGACGAAGAATTAGATGTTCCTGAAAACCTGTGGAAGTTAATAAGAGAATTTTGATGAAATCACTCCATCAGCACTCGAGCATGTAGAAAAATCGATTCAAAGATGACCAAGCTGGGACTAATAAAAACCTTGCAGCTCTGGCTTTACTTTTCTCTTCTTCCAAAGCATTTGACTTTGGTTTCTCGGAGAATCTCTCCAAACGAGCCTTCTTCTTTGCAGCTTCATCAGTTGAAGGATGTTGGGCAAGTCCAAACCTGAGAAATGATAAAGAAGTAGTAATAAGGATGATCTGAGAACATGTACACCGTACACAGGTAATCCATGTAATCAATGGGTGGCTGCTAAGCAAAAACTAATTAAGCTTGTTAATAGCCTTCACAGGGAAAAGCAACTGGATGAGACCTCTCTGCCCGAGCCTTCCTCTTCTGCTCTTCTGAAACTCCCACATCTTTTCCAGAAGAGGGCGAATTAGTGCCAAACCTGTCACAGGAATCAAAACTAAATAATCGATCTGGGGTGAAAAGACATCCATGTTCCATTCTGGTATAAAAATGATGCAAGCAATATAATGTTGGTTTCAATGAAATCCCATAAAAAATGGAACTAATCTCTATGGGTTGATTTCCAAGTTATCTCAACTCCTCCATCGATAATCCTAAATTACTTGTTCCATAAAATGTTGTTTCGAGGAAAGATATTCCATCAAGTGCAAACCAAGATAAAACATGACTGGGTTATGAAATCCAAAATAAAATACGTTCAAAAGATGGGAAAAAAGAGGGTTTCAAAATCGTATAAACACTTGTACAATGTTAGATTGCAAAAAACAACAGCAACGAAGCAATCAAGGGTTCTGTGTTGAAGCCACTTGATACATATCTCAACCTATCGAACCACTACAACTTCTGTCTTATCATCCTATTCTCTTTCGCCTCCCCACAAGCTCAAGCTCCCTCCTATTTCCGATTCGTAGATATAATAGCTGAAACCCCACATGGCTGCTTTCACTTTTTTCGTTCTTTCTTACTGAATGTTATTTGAGGTGCTAAGCTTATTCTCTTAGCAAATCATTTTGCACAACTTACATCTATATAACCTTATGTTTACTCATTTATCTTCATAATCTTCTTACATCAAATTTCTCAACATGTCCATAGGCATATTTTCCATCTCTTTGCTGTACATGTCCAAAGCACTTAAAATCTATTTTTAGTCACATTTCAATAAATGTCACTTTAGCATTTCCTCTAATCTAAACATTTCTTAATTTCTCCTTCCTACTTTTATCACACATCAATTTTAACATTTATATTTCTATCACACTCGATTTTGATATCAATGAATTTTTTATAGCCCAACATTAGGATACAAACATCATCAGCCAGATTACAATTATATAAACTAACCTTTAAACCTCCATGATATCATCTAATCACATAAAACTCTATAATCATTTCTCCATTTTAAATATATAGCCTTAAATCAAAAAGTTATATCTTAATCCTTCAACGTAATAGATTCAAAGATATTTAAATTCATCACACCTATGTATCAAACCTGCTAAAATTATATATTATATGCTCAATCTTTGTTATACAAATTCTAATATCCTTATCTTCTAAATATTAACTCCAATTGTTTTTATTTTTTTTTTCACTTATTTCAGTTAATGCATCATTAAATAGAACTATAATTATCAACTTAAAAAAATATACACCAAGGCACCTTGCTTTAAATATATTTTATAAACATTTCTATAACAAATATAAAAAATTATAAAACCAAAGTCGATAATTCAAGTAAACCCATTGATAGAAAGAGGTGACAACTTTATAGTTGTGTTAAATTAATGCCTCACTTGCATTAGGTGGTTTTCTTTGCATGAAACGGCAGATGAAGGAATAGGACGTCTAAAGGTTACTGATGTGAGGAGGCCGAAGTAAATAGAAGGAGAAGGTTTAAGATGCTATTGGTTGGATATGAGTGGATGAGAGGATTGAAGAGCTTGGAAGAAATGGTTGGGTTGGCTTTAGTGGGAAAAATAGTTGGATTTATAGCTGAGACAAGTAAAATGAAGGATATATGAGCCTTGCAAGACTCATTGAGGATGGTTCGCAAACAAAGCCTAACTTTCAAACTTGACTGCACAAATACATAATGATTTGATAAGCAATGAAAAAGTTTCTTTTTCATTCCTCGTATCATCAATATTTATAGTACAATGACATATTAAAGTTCAAAATTCAAAAGCTAAAAAATTGTAGTTATCTTAGTCATCCATTCAGGAATGAAGCCTTATGTAACTCCCTCATTGTGTTTTTGTTTGAGATGGTTTATGCTTTTCAGCTTTTGTTGTTAAAAAACTTATTTCCCTACCTTGATTTCAAACATGCCATCCAAAAGCAACTTCTCAATGTAAAATTTTGAAAGCTCTAAAAAAACTATCGAAATGGACACAATTTTTTATTGGGGCTGCTTTTTCCACCACAAAACCAAACTACTTATTAAACAACTACTTTGACGATGCCTGTAATGATCGTGAAATGTAATTCCCTTGATTTCAGTTTTGTAACTCCTTGAAGTTGAATCATCCTTGAATACGTATGAAATTGCTACTTTGATGATGTTTGTAATGATCTTGAAATATAGCTTCCTTGATTTGAATTTTGCAACTCCTCTTTGAGTTTGAATTGTTCAATCCCTTGCATTAATGGGAGACCCTGAATGACTTCACCAAATTATAAAAGGACTTCATTAATTCAACTCACTTCAAAATTCCAACTACAAATAACTTCCAACTAATACAACTCAACCAACTTTCAACTAACTCTTAACAAAGTTAACTAACTTATAAAATCAAGATTATAACAACTATTTATGATGAATATAACATCAAGATGAACATGATGCTACTTAGTTAAATATCATTGATGTGATGCATCAATTCTCTCCCACTTAAAAACTCAGCTCTAAAATGTTTAAATTGATGTAATGGGATGAGGGTCAATTGTCCATGTAATTATAAGGGTGCTGAAGTGTCTAGTTGGAGCTACATCTTGTATTACAATGTTTGTAGCTGCTGAGAAATTTGAATATAAAGAGAACTATAAAAGTGGGCCTATTTCTCCTCCAAGTGTGTTGGTCTCCCAATCCCAACGATTTATGAATCCTTTTAAATGGTAGAATATTATTTTCAATGACAGCAAGAGTGTAAATCATGTTAAAATATTAAACTATTAAAATAATCATTCAATCCAAGGGTCCTATGTAACATGTAGCATTTTATAGTTGCACAACAAGAGGAATGAATGTGATATAAAGTGTAAGCACTATAATTATACTCATGAGTTGAATTCTTTTGAAAATTAGCTATTATAATGTTCATGTGAAATGGTAGTAGCACATGTCAGTGAAGATTAAGGAGAATGTTGTACTAATAATAAAGCAATAATATAAAATGAGTGACGCATTAGATCAATTTGTTAGGAGATCTAACAAATGAATCATCTCTAGAATTATGCACTTAATGCAATTACTGTGGTAGATCAGATTAGATAGGTAACTTGAGAGTGAGGTCTAAAGTAGCTTGAATGTTTGAAATCACAACAGATGTGTGTCTTAGGTGCCAAAGATATATCATCCCTCACAAGAAAGATAAAGTTCAGTAGTGGTTTACAAAAGGAAGTATATGTAATTCACAAGGCAAAGGCACATCATATCCTTCATAGTAAGGACATCTTTTAAAGAGAAAACTAAGAGACTTATCATTAGAATCATCATTATCAAACGGGTTGCCCAAACTATATGTGCCATAAGAAATACCTTTGATGAGTGATGATTTGGGGAGAACAAAAGAAGTGCCTAGAATGGTTTGCTGGTTATTAAATGACGTACAAGCAAATAATCTTGAAGCAAAGTATTTATGTGACCCTTGACAGAAATGATGTGTTCTCCCATGCTGGAAAGCCTCTTTAGAAGATTTTTTTTTGTCTTTTTAACTACTTTCAATGGAGTTAGTAGAAGAATCAATCATTATCATTTTCTCTTTCTAGTTGGGGATAGATTTCGTTTGAGATAAGAATCATGAGAAACAAGTTGGGGTCTTTATTAAGTTGGATTGTCGAGAAAGTTTGGAAATATTGCTTTTATGTTTAAAGATAAAATATTATAAAGACTGCCACACATAACATTCTTTTCAAGAATCATGTCTCTAGAAGGATATGCATCATGCGGTCATGCCCAAAAGAAGGGATTTTGTTTTCAATTATCAAAATAAAGAATATTTCATGATAGATAAAGAAGCTAATTTTGAAAGCACTAGGACAAACAAATAAAGAAGAGTGTTTTAGCTGTAAATAATGAAAATAATATTAGTGCATGAAAGAGTTTTCGATGTCTTTAAGCAATTATCAAAAACTCACTTCCATTAATAATGACAAGCATATAAAAATTGAGAAATAAAAAAAGAACCAATCAAGAAAATATTACTCAAGAGTTTACGATCTAAATCACATTCATGGGTTTTGCAATTATCAAATGGATCACACTAGTCATAACATGTAACTTTCTAATAAATAAAATAGTGGAGTCGGTCTCTACTGGTTTAAGCGTTGAGAAAATATAAAATGAGCATGCTAACATCCTTTACATCTAAGAAAGTAACTAAATTATCATATTAAAAACAAATCAAAAGGTGAGGTTTGGAAGAGGTTACCCACAAGTAAAAATGAGATTTACCACTTGTTGAAATCAATATGGAAGCCTTGTTGATGTTGTCTCCTTGTGCTTTCCAATTCCTCTAAACATGTCTCTCATACAAAAAATAATGGAGAGGAGATGACAACTCTGCAGCTAAGGTGGTAAATTAATGCCTCATGAGCATTCAAGAGTATGGTTAAATATAGGGGAGTGAAAAGTAGTTTAAGAGCAAAAGAAGAGATTGTAAGGCTTGGGATAAATGGTTGGGTCGGCTCAATGGGAAAGCAAGATGGATTTAAAAGTGAGAAAAATGATATGGTGTGCCTCAATTTGCATGATTCGCAAACCAAGCCAAAGTTTCAAACATGCATACAAAAATATACAATGATTTTATAATCAAGGGAAAAGTTTCTTTCTTTTTCTCACTTCATCAATATTTCTAATACAATGACATCTTCAATTTCAAAATTCAAAAGTTATAAAAAATGAAATTACATTAATTATCCATTCATGAATGAAACTTGCATAACTCCCAAATATGAATTTGAAACCCCAATTGAATGATTATGAAATTGCAACTTCAATGAAACTTATAAGATGAACTCCCTGATTTGAATTTTATGACACAATGAGTTTGAATTATGTTACTCCCAAATCTGAATTTGAAATCCTCTTAAATGCTTATGAAACTGACACTTTTATGATGCTTGCAATATATTGAAATTTAAATCCCTAACTTCGATTTTGTAACTCTTGAATTTGAATTGTCATATTTGAATTTGAAATCCTCCTTAAATTTTGATGAAACAACCACTTTTGATGATGCTTGTAATAATCTTGAAATATAATTCCCTTGATTTGAATTTGTAATTTCTCTTTTGTGCAACTCCGTATATTAAGTGGGGGTTGGCAACATGATGAGGGTAGCCAAATATAATTCTCCTTTCTTAATTTGCTTTCCTAATTAGGCTTTGTCTATTTAGGAAAGACATTTAAAGGAGTCACAACCTATTTGAAATTCAAACTTCTTTCCCTCTCATTCTAATTCTAATTTGGGAGTTATTTCAAATTCAATCAATTCTGAAATTAAAATTCAGATTTGAATAGAATTAATTAACCCCTTGTGGTCCCCACATGTTTAATTCCAAACCCCTCTCTCTCCTCCCCCATATGGCCGCCCCCTCCTCCTTTCTTTCTCTCTCCACTTTGCCACCTAAGCAACATTTAATCACCCCTAAATCCCTCTAGTAACCGCCGGCCTCATTACTCCCTTAATTGCGTTAATTTGAATTTCAAATTGGCCCTTTCCCTTTTAATAAAATCTGAAATAAAAACCTCAGATTTTTCCCTCCAATTTCACTTAACTTGAAATCTAATTTCAGATTTCTAATCATCACACCAAGCCCCACCTAGCTCAAGCAGCCCCTTCCCTCTTCCTCCCTACTACCTGCTCATCTCCAGGTGTTGTCCATGATTTTTTGGACATACGAATTGCTGTCCAGAATTTTCTGGTCATGCAAAGCTGCTGTTCTGAAGTTCTGTTTGCTGTCCAGGAGATTTCGGCAAGTTGAGTTGCAGCCCTGCTCTCCAAAAACCCCATGTTTGCTGTCCTGAAGAATCACAGCTGTTGTTCCAAGATTTCAGCAGTTTTCTATTGCTGATTCGCCATCGGGAAGGCTCTCATTGGTTGCCCAGAATATCCCACACGGCTGTCCACACACAGGACGTCTTCAAGTTCACCACCGGACTCCGGATCCTCTCCCTCGCCCTCAAATCAGAACTAAGAATTTAATGACGGTGAACTCTCCCCCAAATCTCCTACCTTCCTAGTCACTCTCAAGCACATTCTTACCGGACGTTGGATGCTCACTAGTCATCCCGTGGATTCCCCGTCGCCGGCTACTTCTCCAATGGACTAGACTTTTGGCAACATTTATCTCTTAGTGGCATTGCTCGGTTTGCTCTCAATCTTCCTCCGTTAAAGCCCCACCAACAAGAGCGTGAATGAGGGACCCAAGGTGAAGAGTTCTATTTGTTAGCCGTGGATTATTGTTCTTGCTATAACATTACTCTCTCTATTTTTATGTTGTTAAATTGATAGCATCCCGTTAATCTAGTTGTAACCGCATGCCTTATATAATTTTGACTTGATAATTCTGAAAGCCTAACTTGGGTAAGCATTAATTCTATAACTAGCAAAGTTTTAATACTCTTATATTAAAATCCCAAAGCAGTTCTTGTTTCCATGCATATGTCTCACATCACTCTCTCTCTCTATTATCTTGAACCCTCCCTTAAATTTACCTATGGTAACAAAAAACTGTCTGAAAACTGCCTTCTCTCCCTACTCTAGTGGTGAAAGGTGGTCTAAAAGGTCTCCAATAAGCTATAGAAAGAAGGCGGAGAAAAATTCAAAATTGAAACAAGACAAGCATAGGTACTTCTACCGAACTTTTCCATTTTCTGTTTTTACACAACGATCCAATGAGAATTTGTACAAAATGATTTGTGGAGATTGCATTCAACTCTTCAGTATTCATAAAGCCAATCCCAAAAAGTTGGGAAAGGCTGCTGATGATGATAATGATGTCCAATGAAAATTTTCATTAAAATTCAAAATTACAAGATTCATACAACTAAAAAAACTACCATATAGCCTCAGATCACTTTTCTGAGGGCAGGTTAAAGTTTTCCTTTGTAACTAAATCCTAACAATAGCTAAATTTCCTTAAATAACCAATTCATCAAGCCTCAATATAAGTAATTATCACGAGCTTGTCATCTGCCTTTAATTCCTGATGAAGAAATGCTGCCCATCAATATGCTTTTAGTCCTAAACAGCTGAATTTCAACTAGAACTATTTAGTGTTCCGTGATGCGCTTTGGTTTGGCCTAGAACAATTGATAGTTTTTTAGGCTTCATTAATATTAAGCAACTGTTAGCTAAAAAGCAACCCAATTAATAGTTAATTTTGATTGACTCTGCACAAGAACCATGATGTATAAGAAAAAAATAAAAAATTAATACATAAATTATTGCAACAGTCAAATAAGAGAATGTGAATCCAACATAACTATGTAAAAGGGGAATACTTTACAGGTATTTAAGGTTTACCTAGTACCTTTTCAATATCTACATAATGTTTAGGAAGATCTGTTAATCGCATAAGAAAGCAGAAGTAAATCAAGAGGATATGGGTTGAGGAAGAACAAAAAAAGTCAACTGTAGACAAGAATATTCGGTCAAAGGTTTTTTTATTAGTACTAGGTCAATTTTTTTAATAATTTCATGGAGAACAAAACAAGGGGAAAAACCCACAAGGCTGGCTTGGAGATTTTGTGGTTCTATGGAAGTAGAAATAAGGACCAACAATGAAAATGGGATGTTTATAGTGAGAAGTAGGCACACCACAACTTTAAACCAATTACAATGAAAGTTGGGCAAGTCTTGTGTAGGATGTAACCCTTCAGATATATACAACTTAACTTATTTGTCATGAAAAGTAAGCAAGGGTTGAGTAGATCTAAATTTAAGATCAGATTTTTCTACATGCAATTTGGGGACTTTAAATGAGATGTCAAAATAATTGGTAGACACAATGATTAGAAGAAGAATAAATACTGCTTGTTTAAAGAAAATACGTGCAAAGCAAAAAAAAAAAGGAATAAAGATTATATATTGATGTATGTTGAAAATGTGAATAATAGAAATAGTACAAAAGAAAATTGAAAGATAAAATTGTTGAGATGAATAAGGTTAGCGATAGAGTGACTATATTTCAGATAATTGTCAATGAAAACATTATAAATGATCTTAGTGCTTATACTTCACAAAGAGTATAGTGAACAAAGCAATAAATATAGTGTTTAATAATTTATATAATATATTTAGAATTAAGTAGGGAAAAAAAGAGAAATATAAAGTAGCTAACACAAGATATAAGAGAATTAGATATTTTAATCAAAATAGAGACATTAGAAGCAAATAAAGGGCCTTAGTTAAAGTTGAATACACAAAGAAAAAGGAAAATATTGCCTTCAAAAACTATTAAATAAAAGTTTTAACAAAAAAAATGTATTTACTAATCTATACTACTATTATAAAAGGGGCTTGAGTTTCCTTCCTCCGGCAAATCTTGTTCATCCATTCTACTTATTTTTTAATTATCTTGGCCGTCCATTCTATTAAAAATATTTAATAAATAAAAAAATTCATATATAACTCTTCAAATTCTATCATTTATTATTTATAAAAGTGGCTTGGGATTCCACTCTTAGCAAATCCGAACCTTTCATTTTAATTAATTTTAATTATTCAAATCAAATCCTAACCATTCATTTAATTATTATAATTATAATTAATTAATAATTATAAATTTATTCACATAAAATTGCTTCATTAATGAAATAATGATGCATTAATTAATATGTAAGCCGAAGGAGTAGTCGTTACTCGTAGTGAGAAGATGAAAGGGATCGAACAAAGGAAGCTCGATCGCCATCGTTTCGGTCACTTGGAGCAGCGGGAAACTCTTCGGCTTGCCACTTTCTCCGCCGTTTCTCCGTATCTTTCTTCTTCCTCACTCCGCCGTTTCTCCATATCTTTATTCTCAAATTATTTAGGTCACTTCACCTTCTATAACTTCAATATCGTTAATATGCCTCTTCGAATTCCGTTGTCATCCCCTTTATTTATTCTTCTCATTTCTTTTATCCGCTTCGTGTGTTCGCCAGTACGGCTTTCTTCTAATGTCAGATCGGAAGCCATGACGGGAACTCTTCGGAGGTTTTCATTTTAGATAGAGTAGCAGGTTATCAATTGCCTTTTTCATAAGAGCTACTCTCTTTCATGCCATTAGAGTTATATCCACCATAAGACTTTCCAAATAATGCATTTTGTTGCGTCTCATCTTCAACTGAGGTATGACTTGATAAGGTATCTTCTTCACTTTCCTCATGATTACTTAGATTTTCTGTTGAATCTCCTCATTTTTCTTGTTTAGTTAGCTCAATGGACAAAATGGGAGTTTCATTTATGATAATTAGAGCTCCATACTAGAACCTGTTGTTTCCTTCTACAGGGTAAGCAGATGACAGAACATTAATATCCAATATGCTCTCATTATCCTCAAAATTCTTCGTATTATTATCAGTCAACATAGAATCTTGAGAGCTATTATGAACATCTGAATCTCTGACGGGCATATTAAGGTCAATCTATCTTTAATTATGTTTTGATTCCATTTACTATGTCCAAATGCCTCATAGCATTTCATCTTCTCCTCCATTGCTTTCGCCTTAATTACAACCATTCGATCATCACACTTAGGCTATTTTTTGTCACCTCAAAATGCCATCGATAGCCAAAACACAAATTTATAGGATATATATTATTTGCTCATTGGTTATCGTGATTTCTCTCAACTTTCACTCTTTATCTATTGCAACTTTTCTCAATAACTCTTCTTAACATATTTGTGTGAAATTTAATTATCTGATATACATCGTTAAATCACATATGAATAAAAAATAATACAACTAAGCAAAAAAATTATAATTTTATATATTTATAATATTTATTTTTATTTTAAATTTTTTATTCATGTGCACTTTATTTTTGCTTCCTCAAATCTTTTTTAATATAATCAATTAATCAATAAGTAAATACATTCTGTTTGTTTTTTTTTTTTTTAAGTTGAACCGTTTCTAAATTTCATAGTTATTTTTATCACTTGATTTAGCCATGATAAGCTTCCTGATATTCCTTCAATTATTATGGTTGGATGAAGAAGTGAATTCATTCAAATTATTTTCTTTACATACTCTTGCTTCACTATTGAATTGGTAGCAAATTTTAAACAGGCTTAAATAATAACTACATACTTATGTTTATATATGACATTTTTTAAAAATGGTGGCGTTCACAGCATATTGCTGTGTGTTGTGATTATCTTTTTCATGAGTGAAAAGTTGAAAGCAATGACGATGATGATTAAGAATTTTGCTATCGACCACACCTGGAGGCTATGAAATGTCCCTATATTTCCTAAAATATGGCATGTTTGGGTGGCCTGGAGCATCTCAGGCAACCACATCTTCCATCAGCATGGGAATTAAAGTGTAAGAAAAACTCATGTAATTATATCATGGATTCATTATCATACGAGCCTTAATTTTTCTTCTTCTTCTTCTCCTGCTACTTATTCTTGCTCTTTGCTCTTGAAGCGTAGCTCTTTCAGTTGAGCCAAACTCCCTAATAATCTCTTCACTAATAAAATCCCCTCCAGCTTCTCCTGATTTGGCTGTTACAACATATCCATTATCAATTCTTGTTTCTTAGCTTTGTTATGTTTCTCTGGCTACTAGATGATGAATTTTTTTTGGAGAGGCAGTGATAGTTATTGCTAACAATTGACAATTTGGTCATGTTGGATTCTTCCTCTACTTTAGCAATGATGCATCAAGGATGGTATGAAGCTCCTCTAGAATTTTGCTTGTAATGCTATTAAATACTTATGATCGTACTTCTTCTACCAATGTTGCTACTACTTCAAGAACCTACTTATATGTAGTCTTTTACTTGGATATTCCAACTTTGTGCAAGATTCTTTGCAGCGGTAGGGTCTGGATGAATTTGTATGTCACACGCTTGCAACCTCATATTGTTGTATGTTCAATATCAAGGATGTGTTGATATCCCTTCTCTAACATTCTTACTCTTTTTAATATACACCTATATATGTTCACAAGCATATGCTTTTGCAAGTTTGGCTATCAATTATTTGCTTAATGACCTTACTAATTTAACCTGCTAATGTTGGATATACTTAATGACCTGTGGCAAAATTTGTGTTGTATTCATCACAATTTATTTTTGGTTTGGAAGATAATGCTATTGCTCTTTATGTCTCTATGTGTGCAAGTTTCACTTTCTATGTATTTGTAAGTTACCACATCTTTTATCATTGTCTCGCATTCATTACATTGAATTAAAGATAACTGATACATTATTGGGTGATTTGTCATCTCAACACAATGTCACATTATTGCTTTTAGTCAATAATGGTATGAAGCTTTCAGGCAAACTATTCAACCATATTAAGATATTTTCTCTTGTGATGGCTAATTTGGCAAATTTAGTTTTTTTTTGGCATTGACATCCTATGGCATATTGTGCTGAAAATATGGTTGGGTAAATCATTAATCTTATGGACAATTTGGTCATTTTATTTGGAAATTTTTTTGCTGAAGTTATTTTTACTCATTTTGAGTCTGACATGGGGTATGTGACAAGTGACCCAACCTTTATGTACATTTTATTACATAGCACCATGATCATGAATTCAAAGATTTTATATCATTTTTTGTGCTTTTAACTCAATTGTAAATGATATGTTTCTTATCTACTTTTATTTTGTGGTAATAAAGATGTAGATGATTACCGCGCGCTGAAATAATAATTTAATTATTTATAAGAGCTTATAGAGTGCTTGAACAAAAATTTTAAGGGGTTCATATAGTTTTTAGTAGAGAACAATGTAGATCTCACCAATGAAAGATATTTCATCATCCTTTACAGCTAAAATAATTGTTGCAAAAGCTTTTTGGCTTCATTTGGTTTTGATTTTTGTTCTGCTTAATTTTTCTTAGAGCAGTTTTAATTTATCTAAAAATTATTCTTTCAAAATCAACATTATTTGTGCACCTCTTTATCTCATAATGTCCGGATTGATATTTATTAAAGGTCAAGTAGTTAAAAATAGATTTGGGTGATTTAAAATTTGGACATGTACAAAAAAGAGTAGAAAATTCTCCATCGAAGTTGTAAAAAAAATTAATAGTCAGATTAAGAAGGAGAAGAGTTAAATCTAAGCTAATACAAATAGAAGTTGTTGAAAAAGATTTGAAAAGAATATATTTGACACCTCAGACAATACTTAATCTAAATATATTAAAAAAATGAGAATTCATAATGTTGATCCCAAATTATTGGGACAAGGCTAATGATGTTGCTGATTTACTAATGAATTCATGAGTGCATAAATTGTCTTAGCAACTTGTGAATTATGTAATGAGTAAATCATGATTATATTTATTTCAACGTTTAAAAAGAACATCAACGTAGATGTACAAATGGAGCTAAAATCTCAATACTCCATTCTAATGTTGTGATTTGGATGTCCTAATAATAATTCTTGTATCATTAATGCAGAGATATTCTATTGATCAATGTAGTCATTCCCTTGATCAATCCTCATCATCTAAAATGTCTAGAAATGATGAGGTGGTGGTGTTAAATAAAAAATAAAAACAACAAAAAATGATATAATCGTGGTAGAGCTTAAGGAATTGGGAGACATCTAGAACACTGAAGAGATAGAAAATGTATCTTCAAAGGCGCCTAACACGAAAATGGAGTACTAGAGTTGGTCATCGCATCAATTTATTGAGAGAATACCCTTCTTATTTGCAATGCAATACAGTTGAACAGGTCAATCTTTCACAAACCACCCATACTTGATCTTAAACTCCTTTCCCTTCTCCTCAACCAATCCTCATGTGAGGCCATCTCCACAACTGGCTCAAATGTGTGTTCATGTCCTAACAATCTCATTTATACTCTCAAACTCAGAAAAAAAAAAAAAAACAAAGTGCAAATTTTGATTTTCAATGAAGTAAAACAATACATCAACATTGGCTAAGTTTTTTTTTTTTTTTGATTGAAGCAAAATTTTTATAGGTAAATGCAAGGTCATGATTGAGCTAGGAAGAGAAAATATTGAATTCTTTGATAAAGATGGTTGCTTATATAAGCATTGGCATGTTAATTTGATAGCATAGATATTCATTGAGTAAAAAGCTCAATAAAAAGATGAATTGGGTATATAATTTTTTTTTTTGTTATCCAACTTTTTTTTATGAATTTCTTTCCAATTAAAGTAATCATTTAATCAAACATAATGTAATGAAGTTATAACAATAAATACATACAATGGAAATATCAAATATAATAAATAAAATAATGCGAAGGCTTATAACACACTTACAATATTTAAAATATAAACATATTAGTAATATGTGCACATGTTTACACAACAAACAATATATGATATGATATATTGAACTGAGTTATCAATTTTAAGTACTAAATGAATAATGTAATCTTCAATTACAACTAAGTTAACTTATTTTTAAGTTGGTTCTATAGATGTAATAACACAACGAAGTAATGACATTTAATGAATTATTAATCTATTAAGAATGTTTAAAGCATAAAAAGATAATAACATTGCACAAACTTATATAAGAAAATATTTGTTGCCAAACACCAAAATAAGAATATCCTCAAAACAGATTATGTTAATACAAGTGAATCTAAATCTAAAGTACAAGCATATAACTACTAAGCATAATGAAAAATAATTATTTTAACTCAAGAGATTTTATCACCTTAATTAACATAAAAGATCCAAGCATAATAATGACAATATAATTTTATAAGTAAGAATATTTTATAAAGAAAGATGAATAAGATCAATATGACAAAATAATGTGATTCAAGTAGCTAGGTTGTAAGCCCATAGACCAATTTTTAATGAGTATGTTTTGAAGTTGATATAATAGTGCTTGAGTTTAATAAAATGGTTTAATATATTCTCTTTTATAGATAATATTATTGATATTGCATTTCATAACTTAATTTTAAATTTTATTGTATCATTTTTTATTTTTAAAACTTTATTAACGTGCACCATGTGCACGTGCATTTATACTAGTATTAACAAAAGGCTAGTGATTTCATCAAGAATAAATCTTCACCTTTAAATTTCAAAAAGAAATACTAGCACTTCATATCTCCCATATTTTCTATATACCTCATATCAAATTTTAAGTATATCTATTATTTCAGACACTTCTCATGTACAAAAAGACTTTCCCATATAATGATGTTTCAATAGTTACACAACAGTTATATAGGCACTTGAATCTCTTAACTCCTAAACTCCATCTTTGTTTCCAAAACAATAATAGATTCCAAACTATTATTATAACTTCTCACCATCAATTTATTTTGGAACTAAAGATATCTTGCAAATATATACACATGTATCTATTTTTTAATGTATCTTTATGGGATACATTTGATTAGGCTAATTAATCTCCTAAATTTCTTTTAAAAAACAAGCTTGAAAAATTATGTGTTCAATTCGTTTATATTCATGAACAACATAGTTTCAAGCTCGTGAATAGGCTTCATATGAAGCTTGATAAGAAGCTCATTAAGGAAGCTTGATTCCTATTCGATGCAAAGATCGAGAACAAACTTGTTTATAAGTAGTGTTTGGAACTAAATATATTTCTTAAGATTAGTTTAAAACTTCATTTGATATGTTTTCACATAATTTTATGTTTTATTATAACAATTAATTATTATTTTATAAAATTTAATTTCATTTTTTATGTTATACCCTTTCATTAGAATGAATTTGTTCATGAATAAGAAATATTTGTTCATGTTTTTTGAATTATTTGTTTAAGGTGTTCATGAACAAGCTTCTTTATAAGAAGAATCATTAATGAGCTCATTTGTTTGTGAATATACTTGTTTAGTAGCTCAAAAATTATATAGTGAATTACCATATAAATTTGGATATATATATTATTCATATTAGATCATTTATCATTAATAAATACTTGAATAATTAATTTTTATAGTGCATAATTAAATAAATAAATAATTAAATATTATTAACTAAAAAAATAAATATTATTCACATTCTAAAAAAATAATTAAAATTTATTTAAAAATATATAGTATATGTTTTGTGAATTTTAGAACTTCAATTTAGTTATTTTGTTTCACATCACTTAAAAGCTTTCACCTAGTATTATTTATATAACTATTTAGGTTTGCATATGCTAAGAAGTAAGAACTCATACTCATATGAAGTGGTGGAGTCATGATAAATGCTTAGTTGGTGCTTCTTTGCCAAATGTTTATTCGAGAAATTTAATGCTTATTAAAAAAGTAAATATATTTAATTTAAATTAATTTGTTAAGAATAATTTATTTAATATATTATAAAGTTTATTAAATTAATATAAATGATTTAACTGGTTCAATTGAATGGCTAGATTTCGAAAACAATGATTGGTTTGCCGATTACCCGATCGAACCAATGGTTCGCTCTAATTTTAACTGGCAATGCTAAAATGGTCCTTGGTCTTGAATGGATCGGTTACCTGATTGTTTCTCTATTCAACAAGTTGAACCGACCAGTCTAATCTGATTTTTAAAACACTGCTCATAATAAGAAGTTAATAATAAGTATGAATAAGTGCTAGTTAAAAGTTAACAATATAGAGTGCCTATTATATAATAAATGGAAATTAGAGACTAATTCCACCTAAGTTATAAATAGAAATTGCCACCAATATCTAATTAGAAACAAAGAATGATATCAAAAAGTTAAAATTTAGAATTAGTTACTAGCAAAAAAATATTAGATATATAATGATTACAATTGCTAGCAATTAACTTATAAGCATAAATAATGCAAAGGATAACATGTGAACTAAAATTTGAACGGACTAAATCCCAAAAGCTACACTCCAGAATCCAGATATTTAACCCAAAGCCACCGGGGAGCTAGATTGGAATAAGATATATATCTTTATATTAGAAGATATATTCTAAATTAGTTAGCCTCAATAATTAAATAACCTTCTTTTTGGTCTGGACTAGGAAGTGAATGGAAAAAAAAAAACACTTGGAAAATGGGGCACGTTTTCTTCTTGTTTTTTAATTTCAAAGGGATTTCTGAACCCAGGGACAAAGAGCACATCAACTTAAGCAAAAACAACCCTATAATAGGTTTTGAAGTTTGCCTCAAGGAAAGAGCTCAAGAACCAAGCTAATTAGCCTACAAATATTAGTCTCACGGAACTTAAAAAATTAAATACACAACGATGCTCATTCGCTACTTTGAGCGTTAACTTTCTTTGTAGTAATTCTCTATTTCGAACATCAACTTTTATCAAGTTCCTGAAATTTCCACAAAACGCAAATGAAAGTTAAGTAGAAATATTAAAGAACCTGCTCCCAAAAGAAGGAAACAAACCCAACCAACAGAAAACAGTGACATCCCAATCTCTAACCAAAGAATCAAGGAGAAGTTTTCAAGTCTTGAAGAGTGTCGCATATCTACCGCTAAACACTTACCGTTCGGCACGAGAATTACGCTTCTCCTCTTCAGAAAGCTGAACTGGCACTCCGAAGCGCTCGGCGCGGCGAATTTTTTTCTCAAGGCTTGAAGCTGGCCGCGTAGTCTCCGGAACGGCGACTTCCGAAGGGGAGGGACTCGAATCTAAGGACTTCTCCGCCATGAACTTGTTTGATTCTACGGCGTCTCCCTGAAAGGTCACGACTGCGGCGCAGAAGAGATAGGAAGTGGAAGCCTGGAAGGGAAGGTGAGTGGAGAGATCTAGGGTTTTATTCTGGGTTTCTTGTCTCTGCACCTGCTTTTTGGTATTCGGGTAAAGTGAGGCACTTCCCGAGTGATCGAGCGAGGCAGCGAGCGTTTGGAAAATAATTTAAGTTTGGTATTATATATATGTTGAGTGATAAAATATAAGTAGTATGACTCAAATTAGTAATTTTTAGGGAGATTTACATACATATCATTTAATACTATGCTATTTACATATTTAACACCTAAAATTTTAATATTACATACATATCATCCATAGTTCATTTTCATATCAAATATGAGTGGTAGAAATGAAATACATGAGTGATAGGAAAGAAATGTAAGTGATATATTTGATATTAAAATAATTTAGGATGGTATTCATGTAATATTAAAGTTTTAGGTGTTAGATATGTAAATAGGATGTTATAAAGTGGTATGTATGTAAATTTCCCTTTTTAAAAATAATATTCTACTTCATTCACTAACGTCATTTCATAAATTTAATATTTAATTTTTATGAAATAGTTTCAATTTATAAAAAAGAAAAATAATTGTTCATGGTCATAGAGATTTTTTTTTAATTTTATATGAAT
Source organism: Dendrobium huoshanense (assembly GCA_016618105.1). Lineage (NCBI taxonomy): Eukaryota > Viridiplantae > Streptophyta > Magnoliopsida > Asparagales > Orchidaceae > Dendrobium > Dendrobium huoshanense. The sequence goes on from CM028348.1 coordinate 21,525,556, forward strand.
ATATATCATACATAATAATAATAATAATAATAATAATAATAATAAAAGACATGTTATAAACGTCGAGTATTTACATAATATATCCGTATATATTGAACTTGGCATAGTTGTAATAATTATATTAATGTCATCAAATATAAATGATGCCCCTTTTCTACAATGTTGGGAATATGTTCATATAATATAATATATATGTAAACTTAAAAAAAAAAATAACTGTGGTGGAAAGTGGCATGGGAGACTATAGAATATAGATCATCAAGTCCAACATAAATCTTGGTGTTGACATCAAGAGTTATCGTTGGTGTTGATTGTGTATATAATCCTTACAAGTTGATGATGACATACAACAAAATCAAAGAGCATTATCAGTGTAGTCAAGAGACCATAATCAAAAGGCTGTGATTAATGTGGTCGTGATTAGAAAATTGTAATAAGACTATAGTGGTGTGAGGATCGCTATTGTAATATCACAATCTGCTCCAGGATCGTCCAGGACGATCTGGATCGTCCTGGGACGATCAGTGCAAATTCAGCTCCAGATTTGCCCAGTTTTGCTCCAGGTGATTTTCTGCATGCATCGTCCAGGCCGATTGGAGACATCGGCCAGGCCGATCGGCACTGTAGAAAATATCGTCCAGACAACAGCCCTGAGTGGAGACCAGGCCGATCCATTTGGTCGGATCGTCCCGGGACGATGCTGCGATCGGCCGGGCCGATCTGTGTATTACTTAAGGGTTTCAGTCGTTTTGGAAGAGAGAGAAAATCAAAAATTAAAATATCTGATTTACTGTTCTGAGGAGAGAGAAAAAGAGATTTTTGGAAAAGTTGATTTTTGGACGACGCGGAGCCGTTTTCGTCCGACGAGACTGTTCAGGAATTTGCTGTGCTCGAGGTAAGGCACATTCCGTCTTTCTCAATTTTCAGTTCCGTTGTGTTTGGCGGTATTTTCTGTCCGGATTTCGTTTTCGTTACGGTTTTTCGTCCGTATCTTTTGATTGGTTCAGTTTTTACCGCGTAAGTTTCTGTATATTGTTGACGTGCCGAGTGTGCACATTTTGATTATTTTCCGAAGATTTTTGTCCGGGTATTTTTGATTCGGCGATGTTTTTCGTAGACTACAATTTTCTGTGAAATTGTAAATGCTCTGTGCAGTAGAATAAATGTTCTGGAATATGATTATCTATATTCTGTGCGAATTCGGTAAATTTTCTTTGCAGGAAATTTTGTGTAAATTCTGTATACTGCCGTTGTGCTGCCCGATTTTTGGGTAATTTCTGAATTGTCCGGATTTCTTCTGAATTGAAATGCTATGTGTATAAACTATAAAAAGGGAGTTATAAGGGGCCTGAATCCTATGAGATTCAGTTAGTGAAACGGGAAATCTGAAATGAGCTCAAATCTGAAATCTGATATCTGTTCAGTTCCGGATCCGATGAATTCTGTTCTGGTGCTATAAGCACATCTGTTCTGGTGCCGTGAGCACAAAAGGGAGACATAAGGGGCCTGGATCCTATGAGATTCAGTCAGTGTCTGGGAAGGGAGGCATAAGGGGCCGGAATCCGTAGAGATTCCGTCAGTGTCAGGGCATTTAGTTATATGTATCTGTTCTGTTTTCTGTATCTGTTCTGTACGCAATTGTGATTCTGATGTGATATGATCTGCAAATTCTGATTTCTGATTTCTGTATAATTCTGACTTTGTTGATTTATTCTGTTCTGTGATCTGATCTGTACGATTCTGATTTAGATTTGATATCCATCCGTATAAGTTCTGATTTCCGATTCTGTTCCAATTTCTGATCTGATATCTGTCTGATGAGTTTGGTTTTGGTTTCTGAGAATTTAGATTGGTGGTTTGTTGCTTTGCTGAGCTGTTGAGCTCACCCTTGCTTTTTGGTGGTTTTCAGGTTCTGGGAAAGGCAAGGAAGTCCAGGATTAGTTCAGAGTCGGATCAGAGTAGGTACTTTTGTACTTTTGATTTTTGTACAGTCATGGCTTTTCTGTTCTGTATTTCTTTCTGTTGAAAGCCATGTACTGTTCTGTAGATGATTATTTTGAGGAAATGAAATCAGATAGATGTTTAGTTCCGCTGCATTTGATGTTTTAGTAGCTCTGTGTTTGTTTGTCTGTTGAATTAAATATTTGGAAGATTCAGTTCAGTAACCTATTCCAAAGCTAGATCCTGGTTAGCTATTCTCGTCGCGATCCGGCGCGGGCGGGATCCGTCTCGTCTCGGGTCGGGTCGTGACAAGCTTTTTTGGTATCAGAGCGATGGTTTTGGCATTTGGGAATTTTGTGAAACAGAGCTATAGGAAGTGATCAGTAAGTCTGTCTGGGAGGTAGTTTTGTTTTGTTCGGCTTTTTATTGTGTTGTTTTTGTGATAGTTTTCCAGATTTTCTGGATTTTTCTGTATGGATCAGCTAGACTCAGACATGACAGACGGTCAGAGTGCCGATCAGGCAGCACCAGTGGGGAGTACAACCCCAGTGGTCGGTGCTGATACGCTGTCTCAGTTTGCTTCACTTGTTGCTCAGATGATGAGCGAGACTCAGAGTAGAGCTTCTACTGTTAGATCTGAGGACATTGATCGACACCTGCAGTTATTTTTGAGGTTGAAGCCTCCGAGATTTGAGGGCGCTGTTGAGCCCAGAGCAGCCGAGGAGTGGCTGAGGAGATTGGAAAAGACTTTTGACGGGATGCAGTGTCCGTCAGACAGGAAGGTACCGTTGGCAGTTTTTCTGTTGGACGGAGAGGCTGAGCACTGGTGGGACGGCCAGCAGGCAGCCAGATTTCAGGGTAGACTGAACTCTTTGATCACTTGGGAAGAGTTCACTGAAGTGTTCCGAGATTGGTTTGTTCCCCCTTCTGCACGACAGCAGATGCAGGAGAGTTTTCTGAGGCTGGTTCAGGGGAGCAAGACGGTGATGCAGTACGAGGCTGAGTTTACTGCATTAGCCAGATACGCTCCGCAGCTGGTCAGCACTTCTGCTGAGAGGTGCTACAGGTTTCTGAGAGGATTACGAGACACTTTGAGGCAGCCTTTGATACCATTCAGGATCACTGATTTCTCTGAGCTTGTGGAGCGAGCTCGTCTGATTGAGAATGACATGACGGCTACTCAGCAGCGGTGGACTGCGAGTAGGAAGAGGTTTGGAGGTGAGACTTCTGGCAGTGGTTCCTCTGGAAAGAGGAGATTCGTAGCTGGTTCTGGATCCGGAGATTCCAGAAGGAGCGGAGGATCGTCTGGTACTGTTACCAGTATGACTAGTTCTGGATCTGTTAGTATGGCACCTGTGTGCCAGAGTTGTGGACGGCGACACCATGGCCAGTGCTACAGGATAGCTGGTCTTTGTTTCAGATGTGGTCAGCCGGGACATAGGATTGCAGAATGTCCACAGATGGGATTTGAGCAGCGATCTGAGGGCTCCGTCAGACCTGTTGGTTCAGCAGCAGGAAGACCGAGGACTGTTCCTCCACGCCCTGAGGGATTTACTGGTAGAGGTGGTGGTTCTAGTTCTGCACCACGGAGACCACCTACGATTCAGAGGGAGCAGAGTTCTGTTGCTTCAGCTCCTGTTCCAGTTCAGCCACGAGTTTACAGCTTGAGTCAGCAGGAGGCTCGTGATGCTCCGGATGTTGTGACAGGTACGGTTTACATTTCTGATCAGCCCTGTCGTGTTTTGTTTGACTCTGGAGCGAGTCATTCTTTTCTGTCCGAGCACTGTTTTGAGATTTTACATTTGGATTCGATGGTTTTACCGGTTTCTTTGTCTGTGATTTTACCGGCTGGGAATCCATTGATTGCTCGACAGTTTTGTTTGTGTGAGATTGAGATTTCTGGCAAGAAGTGGAAATCGAGTTTGATTCGATTGCCGATTTCTTCGTATGATGTAATTCTGGGCATGGATTGGCTGAGTCAGTATGAGGCTCAGATTGACTGTCTGAAGAAGCAAGTGAGTTTGCTCGTGGCTGGAGAGAGTTGTATTTCAGGGATTACGAGGTGTTCTCTCCAGTCTGATTTCTGCGTTGGAGGTGAGCAGAATGTGGAAGAAAGGATGCCCAGTATTTTTGGCTTCGGTGCGGGATTTGAACCTAGAGGTTGGTTCTGTTTCTGAGATCCCTGTGGTACGGGAGTTTGCTGATGTTTTTCCTGAGGAGTTGGTTGGTTTACCTCCGGATAGAGATGTGGAGTTCTCTATCGATGTTTTTCCGGGTACCGCTCCGATATCAAAATCTCCGTACAGGATGGCACCGAAAGAACTTTCTGAGTTGAAAGTTCAGCTTCAGGAGTTGGTTGACAGAGGTTTTGTACGCCCTAGTGTTTCACCTTGGGGAGCACCTGTTCTGTTTGTGAAGAAGAAGGACGGTACACTCCGTATGTGTGTGGATTACAGAGATTTGAACAAGGCCACAATCAAGAACAAGTATCCTTTGCCTCGGATAGATGACTTGTTTGATCAGCTTTCCGGATCTTCGGTATTTTCGAAGATTGACTTGCGATCCGGATATTATCAGGTGAAGGTGAAGGAAGCTGATGTGGTGAAGACTGCTTTCAGTACTCGGTACGGGCACTACGAGTTTTTGGTTATGCCTTTTGGGGTAACCAATGCGCCTGCTATTTTCATGGATCTGATGAACCGAGTATTCAAGGAGTATTTGGATCAGTTTGTGATCGTCTTCATCGACGATATTCTGGTATATTCTGCATCTGAGGATGATCATGCCAAACATTTGAGGATTGTGTTGGAGACTTTGAGGAGGAATCAGCTGTATGCCAAGTTCTCCAAGTGTGAATTTTGGCTGAAGAGTATTTCTTTTCTGGGGCATGTGATTAGCGGAGAAGGCATTTCTGTAGATCCCCAGAAGATTCAGGCAGTCGCTGATTGGCCAAGGCTGACTACGGTATTTGAGGTACGTAGTTTCTTGGGCATGGCCGGGTATTACAGGAAATTTGTGAAAGGATTTTCACAGATTTCGACTTCTCTGACGAGACTGACTCAGAAGTCAGTTCCTTTCGTTTGAACATCGGAGTGTGAAGCTAGTTTTCAGAGACTGAAGGATTGTTTGACTTCAGCTCCAGTGTTGGCACTTCCGTCAGGTACGGAGGGTTTTCAGGTGTTCAGTGATGCTTCACTGAAAGGACTGGGATGTGTCCTGATGCAGCATGGTCAGGTAATTGCTTATGCTTCGAGACAGTTGAAATCACATGAGAAGAATTACCCGACGCATGATCTAGAGTTAGCTGCAGTTGTTTTTGCTTTGAAGATTTGGCGTCATTACCTGTATGGCGTCAGATGTGAGATTTTTACTGATCATAAGAGCCTGAAGTATATTTTTACTCAGAAGGATCTGAATTTGAGGCAGAGAAGGTGGCTCGAGTTGATCAAGGACTATGACCTGACTATTCAGTATCAGCCTGGGAAGGCGAATGTGGTAGCGGATGCTCTGAGCAGAAAGTCTTCTAGATTATCAGGTATTCAGCTTACCTGTGATGGTTTTCTTATTCGTGATTTGGAGAGATTGCAGTTGGAGGTGATTTCCTCCAGTGATTTGGAGTTGGCTCAGATGAGTATTCAATCTTCTTTGGAAGCACGGATTCAAGAAGCCCAGAAGTCAGATTCTGATTATTCGAAGTTGATTGCACAGATTGGATCTGGTAAGACTCCTGAACTTCGAATTTCTGATTATGGTGCTATTTTCTGTAAGAACAGGTTGTGGGTACCTGTGTTTGGAGATTTGAGGCGGGAGATTCTGTATGAATCTCATCATTCAGGCTACACTGTTCATCCAGGCAGTGGTAAGATGTACGCTGATATGAAGCTTTTGTTCTGGTGACCTGGGATGAAGAAGGATGTGGCGGAGTTTGTGTCGAGATGCGAAGCCTGTCAGTTGGTGAAGGCAGAGCATCAGCGACCAGGTGGATTGTTACAGTCGTTGCCGATCCCTGAGTGGAAATGGGAGGAGGTAACGATGGATTTTGCGATGGGTTTTCCTCGATCACGACAAGGACATGATGCCATTTGGGTAGTTGTGGATCGATTGACGAAGTCAGCCCATTTTCTTCCGATCAGACAGACGGATTCAGTTGAACGCTTGGCCCAGATATATGTGAAGGAAATAGTCAGATTGCACGGTGTGCCTCGAGTGATCGTATCTGATCGAGATGGACGCTTTACTTCCAGACTTTGGAAAGGCATTCAGCAAGGCTTGGGTACGAAATTGCATTTCAGTACAGCCTTTCATCCTCAGACCGATGGGCAGTCTGAGAGGACTATTCAGGTATTGAAAGACCTGTTGAGACTTTGTGTTCTGGACTTTAGCGGAAGCTGGGAAGATCATATTCCGCTAATTGAGTTTGTTTATAACAACAGTTTTCAGTCCAGTATCGGTATGGCACCGTACGAGGCTCTGTATGGCAGGAAGTGTCGTACTCCTTTGACTCTGACGGAGGTTGGAGATAGACAGGCTTTGGGTGCCACTTTTGCTGATGAAACTGCTCAGAAGATCAGTTTGATAAGAGAGAGATTGAAAGCTGCTCAAGATCGACAGCAAAAGTATTACAATCAGAAGCACAGGTTTGTTGAGTTTCAGGTTGGTGACTTTGTGTATGTCAAAGTCAGCCCGATGAAGGGTGTGAGCAGATTTGGTCAGGTAAGCAAGCTTAGTCCAAGGTATGTTGGACCGTTTGAGATTTTGGAAAGAATTGGAAAAGCTGCTTATCGCCTATTGCTTTCTGATTCTATGCCTGACGTGCATAATGTGTTTCACGTATCCATTTTGAGGAAGTGGGTATCCGACTCTGGGAAGAAGATATCTATTGACGAGGTTGAGATTCAGGAGAATCTGGCGTACAAGGAAGAGCCAGAGCTTATTTTGGCATACGACGTCCAAAAGTTAAGAAATAAAGAGATTCCGATGGATAAAGTCCAGTGGAAGCACCGGACTGCACGAGAAGCAACTTGAGAAAAGGAGTCTGATATGAGACGGTCGTACCCGTACTTGTTTTGACTGAGTTTGGATTGGATAATGTCGAGGACGACATTTTTCTGAGTTGGGGAGATTGTAATATCACAATCTGCTCCATGATCGTCCAGGACGATCTGGATCGTCCTGGGACGATCAGTGGAAATTCAGCTCCAGATTTGCCCAGTTTTGCTCCAGATGATTTTCTGCATGCATCGTCCAGGCCGATTGGAGACATCGGCCAGGCCGATCGGCACTGTAGAAAATATCGTCCAGACAACAGCCCTGAGTGGAGACCAGGCCGATCCATTTGGTCGGATCGTCCGGGGACGATGCTGCGATCGGCCGGGCCGATCTGTGTATTACTTAAGGGTTTCAGTCGTTTTGGAAGAGAGAGAAAATCAAAAATTAAAATATCTGATTTACTGTTCTGAGGAGAGAGAAAAAGAGATTTTTGGAAAAGTTGGTTTTTGGACGACGCGGAGCCGTTTTCGTCCGACGAGACTGTTCAGGAATTTGCTGTGCTCGAGGTAAGGCACATTCCGTATTTCTCAATTTTCAGTTCCGTTGTGTTTGGCGGTATTTTCTGTCCGGATTTCGTTTTCGTTACGGTTTTTCGTCCGTATCTTTTGATTGGTTCAGTTTTTACCGCGTAAGTTTCTGTATATTGTTGACGTGCCGAGTGTGCACATTTTGGTTATTTTCCGAAGATTTTTATCCGGGTATTTTTGATTCGGCGATGTTTTTCGTAGACTACAATTTTCTGTGAAATTGTAAATGCTCTGTGCAGTAGAATAAATGTTCTGGAATATGATTATCTATATTCTGTGCGAATTCGGTAAATTTTCTTTGCAGGAAATTTTGTGTAAATTCTGTATACTGCCGTTGTGCTGCCCGATTTTTGGGTAATTTCTGAATTGTCCGGATTTCTTCTGAATTGAAATGCTATGTGTATAAACTATAAAAAGGGAGTTATAAGGGGCCTGAATCCTATGAGATTCAGTTAGTGAAACGGGAAATCTGAAATGAGCTCAAATCTGAAATCTGATATCTGTTCTGTTCCGGATCCGATGAATTCTGTTCTGGTGCTATAAGCACATCTGTTCTGGTGTCGTGAGCACAAAAGGGAGACATAAGGGGCCTGGATCCTATGAGATTCAGTCAGTGTCTGGGAAGGGAGGCATAAGGGGCCGGAATCCGTAGAGATTCCGTCAGTGTCAGGGCATTTAGTTATATGTATCTATTCTGTTTTCTGTATCTGTTCTGTACGCAATTGTGATTCTGATGTGATATGATCTGCAAATTCTGATTTCTGATTTCTGTATAATTCTGACTTTGTTGATTTATTCTATTTTGTGATCTGATCTGTACGATTCTGATTTTGATTTGATATCCGTCCGTATAAGTTCTGATTTCCGATTCTGTTCCAATTTCTGATCTGATATCTGTCTGATGAGTTTGGTTTTGGTTTCTGAGAATTTAGATTGGTGGTTTGTTGCTTTGCTGAGCTGTTGAGCTCACCCTTGCTTTTTGGTGGTTTTCAGGTTCTGGGAAAGGCAAGGAAGTCCAGGATTAGTTCAGAGTCGGATCATAGTAGGTACTTTTGTACTTTTGATTTTTGTACAGTCATGGCTTTTCTGTTCTGTATTTTTTTCTGTTGAAAGCCATGTACTGTTCTGTAGATGATTATTTTGAGGAAATAAAATCAGATAGATGTTTAGTTCCGCTGCATTTGATGTTTTAGTAGCTCTGTGTTTGTTTGTCTGTTGAATTAAATATTTGGAAGATTCAGTTCAGTAACCTATTCCAAAGCTAGATCCTGGTTAGCTATTCTCGTCGCGATCCGGCGCGGGCGGGATCCGTCTCGTCTCGGGTCGGGTCGTGACAGCTATTAACCGAAAGTAATCGGAGGATCATAATAAGATAATGATGATTGGGGGGTGGGGAGCAGTTGGGTATAATGGTAGGTGATTAGGTTGTTAGAGGATAGTAGTATGGTAATGATAGTTAAGGGATCTTAATTGAGCATAGTGGTTGGAAGACTATAGTTGAAGCTGATAATCAGGCGACAGTCATTGATGGACGTGGACTAAAGTCAGATGACGGCGGTTGGATGACCATAATAAAGAGAAGACTTTCAAAGGACCATAGTCAGACTAAACGATCATCAGACCGTAGTTGGGTAATGATAGTCCTAGTGCAGAGATCAAGTGTCCATGATTATACAACACTAGTTGGACTAACATGGTACGACATTTGTTGTCGAATTGTTATGTTTTGATGATGATGGTTGGATGGTGGTAGTCTATTGGTGACCGTTTGCCAACTGTGGTCCAATAGTAGTAATCGGAGGAAGGTAGTTTTATGGAGTTTTTGGATTCTTTAGGCCTTTGAACTATCTTGAATCGTAAGATAAGGATCCCCCTGCATGTTAAGAATGGAAGCCCGTGCCATATAATATTGCAGCATGATATCTAAGCAAATTTTTTGTAATATTATATAAAATAACATATAATTTTATAATATATTTGAATATGATGCAACTTATTTTTTGCCAAGTTTTCAATTGAACCAAAGCAAAATTTTCATGTGGAGTAATCTTCATAGAAATGTGCCTCCAATTTTCTAGATCCAGTAATATGGTGGTTTTAAAGGACATGATTTTATTCATGATTACATATTAAAATAATAGAATTATTTTTAGGTTGAACAACACCAACCATATTACTAGGAAGGTTTACACCAAGGTTTTTTGGTTTGAAGTTAAAAGAATGTAAAACATTTGTAGGTTTTAAGAATATTAGTATTTGATTTGAAATAAAATAAATACAACGTTAATTTTGGGTCCATTTAGAATTCGTCCTCTAATTGATTTTTTTGTGTATTTGAAATTCCTCAGATTTTGACGAGTTCTAAATACACCGGAAATTCATTGTAATTATTGCAGACCGTTGTTATAATTAATCTTAAATTAAGTATAAGTAATTATATGATAAATGTAAAGTATAACTAATTATAATTAATTTAATATTAATTATAGTTGTCGCCATGCACCTACCACAGGCAAACAGCCACCGCCATCGCCAACCACCACCTCCAAGCATCGCGACCGCGGCTGCTGCCGCCCACCCACCACCATCATCGGCCGCCACCGTCCAGCACTTTAGCCAATGTCGACCACGTACCACCACCTTTTTTGCACTTGATATTGCATTCATTTTACTTCAAATCAAATAAAAAAGTAATCTCATGCATTTTTTACACAAACAAATAATTTCAAAGTATTCCTTTTATACTATATTTCTTTTTTAGCCAGCCAAATAGCTCATAAATCATACTTGATAGACCCAAAACTATAGAATGTGTTGTAATGAGCAATATCAATCTAATAGAAAAGAGCAAACTTCCCACATAATCACATATATATTACAATAGCAAACATTTGTAATCGAGATTGAAATAAGCGTATTATTGAGCTTTAATTAAGTTTAATAACAAGATTATTTGTCAGCTTTAAATGATATTATTTATGAACATAAACAAATCGAATAAGAAGCTATTCAAACTTATGCATTTTTCTATCAAGTCATTATTAATGAGCTACTGCTTATGCAAATTTATGTTTTCAGTGCTTATAGAAAATTTTTCTGCTAGAAAGTTATTTTCTACAACAATTTTATAACTATTTTTATAAAAAGTTGTAGCTGTCCCAAACAAAACCTATGTTGGAGAATTTATTTATTAACCAATAAGTTCAAATTATCAAATAGATAATTTGAACATAGCTAGAGGAGATTTTGTTTTTTATGAATTAAAAACTAAATGTAAAAGAGATTAATTTCTTCAATGTCTACTTACTCATTCCTTATATTTTAATAATGTAGACTATGTTTTTAGCATGAATAATAATTTAATTTTTATTTCCTAACTATTACATACATGGTAGAATGGCATTATTTAAGCCTAATAAAAATTTGAATCTTTGTTAAGGCCGCTATTTATAATGGATTACCGCTAAAAGAAGGAAAATATTAAGCTTCTTACACAACTCCTTACATACTACTTACACAACTCCCCTTGGTCTATTGGTTGAGAGCTTAGACTTCCAACTAAGAGGTCCAAGGTTCGAGTCCATGTATATGCGTTGTGTGTGTGAGTTTGCCTTAAATGACCTAAATGTCCCAAAAAAAAATTTAAGTACTTTCTGAGATAAATTGTTGCATAATGAAAAGTATTACTATGGTAATATTAAAGTTTTAAGTATTAAATATGTAAATAGAGTAGTATAAGGTGGTATGTATATAAATCTCCCTTCATAAATTTCTTCAACACTCTCATTATCCTCATTCTCAATAGCAGTAATATCATGCCTAGATACATATTCTTTTTCTTTGCCTCATTCTCGTCAAAAAATTTAGTACTTAACAAAGGGCCTTGACAATATTAAATCTTAATTTTAAGACTTTCAAACTAAATACCCTCCCTACATAGCTCTATTATTTTATATTTATTTTGGCTAATGTCCCTAATAATTTAAGATGTTATGAAACTGAGGTGTCTATATAAATTAGCATACGAAGAGGAGAGGACAGAGAGATAAGAATAGAGTGCATGAACCAAAGGGAGATGTATTCTGAAACTATTGAAGCTTGTGGAGGTCGCCATCTATTATTATTCTAATAAGTTGGGGGAAGGAGGGTTTGGAAGCGACTAATTGGGGGCCAACATATCTCTAAATATTTTGAATCTCCTACCTTCTTTAACATTTTGTGCTTTGTTTTCTTATACGGTTCCTTTTGCTTTTACAAGCTTTTGCTTTTGACAATATATTTATTTAAATCATTTATAATTTCGGTGGGGCATGTGAGAATGAGTTGATTCTATACTATTATCATAAGCCAGACATTTATGCTCCAATATAATTCTCTCACTCGCAGGAACAAGATAGAACCACCCAATCTCAAACCCCCTTTCTTTCTCTCTCTTTATATATATAATACCATGTGCAACAATAGAGTTGGAGTTTATCATTTTAACATTAAAGAAAGATTTCACACCCTCATATATGATAAGTTGAGAGCCAGCTCCTAGCGGATAAAATGTTTTTTATATGTGTTGCGTCCAATAGTATTCGCGGCGGTGGAGAAATATAAAGTTTATCGTCTTAGCGTTATACGAAAATCCGGCACGCAATCAGAAAAGGAGAGAGGTTCTAGCATTTATGAGACACAAAGATTTTTACATGAAAAAATCCTGAAAAGGGGGTAAAACCACGGGGCCTACCCCAATTCGAATGAATCCACTAGTATTTGCAGTCGATTACAAATGAGGCCCTTCTTAAAGAGAAGGCCTTAGCTTGATGTTACAAACGTGCATCATATAGAGCGTATTACATGGTGGGAGTTACAATAATCAACATAGACATGTTTGTTTGGTTGGAAGAGTCATTATAGGTGATGGAGGTCGGAAAGACTGTAATCTGCGAGCGACGGAGGTCATAAAGACCGTTGTCTAGCGACGGAGGTCGGAAAGACTGTAGTCAGCAGGCGACGTAAGTCAGGAGGGCCGTAGTCGGCGGGCAACGAAGGTCGAAAAGACTGTAGTCGGTGGACGATGTAAGTCAGGAGGACCGTAGTCGGCTGGAGACGGAGGTCAAAAAGACTGTGTTTGACGATGAAGGTCAAAAGGACGACGTCAGTTAGAAGTCCAACAATGGAAAGAAATTCATCTTCAGATATAAGTCCAGTGAAATTCTGATAACCGGTAGAAGTCCGGAGTCGAGTAGAAACTTGGCGAAGAGTGAAGGTCCGACATCGGGTAGAAATCCGACGTCTGTTGATGGCCGAGGAGAATTCCAGCATCACTTGGGCGGAGTTTCGACGTCAGAAGGGAACTCTGTCGTTAATTGGGAAGAATTTCAGAATCCCGTGGAACTTGGGCAAAATTCTGGCGTCCCGTGGAAGTCGGGCAGAATCCCGACGTGTTCGGGCGGCAGGAAGAACTCCGGCGGTGGTCGAGGAGGAGCTGATTCTCCTTCCCCTTCCCTTCTTCTTCTTGCTTGGTCCCCTCTCATCAGAAATGAGGTCTCTATTTATAGTTTTTCAGGAGTGACATGGCTCGTAAATAGGTGTGATTAGGGGCAAATAGGGAGTGGTTGAATGGACGGCTGATATTGAATCATTTGATCGTGCACCGTTTGTCTGACATTTGAAGGTCTTAGTGATTTCGAAATTCGGCGATCTTGGGCTCGTTGGATTCGTCTCATCGAGCCGCTCGATTCGATTATAAGCTCATTAAAGTCAGAGACAGTTTGGTAACTCAAATTGTGGTACGAACTTTCCAACCGCACTTCAGGTGCTTGATTTGGGCTCATTTGGGCTTGGAATGAGTTGAATTTGTTGTCGTTGGGTTTGTATTTCCGAGATGCTTAGTTTGACTGTAAGTTCGCTGAAATCAGAGTTTAGATGCTCCCGGATTTAATTTTTGAGGTTTCCAACTTGATTTTTGCCTTGAGATTCGTGTCCGATCAAGATAATTTTCGCATGACGTATCAATATGAAAACTTAGAAAGAGGGAAAAATCTCGGTATCTGTCTGGATTAAAATGATTCAACTAGCGTATGTTATATGTTACAAATAATATCATTCCTCGCAATTGGAGCACAATGACAATGTAATATACATATATTATGGAGGATGATTGTCATAATTGATGTTGGAAGAGCTTTGAGGCTTTAGAGTAATCTTCAATAGATTCACGGTGGTCATTTAGATTATCCTTCTTAGAGGAGGGAAGATTAAATAAAAAAAATCATATAAACCTTATAATCAACATTAAGCGTTGTCAATTGTTGGCAATGATGTGCGTTGGTGTTGGTGTTGATGTTGATAACATGCATTGATTTTGTAGGCGACAGTGGGCCACAAACACAACAAAAAATGCTAGCTATTAGGGCACCTTAAAAATGCTCTAATAGATATTTGTTAGGACAAACAATCTATAGGGACGTCTTACAATGGTGCCGCTTAGGTGATTGTTGGCATAGGGACTAGGGCACTTTTTTGTGACCTAACAACTAAACTTTTTTTGACACATGAATACGATGGAATAGAGTATCCAAATGACACTCATAAGGTGCATTAATATACTACATTTTCTAACACATTCAGTTGAAATGTGGATAAATGCTACAAATATTAGGTTCGTAAGAGGTGACATTTTCAAATACATTTATTTAATGAAATATGCTTAATAATAAGGCACATTTAAATTTCCTTAAAACACGTGATTTCCCAAAATTTAACTTGATGAAGTAACTTTTAAAAAATAACACTATTAGGTGCCTCAATATATGATTCATCCAACACATTAGATTCAATTATCAATTAATTATGATGGCTTACACTATTTCAATTGCCAACAATCAATCTCCAATCAAATATCTAAATATCACACATATGAGAACTTACATAAGCTTCTTTTACTCAAATAAAAATTAAAAATTTCAATTTTATAAATCTTAAATTACATAGTATTTAAACCTTTCACCATCTAAAAATAGACTATTTCAAGTCTCGTGCATACATAATCAATCCATTACAGCAAATCCTTTTACAAAATATTACAAAAAAACTCAAAAAAATGGCCAAAAAAAAAGAAGATAAACATTTAGCTATCAAACTCTTGTTTGGTGGATGTCTGACTATAAGGGATGTCACCTTGCATCTAATGCTAAGAATGAAGGTTCATTTAGGTGTATAACAACTCCCATATGACTGCAACAACAATAATAAATAAATAAATTTATTAGAGATGTTATAAATTTAATGATTTTGATATCAGATTTTATGGTACTTGGAAGACATAAAATACCTTGAAGAACTACTCCATGATCAAGAACTTTAAAATCAAAATGGAATTCAAAACATAGAAATAAGTGTTAAGACATTCTGCCCTACAAAGAATAGTTATAATTATATACATAGTGAAGCAAAGAACTCGATCTGGGAATATCAATAGAAAAGGTCTTCGCTCAAAGGCAATGCGCGGGCTGACTCGGAGACCTGGGATCTTGGACGCAGGAGTCCCAGGTGTAGAACCATTTTTGTCTCAGACAGTAAAACACGTCATGTAGTTGAAGCTTTGTGCCCATTAGTTGTGTTTAAATTAAATTCAGCTTGTTCTACCTTTTCTTTTGGAATGCAACCAGCAAAATTGTTTATTTAGCGTAATCCACCAAACCGTGATGAAACATGAAAAATGCATACTATAATTATGTTGCTGCTGCAGCCATTGTTGGACTGTGTAACGAAGGGCACAGTTTGGGATAAGGTTCGAATTGGGGAGCCTTAGATTAGTCATGGTTGATGTGTTGTGGCCAATTGAACCAGATCCTTAAAGCTTCTCTTCTTCGTAGGCAAAGCCATATGCTGCTATATGCGGATTCTTCATGGTTTCTTCAGTAAATTGAAGAAGGTTGGGTACAAATGAAAAATAAGTTGGTAAAACGATAGTTTTCTCGTAGCCTCTACTGATGCTAAGAATACAAAATGAGCGATAAGTAACTAGATCTATGGAAACATATCGAAAGCAAAAAAAACTTTTTTTTCTTTCAAATCCTTAAATCATATAATAAATGAAAATTCATTATTATATCGATAAATTATGTATATATCGATAAAATTTCTATGTATTTCCATGTCTAACATCGAACTCACTACACATATACAATATTCTAATATCTAATTGACATCAAAATATATATACGAAAATGTGTACTTCACTTTAAATCTATGATGCACAGACACGGACACCACGACACGGATAAGACATGACACGGACACGGGACACGCCAATTACTAAAAATATAGGACGGACAGACAAGGGTTGGATACAGTATTATAATTTTTATATTTTAAAAATAGTATATAAAATTTGAATAGTATAATTTTAAAAATAACTTAAAAATAATAAGTCATTTAACTTGATTTTGTGCTTAAAATAGTTAATATTAAGAAGTCGAGAGTCGGGTGTCGATTTTGTTTATCAGTCATTGAGAGAGGAGTTGACAATGTTGTTGAGAGTCGGGCATTGATGTTATGCAGTAAATATTGGACATCAATGTTAAGACATTTATCATTGATGTTGAGAGGGCGTTGGCCATCGATGTTGAAAAGTCGTTGGACAAAGATAAGATGTCAAGTTGTGGGTGTAGAAATTGCTAGCATCGAGCATCAATGTAAAGACAACGTTAGACTTTGGTATGAAGATCATTTTGAAATGTTGATGTTGTAACGACGTCAGACGTCAATTTTGAGATGACATCGGGTATTGTTGGGAAATCAAAGTTGTAACCCGCCAAAGAGAATTAAAATAAGAATATTTGATGAATATGATATTAAGTGTGGGCGATTGATTTGGTGGTGGATAAAATTGTAAATTACGAATGTCGGACACGCGTGTCCAATTTGTATTTAATATATTTTTAATTGGACACATTTGTGGTGTGTCCGACACGTGTCGGAAAAGTGTCGGACGCGTGTAGTGTCGGACGGGTGTAATGTCGGACACGTGTTGGACACTGCACGCTCTTTGAGGAGAAGTGTCGGTGCATCATATTAAATAAATTAATATTAGTTGATTTTTTTTATTCCATTCAAAAATTAAAGAATTAGAGGTTAGATTTGTAAATGTATAAGACTGCAATGGTTGGCATGTAAATCCTCTCATAATTATGCAATATATGATTCACACTTGATATTGGCAAAAGCAAACCTGAAATATTGGGTACAAGAAGCAGCTCGGGATGCAATCGTTATTATCTGTAATAGAACTGAATGATAGTTGCGTCACTGAAAATGATGCAGCCTTTGACATGGGCTCGAGTATCCCACACCTTGCCCACAAGATCCAAACACATCCCAAGGGGAAAAACAAGCTAACATAAGCGAGCACACTAGCATTCAAAAAGTATTACTTACTAAAACTTCTGATGAAGTGAAATTTTGAAGCTTCTGACCTGAATAATGAAAGCACCAATAGGTCCTTTAGCAACAACAATAATACAAAATACATGACAAGTTGTATTATATTAGGTGATGTTCATTGTCTTAAAGATCAAATATCTTTCACAAGAATAACAAAAAGACTTGAATACTTGTACAAAATAATATTAAAAAAAGGAGAAAAATGATGTTTACTGCTTGCAAAGATTAGAGAGATATCTATGTTATTGCTAACTAATTGGAGATATCAAAATGTGATCAATATTTACTGCATACTTGCAGAACTATGTAATAGAATAGAAATCATTCTTAGTTATGCCATGATCTAGGGAAAGCCTTCTATCTATAAGAGCAAATAAAAAAACTACTCTCAATATAACTTAGTTTTTTGGATCGATCTAAGTTGAAATCAAATATCATGTATTTAAAGCTAGTTCTAATATTTTATTTATCATTAGTAAGATCTTATATTTATTTTATGAACTATTGAACTGATATACATATATTTTATATGTTTTAATGGAATAAATTGTAAAAACTATAGTTAGTGTTTTATTATTTTGTCTATAATATTGAAGTTTAAATTTTTAGCTCAAAGTATCTAATTTAGATATGATTCGATGAAAACATAAATTTCCAATAATTCAGAACTCCGAACAGTGAAACAAACTAAAAGAGCACGTTTTCAGTTTGTCATTATGATTCGATAAAATGCTAGTTATGGTTAAGGTTGAGTATTTTGCTTCTTAAGTTCCTAGAGCATCCATTGTGGAATGAATGAATTTTTTGCTCTAATTTAGCTTGTAAACTGATGAATAAGATGATATTATGTTTTGCTACTTTTTATATTTGTGTGGCTTCAACAGAATTGTTTTCAATTTTAGTTGCTCTCTTTTTTAATGAGATCTTTCGTGATTTCTTTTAAGTTGGTATATTGATCTATGAAGATGACAAATGCACATTTTAGGTTCTATGTCCTCTAAGAGCTAATGAATTTTCCGAATTTGAATATGCACTTATCTCCATATTATCACTATAACAGGCTTTGTTTGATGACAGACCTTAGTCTTATATAAAATAAAGATGCTCCCACTAATTCATGAAATCTATACTTGACATTGGAGTTTTATATCATTTTTTTGCATATTTCTTTATAATAATAAGCTTCATGAAATGATCATATTCTGCTATTTGTCATCCAACTAACTTTAAATTTGTTGTTTATTATTTAATTTTCTTAGTCGTGAACCCGTAGTGATTAAGAAATCATGTAAAAAATACATAATGACAAGATGGAAACGTGCTCTTTCAATTTGGCTCGTTGTTCTAGGTTCTGAATTGTTGTGAATTAATGTTTTCTTTGAATCATATCTAAAATTAGATATTTTGAGCTAAAACTTTGAACTTCAATACTATAGACAAAAGAATAAAGTATTACCTATGACTTTTACAATTTCTTTCATTCAAACATATAAAATAAATATATATATAAGTACATAAAATGAATGTAAGATCTTACTGATGACAACTAAACACTAGAACTAACTTGAAATGAAATATGATATTTAGTTTCAGATTGAATCGATCCGAAAAACTATGTTATATTGATATTATTTTTTTATTTGCTCTTACATATAAAAATTTTTTCCTAGATCATGACATAACTAAAAATAATTTTATTACATTATATATTTTTGCAAGTAGGACAATAGATATTGATAACAATGTAATCTCTCTAATTAATTAGTAGTGTTGCGTGTTAGAAAATACGCGGCGGTAGAGTTTGTAAATTCGCGTCCGAGCTTTGCACGTAAATTTAACACACAAACAGTAAAGAGAATGTGAACACCGGGATTTGTACGTGGAAAACCCAAAAAGAGAAAAACCACGGGGCCTTGCCAAGTTGTAAAATTCCACTAGCGTTTTTGCAAATTACAAGAAACTGATTCGTCCCGCAAATTGAGACGATCAGATTACAACTTGAAGCAAATTTACAAAGTTTGCAGAATCCCGTTGTTTCCTGAAAATCCGGCAGAGTTCCGGCGTATTCAGGCGACGTGAAGATCTCCAGCGGTGGTCGAGGAGGAGAGGAATCGCCTTTTCCCCTTTTCCTTCTTCTTCTCTCTCTTCTTTTCTCTATTCACTTGAGTCCCTTTGGTATAGAATGAGGGCTCTATTTATAGTTTTTCTGGAGTGGCATAGCTCGTAAATAGGCGTGAGATCAGGGGCAAATTGGGAGTGTTTTGAATGGACGGTCGATATCGAATCCTTTAATCACACACCGTTCGTTGGGCATTTGAAGGCCTTAATGATGTCGGAATTCAGCGATCTTGGGCTCGTTGGATTCGTCTCGTCGAGCCGTTTGATTCGAGTATAAGCTCGTCAAAATCGAAGATCGTTTGGTAACTCAAATTGCGGTTTGAACCTTCCAACAGCGCTTTGAGCCCTTGATTCAGACTCATTTCAGTCATTTGGGCTCGGATTGGGTTGATCTTGGTGTCGTTGGGTTCGTATTTCCGAGACGCTCAGTTTGACTATAAGCTCGCTGAAATCGGAGTTCGGGTGCTCCCAAAATTAATTTTTAAAATTTCCAACTAACTTTTGCCTCGAGATTCGTGCCCGATCAAGATATTCTTTAGGAGTATGTATCAAGTAGTAACACAAAGATCTCTACAATCTTTGAAAGCAGGAAACATCACTTTTCTCTTCTTTTTTTAATGTTATTTTGTAAAAGATATTCATAAGGAGATGCCCTTACCAGAGAAATCGCAGATTGGTGCAGCAATAGGCATTCAGAAGGAAGAAATTGTGTGAA
Organism: Dendrobium huoshanense; assembly: GCA_016618105.1. NCBI lineage: Eukaryota > Viridiplantae > Streptophyta > Magnoliopsida > Asparagales > Orchidaceae > Dendrobium > Dendrobium huoshanense. The sequence continues at coordinate 21,545,341 of CM028348.1, forward strand.
TCTTTAGTTACCTAGCACGATGGTGTGGGCCGTGTGGCAGATCTAGCCATTCGACCAGGAAGAAACTGCGAGTGATGGTGTGGTAGACCTAGGCGTTCGATCGGGAGGAAGAAGCCGTGAAGAACGGTGCTTGCGGCAGTCTCCTAGGCGTTTGAACTAACTAGCTCACGAGCTGATCAGGAGGAAGAAATACTTAGCTCATGAACTGATCTAGAAGAAGAAATACCTAGCTCGCGAATGTGAGTAGGGGTGTAAACGAGTCGAGTCGAGTTTTGGCCCTTATCGAGCTCGGCTCGTTAGATAGAAAGCGAGCTCGAACTCGAGCTCGTGTCATTGTTTACGAGCTCGAGCTGGCTCGCGAGCCATGGGGGGAATTTTTAAATTTAGGCGGGATTTTTAAAAAATTTTAAAATTATGCGGGATTTTTAAACTTTAAGCGGGATTTTTAAAACTTTAACAAATTTTTATAAAAATATGAAATATTTCACTTTTAAATAAAATTTAGGTGATTATTATTATAATTTTTTAATATTTAAATTTAATAAATAAAATAAATTATTTTTAAAAATATTAATATTTAATCGAGCCGGCTTGGCTCGGCTTGCGAGCTCACGAGCCAAGCCGGCTCGAGCTCGAGCTCGACTCGCGAGCTCGATAAGCTCGGCTCGCGAGCCCATAAACGAGTCGAGCTCGAGCCGGCTCGGCTCACTTACACCCCTAAATACGAGCAACGCGTTCTAATTGCTTACAGAGAGAGCCGGAGGAAGAAACGCAACCTTTATTTATGGCCAAATAAATCTTTGTCTCAATATTTCTTTTTCAATGTATTTAATTAGAATTTATTAATAATATTGTAGTATATCTATATCTATACTACTATATAAAAGTGGCTTGAAATTTCACTGATAACAAATCTTGTCCATTCATTTTAATTATTCATGTTGCGTGCTAGAATATACGCGGCAGTAGAGTTAGGAAATATTCGTCTTAGCGTTGCACGAGTATTCCGCACACAAACAGAAAAGAGAAAATGAACACCAAGGTTTTTACGTGGAAAACCCAAAAGAGGGAAAAAACCACGGGGCCTCGCCCAGTTGCAAAGTTCCACTAGTATTTGTTTGAAGTACAAAGGTTGATCCGTCTTACAAATCAAGACAATCAATTTACAATCAACTTCTCACAAAGTTACAAAGTTCTGCAAACTCCTGACGTTTCCCAAAAATCCGGCAGAGTTCCGGCGTCTTCAGGCGGCAGGAAGAGCTCCGGCGGTGGTCGAGGAGGTGAGGAATCTCCTTTTCCCCTTTCTCCTTCTTCTTCTCTTCTTCTTCTCTCTCTTTACTTGAGTCCCTTTGGTGTAGAATGAGGGCTCTATTTATAATTTTTCTGGAGTGGCATAGCCCGTAAATAAGCGTGAGATCAGGGGCGAATTGGGAGTGTTTTGAATGGACGACCGATATTGAATCCTTTGATCATGCACCGTTTGTTGGGCATTTGAAGGACTTAATGATGTCGGAATTTGGCGATCTTGGGCTCGTTGGATTCGTCTCGTCGAGCCGTTCGATTCGAGTATAAGCTCGTCAAAATCGAATACCGTTGGGTAACTCAAATTGAGGTTTGAACCTTCCAACAGCGCTTTGAGCCCTTGATTCAGACTTATTTGGGCTCGGATTGTTTCGAATTTGGTGTCGTTGGATTCGTATTTCCGAGACGCTCAGTTTGACTATAAGCTCGCTGAAATCGGAGTTCGGGTGCTCCCAAAATTAATTTTTTAAGTTTCCAACTATTTTTTGCCTCGAGATTCGTGCCCGATCAAGATAAATTTGTGATGACGTATGAATTCAAAAATTAACCTAACCCTTCATTGTATTATAAATATTTAATAAATTTAACAAATCTGAAATATATAATACTTATTTAGTAATTAATAACACAATAACACTACTTAATTAATAAGTCAATAAAGTACCAAATCTTCTCATACGCCCACTTTACTTCACATTTTTAAAACTACTTTTCAAATAATTAATTAAGCAGTTTCCGAAATTATTAAAACTGCTTTAATTCGAAAATTGCAGCACCAAACCATCTCATACGCCCACTTTACTTCCTATTTTTAAAACTTTTTTCAAATAATTAATTAAGCATTTATACTACTGTTATCATCATAAAGCTGTATTAATTAGTTGCCACCATTCTGACGTTTTATACATTGGTATCAAATTGAAATTAACTTGCTTCAACTTATAAACTATTATAAAAATAACTCGAATGATCCTTCATTCTATTATAAATTATTAATAAAACAAAATAATGCTTCTATAATTTAATGCTTTTTCTAAACGCTCCATCCATTTAATGTAAATATGAGTTTCTTTCTGACCATATGACCCAAATAATTAATAAATTTATTTAACTCTTCTCTCACTCTCAATTCGCCTCCCCACTTTCACTGCTAATTATTACGTCCTCCAACTGGAAGTAGAGGAACGTCCGGTCGGCACTAAAATCTCACCAAAAAAACTCGGTTTTTGCTCGGTATTGATAGATATTATTTGGTAATAACGAGGAATACCGCTCTGTGAAGACCAATGCCGAGTTATACCGAGCAATACCGAGTTATACAAAAAAATACATAGTTTTTTCTAGGAAAAACTCAAATTTTTTTGATATAACTAGGTATTGCTCGGTATAGCTCGGTATAACTCGGTATTGAGCCTTCACATGATGGTATTGCTCGGTATTTCTCGTTTTTTGGCGGGATTTTAGTGCCGACCGGAACGTCTGGTCGGAGGACGTAATAATTGTTCCACTTTCACATAAAATAAATTGGAGGTCACGCAAGAGCTCATGATGGTTCATTCTTCCTTCGCTATTAAGGACCTTCTTGACTCATTATTTATGTCGGATCAATGTTCACGAGAGAGATCGCCATGATTGTTCATTTCTTCCTTCGCTATCAAGTCAATTGGCCTTCTTCTACGACGTCGTTGGTTTCACGCCCTTCTCTTCCTCAACTGCTAGCCCGGATGCCGCCTGGATGCATTTATTCTCTTCATAATATACCCGCCTTATAAAAATTAAATTATTCAAGTAATCTTTTTACTTTTTTATTTTTTGGTTTTTTCATGGAAATTATTTCAGTATTTCTTCTTCTTCTTTTTCGTAATAGAGCAAGTTTGCGAGAGTACCTGTTCACTAGATTAGACAATAAAGGTCACCTTCTGTTTATATGAAAAGTGATACTTTGGTAATTCGGAAAAAAAAAGAAAAATCTCAATTCTTTATTTTCTCTATGATACTTGCAACTTAAAGTGGCTACAGAAAGTGGTAGCTTGGAAGTAACATTTACTCACCAAGTAGAGAACATAAGTATTCCTCATTGTTGATGATCTATTTTTTTGTACTGAAATACTATGTTTTCTGAAGCAGTAATTATTTTTTATCAGCCTTTGAACAATGCTTGTTGCATTAGCAATCATTTTGAGAATGAAATGCTATAATTTCTTACAGCTTTTTTGCCGTTACAATATAAGAATCTAAGACAAGCAGCTGAAGACATTATGTATTCTGCTTCTTCGACAGTGTTATGTTAAGCAAATTTTAGTGCTAGAAAAATGTAGAACCCACCTTCAGTTCCCGTTCTTCCACAATTGGTTGCTTTAACCTATTTTTTGGATATCCGGGTGTATCTGATCTAAATTTATAGGCCCATTTGAATTCTTTATTTACTCTTTGAACTCTAAATAAAGAAATGCATCTGCTGAACTATTATGTGTTGCTGCGTGGAGCTTCTTCAAAATTCACCAAAATTTATAAAATAAATTAATTTTAATCTGTTTTTTATACCTATTGATTATCATAATTTTCAACTAAAAGAACTTCGACGAAATGTCTACTTTTGTGCTTATTTATTGTTTCTGAAAGTAGAGCAAAACTTGAACGGCCATTTTAATTGCATAAGAAAGTTTTGACAACACTGCATTGCTAATCTCAAACTCACCATGTGTTATCTTAAGATATATTTAATTGTAAGCTCATTGGTATAGTTTTATAACTTATTTGCTTCAATTAATATAAATATGGTGTCTTTGGCTCTGCAGGAATTTCTTCTGAGCACAAACTGGAGAGCAATAATAGTAAGAATTGTGGTGTAAGCTTCTCGAATCTTTTGCCGGAAATGAACTTAGGCTTTGGTGTGAAGTTTACCTTTGATTAAGGTGTGATCTTGGAAGCTTAAGGAGTTATTTTCAGAGGTAATAATTTAATAAAGACTTTACTTTAATCTACTAACACTGGACTGGTGAATTGTTGTATAGTTTAATGGGTGGTGTACAAAGATAAGAAGTTTTCGTGTCGGTTATTTGCTTGGAATAATTAGCATAAAGCTTATAACTTTCGGATATTTTAGGAAGACAAAGATGGCTTTGGATATGGAGGGGCTGCTTTTAACAACAAAGTTGTTTCTGAAATCTAATTATTCCTATGTTGCATCAATTACCCTTTTGTTGCTCTTCTCCGTAAGTCTATTGTTAATGGTCACTTGCCGGAGGAAATTCGCTGGATGATTTAATCAATAACATCTCTCTTCTTTGTGAATTTTTTTTAATGAACAATGATGAATAGTGTAAATATTTTATGTTGCTTTTATTTGACAAAATAGTAGCGTAAAATTTATTTGTTCTATTCATTCTGGTAAATGTATCAAATTGGGTCGTCTTTTTCATGTTTGAATCAAGAGCATGGCCTGACCAAAGAGTAAAACTTGTAATAGAATTTAATAAAGTTAGGATATGCTCAATTTAATAGTCCAATATAAAGTTGGTTTGGGGTCAAACTCTGATTAATTTTATAAATTTAGCAAAAAAAAAAAAAAAAAAAACAAATATTATTATCTACACAATTATTATATGAGAGTAATGTCTATAATTTTTTATTAATATAATTAATCATAAGAATAAAATTAATAATTTTATATTTTTAATGAAAGAAAGTATGATTCATTTTTTCAACAAAAATTTTAATTTTTTTAAATTTTATTCACGTGCATTTAATGATTCACGTGCATTAAATGCACGTGTAATAAAACTAGCTTAATAAAACGTTTATATATATAGGCAACCAAACAGACCCCTAATTTTTTCCTTTTCTCAAAATCGATGGAAAAATCGCAGTGCTACAAGTTCCCGCACTGCAAACGGGGCAGCTGTCTGCGGGCCACGTGTTCAGCTCTCTTCATTTAATCTACCCTCCATCCTCGGCAAAGCTGACGGTGCTGGATACGTGTGCCTAATTAATTGTAAGCGTGTGCCAAATTAATTTTAAAATGTTTTAAATACTTTGTTCTCTTCTTTTTATTTTGAAGATAACCATCATATACAAAGCAATGACGTCCATTATCAGATATAAGACAGCAATGGTGTCCAAGGCTTCAACACTCTTTTTCATCGCCCTCATTTGTGTTTCTCTTCTATCCCTTCTCTCCTTCCATCTCTTCCTTCAATTACCGTCAGAATTCTCCAGCCACCGCCTGGAGGCCGGTATGGATGATTCTGTTGAGACGAGGTAGGCATCCTGATAGCAGGATCAAAGTGCTACCTGAATTACCGACACCATATATTTCATTTTTCCCTATTTCTTTTGGTTTTCGCTAATCTGATTGATTGTAATTTTCTACTTGTTTTGATAAATTTTACGTTAGGAAGCTTGATTGCGAAAGGTTAAATTTAGCGAAAACCAAAAGAAATAGGGAAAGGTTAAATACCTGGTGTCGGTAATTCAGGTAGCCTTTCAATCCTGCAATCAGGATGGCCCACCTCGTCTCGACAGAATCATCCCCACCAGCCTCCAGGTGGTGGCTAGAGATTTCTGACGGTAATCGAAGGAAGAGATGGAAGGAGAGTAGGGACAGAAAAGAAACACAAATGAGGGCGATAAAAAAGAACGTTGAAACCTTGGACACCATTGCTGCCTTGTATCTGATAATGGACGTCATTGTTTTGTATCTGATGGTTGCCTTCAGAATAAAAAGAAGAGAACGAAGTATTTAAAACATGTTAAAATTAATTAATTAGACACACGCTTACAATTAATTAGGCACACGCATCCAGCACCGTCATTTTTGCCGAGGATGGAGGGTAGATGAAAAGAAGAGAGCGGAACACGTGGCCCGCGGACAGCTGCCCCGTCTACAACGCGAGAACTTGTTGCATTGTAATTTTTCCATCGATTTTGAGAAAAGGAAAAAATAGGGGTCTGTTTGGTTGCTTATAAATATAAACTTTTTATTAAGCTAGTTTTATTGCACGTGAATAACTTTTTTAAAAAAATTTAGATATATGTATATTAGTATACGGTTTGGTTCCCCTAGTTTTATTAATATTGTAGTATATATATAGTGAAAGTCTATGAGCAGTCTGGATGTCAATGACATTTATTGATATTGTTGGTGATTATGAATGACAAAGTGGGTAATGGTGTTCGTGTTATGGATGCTCAAGATTCAAATTCATCTATCATTTCTCCCATTTTATGACTCATGTGATGAATAGGAGTTTATTTATAATTTTTAGCGGCATTTTGATAACTTTAATTAAAAATCCTCAAACACTCCAATGGATTGGCCTTATGAATTCACTCAATAATCTAATATTTTTTAAGGAATGTAAGTGCCTAGCTCTTTAGATTCCTCTTATTAAAATGCTCGATATAATTATACACACAAAAGATCTAAAAATTGTTTGATTCTAAATAGTATCATTAAATTCTCAATTATGCTGGAAGTTCTTGATTTTGGTTCATTTTTACTTAGATCAATATAATTTTGGTGTCATTGAGCTCGCCTCATTAAGATGTTCGTTTAGATTATAGGTTTGATGAAATCGTTGTTTTAAATTTTCAAATTTTATTCAAGAAGTTTTCAATACAAATATTATGTCAATACTCTTATTAGATCATATGTGATATTTTTATGACGGTATCATATCTCTCCTAATTCGAGTCATCAAAATCTCCATGTCCAAAAATAATGACATGTGAAAAAATATGTGCTATATACACTTAAGCTTCGTTTGGGACGGCTTTCTTGTTGCTTCTAAAAGCCGCTTTTTAGTGTGAGTCTCCGAAAGTATTCTATTTATGGGGTTCGAATGCAAAGAGTACGAGCACACTATCCCGTAAGACAAAACGATCGTAGGTCTTTACACTCGATATAAGCAGACCAAAAGGAGGGCATATGAGATTATACATACGATTAACCATGGAGGATAACAGCTTTACCCTACACATCTCGATGGGTAATAATATGTATAATCTAATCAAAGTCACGAGATTACCCCCATCCGATATATCAGCTCAAATGAGGTTTATTTGATGTGGGGATCGATTTCCTATGGGCGCAAGCCCCCGTAATTAATTACATCTTAGACCTAAGTCTAAAAACTCTCGATTAAGAATGTTAGATTATCTTCTCAAATGGGTTTAGTGCAAAGGGATTTCTTAGGTTCTCCTAATCAAAGGAAAAGAGAGGCCCAAATTGGTTTAATCAGTCATGCGTGGTTCAATCATCACTCGGCCGGTCCGAGGAACAGAAAACTGGAGAAAAAGAAAAGATACTACATCTCAAGCAAAAGGTTTATTAATTGATTTTTAAAAGATTAGTCTAAGGTTTAGTCTTTAAAAGTCTTTTATCCTAATGAGTTTTAATTTTATGTTTACTCTCCTAATTTATTCTATATCTTTTAAACTTTAAGTTAGTTAAGAGTTAATTATTAGATTAGTTAAATTTGATTTAAATTTTGTATTTTAGTGGTTATGAAATATTAGAAATGGTTTGAGTACAAATTAAGTGTTTTAGTGCATTTTTTAAGAATTGAATTAAGGTTAATTTGGTTGGTTGATTATTAATAAATTAAAGTACACTAAACTTAGGAAAACGTGTCACTAAGTTGTTGTTTTGATGTCTCTATCCTATAAGGAGCATGCACCATAAGTCTATGTTATCTAAGACTGAGTCCTTAATTTTTGTTCTTAGATGTCACTAAAGTTATGTGACTAAAAGAAGTTTTGTTTCTAACCCTTAGGACTTTCACACATATGTCAGCAGATTTAGGGATCTAAAATAAAAAAAAGCAATTCTAGTTATAAAATAAAGTTTCTACAGGATCCTAAAGGGTAGGGAGCGTACAACCATTGGGGCACCTAAAGATTTTCTAAGTTTAAGGAGACTTACAGCACCGGGGGCTATGACCCGGTGGTTCTGCCAGTAGCGCCCCTAACAGACTAAATAGAGGCGACAGATGCTTGGATCTGACTATCCATGCTCCTTTGCCTAGTGCTCTAGTGCTCCTTAGAGGTGTCAATTTTTGACATGACCCGAAACATGACCCAAAACACGACCCGAACCCGACCCGGAAAAATCCGAGTTCGGGTCAACCCGAACTTGAAATGGGTCGGATTCGGGTTGATCCAGCAACCCGAAATTGACACGAAAACTCATATTTGACCCGAAAACCCGAGATTGACCCGATTTTGACCCAAAAATTGAATATTGGCCCGATTTTGACCCGAAAATTTGCAATTTTAGGTCAACTTTGGGTCATTCGTGTCGGGTCGGGTTGACCCGAACCTGAATCGGGTCGGGTTCGGGTTAGGAAACCTGACCTGTTTTTAAAAACGGGTCGGGTTCGGGTTGACCCGAACAGTGTCGGTTCAGTTCCGGGTTCGACCCAAACCTGATCCGCAAACCCGAATTGACACCCCTAGTGCTCCTTATCCTTTGCTCTCCAAAAAGTGTCTTGCAAAATATAGAAGAGATGTTGTATTAGAGCATGTTTATAAATAATAAGCAAGTAAACAAAATGAAATATAACTAATTAAGAACATACTTTTTTGTTATTTGCACATTGAGTCGATCACTTACCTCTTTTTTGAATTTTCTTATTTTTGCAAGCATTTAATTTTAAAGCATAAAAGATGCAACATAAAGACTAAAAGCAAAACAGGTGACGACTAAAGGCAATAGGAAGAAAAGAATGAAAATTATATAAAAAAAGAGGAATGTGTGCATTTTCATTGTTGGACATACTTCTTTGAAGTCAAGTATGCCTCTAAAATGCCCTTCACCTCAATATAATATAATATGAATAGAGAAGAACGTGTTTTTTGATGCCCTTTGTTGTCCCCACATTCCAACCAAAGCATTTGACACATTTGACACGACTAATCAAACTATTTTATAAATAAAGTTCAAAGCGACAAAAGAGAACAAGCTCCCAAAAACACTAAATCTCAAAACAAGCCCTCCTTTATCATATTCACCCAAACCCAACTTTAGAAGCAAACACGAACAAAGGAAAGGCAACACATACACTAAATGTCATTTTGTTCCAAAAAAAATATAAAGATACCTTGCTACATAAAGCTAATCATGGAATTAGAAATCTCAAAATGACTTATGAAAATTTTCAAATAAAACGACACATGAAACTCTGTATAAGCGATCCACACAAAACTCTTTTGACACAAAACAAAATAATCAAGTGCACTTTTTTTATTTAGCGTGGGGTAAAACCCATAAAAGAAAAATCTCCAAAAAGACAACTTCACAAAGGATTTTCGTTATAAAACAACTCACAAAACTTTCACATTAAACAAATTCATAAAACTTTCCATCTCAGAGCACCTCTCCACATGAAATCATTCTTGAAATAAAACAACTTCCAACCATAAAGAATACACTTTTGAATTTTTTCTCAACACAACATATATGCATATAAATTTGAATAGAAACTAGCTCTTAAAGCTCTTCTATCACGGAGCAAATCTCATATACTGCATGCCAACAAATATCCAAAAGAAGCATACAAATATGTAATTTGGAGAGCAATAAAATTTATAACAATTCATACTTTAAACTACCTTTCTCATACGATGAGGTTCATGTTCTCATAACAGTGATTTTTGCCAATGACTAATGCCAATGATATACTTTCATGGTAACGAAAAAGATATAAAACTCACAATCATTTAATATCTTCTCCAAACTCCACTAATGAAACAACTCAATTATAGAAACATATGTAAAATTCTCCCAACCAATCATAACTCAAAAAGGCCAAACAAGCACTTGATGCGTTACCATAAAAGAAACATAAATCTATTTCTTACTTTGAGAACAATGCATATATTCAAAGGATATTCACCTCAATAATTCCAACGAGCTCAAAAAACTTCTCAAAAGAACAAAGCATATAAACATTCTCCAATATTTATTTTACAAAAGTAGTTTGAAGCTTAAAACAAATGAAAAACATGCATCTAACTCTTCTCCAAATTAGTTTGGGCACAAGACTAATAAAAATTTACATCTAACTCGTCTCCAAAACAATTTTGAGTATAAAACACATCAAAATCTGCATTCATTTGTTACAAAAACAGTGAGAAAAACTATAAAAAAGTCAGGAATTTTCTCATGAAAGCAAAGAGGCTTCTCCTAAATGCTGTAAAAATTCTTGCGTAAAAATCAGTGAGAAAACCCCTCAAAAACTGCACTCATTTCTTACAAAAATCAGCGAGAAAAGTCATATAAGAGACGTAGGGATTTCCACAAAGAAGCAATGCTTGCCAACAATGATTCATCAAGATGAAGAGAGAACTTTCACATTCTCTTAAGAAGAAAATCATTCAAACATATCCAAAAGCTATCTAGCTACCGATAAGGTCGACAAAAAAAAAAAATCATTTTTAATTGTAACTCATAAGCAACCAAACATGTCATTCATAAACCGATATCTCCAGTCGAATGTTAATTATGTAATAATGAAATGGTATGAAAACTTAGTATGGTCACAAGCATCTTGCTCATAAATCTCTTTCACTTTTCTTCTAATGATAAACATTACCACAAATACTTTGTATGCACTTGATGAAAGATGCCATAATTTTTAAGATCTATGCGTGAGACTTTGAACTCACATCATATGATGTAACCATCAAGGGATATAAGCTACTACAGGTTTCATACATAGGTAATGTGATTCCAATAAATCTTGCTATAGAATGCATTTATGCTTCATAAAACCATATAGCTTGATCTCCTCAATGAAACACTTATATAAAAAAAGAGTACTTCATTCACCACATCGCAGAAAATTTATTATAACAGGGAAGGATGGGCTTTAAACCACTTCATTTGGCAAGTTGATCACCTAATCATTGTCACTTCTAGCAATAAGTCATTAATGAGAGATATAGAGAAGCTTAATACTTCTACAAATCATTGCCAGAACATCATTCCATCCTCAATACTTCATCATCATGGTAGAGTATGAACCAAATATAACCAAATCTAGCAACAAATGTCATTTTCAAGATCATATATCATCCAGCAACCAGTAAACACAATACAATAAACATAAGATATTCATCAACTAATGACCAAATGACATAGCCAAGCTAAGCAATAAAACTCCTTTAAAAAAAAAACACATCCTCAAGATCACAGGAATGCATACTTGAAATCATTTTGTCAATACATAAATAACCTCAAAGCTAAACACAATGACTCGGTTAAAAAATCAGTGAACAAGCATGAGAAATGGAAATAGAAAGATAGGTGGAAGAGGAGATGGAAGAAATCAGGGAAGATGGGAGAAGAAGAATGAAAGAGGAAAAAGAGAAGAAGAAGAAGAAGAAGAAGAAGAAGAAGAGGAAGAAGGAGGAGAGGGAGGGGGATACCTGCGAGCCAAAGAAGGATTCGGCTAGAGAGGGTGATCTCGGGCTGGCGTTGGACTCAGCTGGGTAAGATTTGTTGAGGCCGAGTCGGTCGAGAGAGGGGTTGACAGAAATGGCTAGGATTTCTCCGTCGGCTGGGGTTCGCGAATGGCAACGACGAGCGAGAGAGGGGAGAAGTGAGAGGGAGAGAGGGAGCTGGAGTATTGGAGTCCGAAGGAGATCCGTCCCTGGCCTGGGGTTTTCGCCTGGAGGAAATACTATCTCAAACACGCGAATAGGGCCTGAAGACCAGGTACGAACCACTGTCCTTCCATAACAACCTTCCGATTAAGTATCCCGATTTAGAGAAAGAATTCAAACGCCTAAAAAGTAATTTGGATTTTAATTAACATTAAACTGAACCAATTGAGGCTCAATTTGAGCCTGAACCGGGTCTAATTTAAGTTGATTTAGGTCAGTTTGGGCTCTAGTTGATTTAATCAAGTTAACTAAAAATAAAACAATGACTCGAATCGGATTAAACTTGGCACGGCTAAAAAATGTATTAATCAAAGCTAATTAAACCTGGTCGACTCTAATTCGACTCGATTCAAGTCGTCTCGAGTTCAAATTGGACTCGACGAGGTTCAATTAAGTCGATCAAAGGTGCTTGAGGGTAAAAAGTGAAAATCGAGGTCAACATCTAGTACAAAAGTTTTAATTTTTGTATTAAAAATCGATTTTAAGAAGCAGCAAGAAAGTCATCTCAAACGAAGCCTTAGTCATAAATCATATCATGCTTATTATTAAAGATGTTTGGGCCACATAATGAAAACTCTTATATATGTTGATGTTAATAAGGTATTAGATCACATCATGATAAGTTTTTATGATAGAGATTGATTGTAAGTCTCATATTTTAGTTTTATAACTCTTTTCCTGAAATATTTAAAACTATTTATAATGGAGGCTGAGTGTAACAACCTTGCGCAACTATTTATTATGCTTCATAATAGAGATGAGTGTGACTTTCATCTTTAACCTTTATAACCCCATTCCTTAAATATTTGTAACCCTTCTTCACTAATCCTGCATGCATAAATATCCATATGTGGAAAACTTAGAGTTCCCCAATTTATAGGCTCTAGTTTTTCTTAATCAAGATAGATGATATTGTCTTATATATGGAGAATTGTAAAGGTTGATGCTCCCCAAACTCAACGAACGTTGTCTAGGGCTTTTTCTCCTCTTCGCTGTGCCGTCACTCTCGCCTGCCCGATAATCCCTTCACTTCTTCCCTAACTCCTCGTTTTATCTTGTGATTTTATGGCTGTAAATCGTGTGGATGATCCGGGTTTCTTGGAGAAAAAAGTTTATATCACGTTCTTTTCGCGATGCTTTATCTAGGGTTTCGGCGTTGCCGGAGTTTCCCGATCTCAAAATTTCTTCTTGCCATGGTTTACCTTCTTTATGAATTTCTGATGAAGAAATGAGAGCTTTAGCAGTTCCTTTCGAGTTCGCGCTAGTGGGGAAATTTCCCAACAGGCGATCGTCGTTGGAAGTCATTCGGAAATTTGTCTTTCTACTTAAGCTTTCTGGTGATTTTTTTGTGACTTTACTTAATTCAAAGAACATTTTGGTCAAATTTGCGAATGATCTTGATTATTGTCGTATTTTTTACTCACCAATCCTATTTTGTGGGTAATTGTTATATGAAGTTTGTTAAATGGTCTCCTCTCTTAGACATTGACATCGATTCTCCTACCATTTGGGTATCCTTCCCCAACCTCCGTCCGCATTTATTTACTACTCGGATTTTATATGGGCTCGGCTCCCTCTTTTGTCGGCCGTTGCGAACGGATAACGCTACGTCTAATGGTTTGAGACCTTCAGTTGCTCGTGTGCTGGTGGAGTTAGACGTCACCAAAAAGTATTCAGATTTTGTGTGGATTGGTTCAAAATCTCTAGGGTTCCGCCAACGTGTGGAATTGGAGGAGTTTCCTAACTACTGTAAGGTTCTTGGTCATTCAAGAGATGAATGCAGCATTTTATTTCCCTCATTAGCTAATGTTTCTAAGCCCAATGAGGCTATCTTAGTTAAGGGTGTGGGTGAAAAAAATTTTTGTGTTGAGCCTGTGGCTGATGTTGTTACTGACAATGTATCCTCTCCCATTGAGGGAGTAGTGGTTGTTGAATCTGCGGGTCTTGTGAATCAGGTTGTAGTGGCTAATTTACGGGGCAATGTGATGGATGGTGGCTTTTCTCTGAGTGAACTTAATGAGGCTAATGATAGACTGTTGGAGGATCCTGTAGTTGGTAATCCTCCGCTTTTAATTAATTTGGTTGGAGTTCATGGTGAGTTGGTGTTTTAAAACACCTGCTATTTACTCTTCATTAGCGGAAGGAGGTGTGGGGTTGGTACTTTGGTGTCGGCTGGTAATGTGGAGGAGGAGACTAGAAAAGAGGCAGCTGTTATGACGGCTCAAACTGAGGTTGTGGAGTTTGGTGAGAAGACTACACGGGTGCCTTGGTGCCTGATAACCTGGTTGAGGTGCCTATATCTGTTTTGTCCCCAACTGGTTTCCATAATTTGGTTGTTTCTAATTTAGGGGTAACTTGCTCTGGGATGTCTGGTTGGCTTGATGGGTATCTCGCGTCGTCTAGTGAGGGGGATGTGGATTTGGAGGTGGATCATTCCGACTCTTTCAAAGATCTGTATGGGTAAGATATTTGTAAGGTAACGAAGAAAGCGCTTTCTCACGGTAAAAAACGATGTAGGAGAAACTCTAGAAGGTAGTTGTTACTCTTTTACTGTGGTCGGCTTGGGGTTTTGTTGTTAGCTCTTATTTTGGTATCATTGTGGTTGGGTTTCTTGTTTTGGGTTTGTTTTCTTTCCTGGTCTCTACTCCTATCCTTCTTGGACTAGGTGCGATTTTTGCTGGTAGATCTGTCGAGCTTTGCTGTTGCAGGCGCCTAGTGGTGGATGGTCTTATTTGCTTGTTTGCATTGGCATGCTTTGTATTTTTAGCTGGTTTTCGTGGCCCATAGGTTTTCTTTTTACTGATGTTTTCTAGAAGGCTTGGTTTCCTCTGACTTGTAACTTTGTTTTAATGTTAATGTGTAAGCCTCTTCCGTGGAGTTTTCTAATATATATATATATGCAGAATTGTCAGCTCTCACTTTGTATGCTTTGATTTTTCTTAGTAAAGGGTTCTGAGAATATTCTATGTGTTCGAAAATTTTAGTGGTAGTCGAGTTTTGCAATCTCTTCTATGGAGCTTCAGTCTTACTCTTTAAAACTAGTATAAAGTCCGTACATTAAATGCACCTGATTAAAAATTTTAAAATAAAAAATTATATTATAAATATTTTAATTATATTATCATTATTAAGATGAAAAAAAAAATATTATTATAAATAATTATAATCATTATGTTAAGTTTTATATGATTAAGTTAATAGTTTTATATGATATGATTTTTTTATCATGCATGAATTATTTTGATATTAAACTCTGTTTATTAGTTAGTTTATTAGTTAATAAATAGATTATTTATTTTTAAGTTGAATTTTCTTGAAAGTTATAACTTTTTTTTTTAATTGCATGCTATGTTTCTACTTTCTATAGTGATTAAGCACAGATGGAGGCTTCAGCATGGGTGGGTCACAGTTCTTAAGCCATTGTCTCCTTCCAGCATATATATATATATATATATATATATATATATATATATATATATATATATATATATATATATATATATATATATATATATATATATATATACACGAGAAAGAATAAGAGAAAAGAAGTTTATAATTATTAAGAAAACGAAGAGGCATTTTTCTGCATTCATTGGTTGTAATTAAACAAAGTTTATAATTATTAAGAGAAACGAAAAGGCATTTCTCTGCAATCATTGGTTGTAATTAAGAGACTAAGTTTTATTTGATATGTAATTAAGAGAAAAAAGAGAAGCGTCATCAAAAAAGGCGTTTCTCTGAAATAATTTCAATTTGATGTCAATGAATGCAGAGTATAAAACATAACCGCAACTAATTAATACAATTCACAATAATAAACATGTTGTATTTGACATTAATAAAATAATTAATATAATTGATACGTCACCAAAAATATGTCTTGATCAAGCACGAATCTCGAGGCAAAATCAAGTTGAAATCTTCAAAAATTAGATCGGAGACCATCTGAATTCCGATTTCAGCAAACTTATAGTCAAACTAAGCATCTCAAAAACACAAACCCAGCGACACCAAAATCGACTCAATCTGAGCCCAAATGAGTCCGAATCAAAGACTCGAAGCATTTTTTGAAGAATCGAACCGCAATTTGGGTTACCAAATGATCTTCAATCATAACATGCTTATAGTCGAATCGAGCGGCTCGACGAGACGAATCCAACGAGCCCAAGATCATCAAATTCGGATATCATTAAGACAATCAAATATCCATTGAACGGTGCATGATCGTAAGAATCAAGATCGGTCGTCCATTCGAACCACTCCAAATTTACCCTTGATCTTCCACTTATTTTCAAGCCACGCCACTCAAGAATTCTATAAATAGATATCCATTTCCTCATGAGGGAAAGGAAGCCAAGAGAGAAGAAGGGAGAGAAGGAAGAAAGCTCCAGCCACCTAGCTCCTCCTCGACCACCGCCGGAGTGCGGCCGCACCACCACCGTAGTCTTGCCGCACCACCGCCGGACTAATAAGGGACGCCGGAGTGCTGCCGCACCACCGCCGTATTCTTTCCTCACCACCGCCGGACTACCAAGGGACGCCGGAGTGCTGCCGCACCACCGTCGTAGTCTTGCCGCACCACCGCAGGACCACCAAGGGACGCCATAGTGCTGCCTCACCACCGTTGTAGTCTTGCCGCACCACCGCCGGACTACCAAGGGACGTCGGAGTGCTGCCACACCACCGCCGTAGTCTTGCCGCACCACCGCCGGACACCAAGGGACGCCGTAGTGCTGCCGCACCACCGTCGTAGTCTTGCCGCACCACCGCCGGAGTATTGCCGTAATACCGCCGTAGTTCTACCACACCACCGAAGGACCACCAAGAGACGCCTAAGTGCCATTCAAAGCAGAAGTATCCCCTGATACTAAAGTGCCACTACCGATCCACCGCCTAACACCGGAGTGTCGCCAGACCACCACCTGACTGTGGAGTGACGTTGGACTTTTGTAAAACTCTCAGTTAATAGCTGTAATCTGGTCGTCTTCAAGGGCGAGTCAGATCATTGTATTTTCCTCAAATTTTAGTGGAATCATCTTCAACTGGGCTAGGCCCCGTGGTTTTTTCCCTTTCCGGGTTTTCCACGTAAAAAATATTGTGTTCTTTGTGTGTGAGCTGGATATCCGTGCAACGCTAAGACGTAGAATCATAACTCTATCGCCGCGTATATTCTAGCCCGCAACAATAATTATAATTATTAATAAATCATAAGAAGTTAAAAAAATTAGTTAATAAAACATTCATTACTCTTTTTTCAAGAGTCATAAATGGACGTTTCAGATTAATTTAAAATTTATAGATGAACGATCTGGGTTTGCTAAGAGTAGAATCTCAAATCACTTTTCTGTAGTAGTAATGATAGGGTTGACTTCCATATTTGAACATATGATGCCCCATAATTTAAATTGGAAGAATTATTCTATTATTTCTTAATATACGAAAACTTAGAAATAGAATAATGATTCCCTACATCAAATCTTCCAACGTGACCGATTGTCAAAAATTACTCCACAATCTCAAAATCCTAGATGGTTGAAATAAGGAAATGAAAAGCTGATGTAAATTCATGTGAGTGCAAATATATATTTAAAATAAAATATTAAAATAATAATAAAACAATTTTATTATTTTAATTAATTTCAATATAAAATTCATATAAATATTTTTGGGACATTTAAAAATAATAAAAATATCCATAAAATAGTTCATTTTATTTAGAAAATATAGATGAAATCGGTTTGCAAAGCATACACATGATAGTCCCAAAATTCATATTCATATCGATAAGTGTCAATTTCTTAAAGATTTGCACTAGTGCAAAAAATTACATAAAAAATTTTGAAATTAAAACACTATAATATCTATGTTATGACAAAAATGTTTTGTAATTTAGACTTGTTGCGTCCAGAAGTATTTGCGGCGGTGGAGAAATATAAAGTTTATCGTTTTAGCTTTGTACGAAAATTTGGTCTGCATACAAATAAAGAGTAAGGGTCTAGCATTTATGAGACACCAAGATTTTTAAGTGGAAACCCTTGAAAAGGAGGAAAAACCACGGGGCCTAGCCCATATTGAATGAATCTACTAGCATAGCAGTTGAGTACAAATGAGTCCCTTCATTGGGAAAAGGTCATAGCTTGATGTACAATTTATAGAGTGCATTACATGATGTGCATACAAAGATTCACTATTGACGTGTTCATTTGGTGGGGAGGACCATAATCTGGTGACGGAGGTCATAAAGACCGTTGTCTGACGACGGAGGTCGGAAAGACTGTAGTATGCGGGTGACGTAAGTCAGGAGGACCATAGTCGGCTGGCGACTGAGGTCGGAAAGACTGTAGTGTCGGTGGGCGACATAAGTCAGAAGGATCGTAGTCGGCTGGTGATGGAGGTTAGAAGGACTGTAGTCGGCGGGCGATGTAAGTCAGGAGGATCGTAGTCGGCTGGCGACGAAGGCCGGAAGGATTGTTGTCTGACGAAGAATGTCAAAAGTACGACGTAAGGTAGAAGTCCAACAAGGGAAAGAAATCCCACTTCAAATAGATGTTGAGTGAAAATCCGACAACTAGTAGAAGTCCGGCATCGGGTAGAAATTTGGCGACGAGTGAAGGTCTGACGTCGGGTAGAAGTCCAACGTCCGTTGGCGGTCGAGGAGAACTCCGGCATCACTTGGGCGGAGTTTCAGCATCAGAGGGGAACTCTGTCGTTACTTGGGGAAAATTTCAGTATCCCATGGAAGTCGGGCAGAATTCTGGCGTCCCGTGGAAGTCAGGCAGAATTCTAGCGTCCCGTGGAAGTCGGGCAAAATTCCGGTGTCATTTAGAGTTCGGGCGGAACTCCAGCGGTGGTCGAGGAGGGGCTTCTTCCCTCCTAATCTTCTACATTCTCTTCTCCTTCTTCTCTTCTTCCTCTTGCTTGGGTCCCCTCTCATGAGAAATGAGGGATCTATTTATATATTTTATGGAGTGGCATGACCCGTAAATATATGAGAGATCAAGGGAAAATGTGGAGTGGTTCGATGGACGGCTGATATTGAATCCCTTGATCATGGATCATTTATCAGGCTTTTGAAGGTCTTAATGACTTTGGAATTCGGCAATCTTGGGCTCGTTGGATTCGTCTCGTCGAGCCGCTCTATTCGACCATAAGCTGGTTAAGTTCCAAGACCGTTTGGTAACTCAAATTGTGGTATGAAATTTCCAACGTCGCTTCAGGTCCTTGATTTGGACTCATTTGGGCTCGGATTGAGTTGAATTTGGTGTCGTTGGGTTCGTATTCCCGAGACTCTCAGTTTGATTATAATTTTACTAAAATCAGAGTTCAGGTGATCCCAGATTTAATTTTTAAAGTTTCCAACTTGATTTTCGCCTCGAGATTAGTGCCCGATCAAGATAATTTTTTAATGAAATATCAAGACTTATAATGATTCTAGAAAAAAAAAATATTTGACAGAATCAAAATATAAAATATTACAGGATAGATGTGATCTAAGGCTCTAAGGCCATGAGAATTTTCACCCATGTCGAAGATTCTTTTTTTTTTTTCCTTTAAAAGAGTCACTATTCAACAAATTTTGGTATTAATTTATGCAAGATATAGAGATCGATATAATAGCATGCCCTCAAAGTGACAATGTAGAGATGAAGATGAAGGGAATCTCCCAAAAAACACTGACAATACGTTTATTGCTTGGATTTCTTCACTTTTTTTAGCATTGTAAGCTAATTTCAGCACTTCTTAGCAATTTAGTCTAAGACTTCTTGGGATCTCCAATCTAATGAGGACCTATTAAGCTAAACCAAAGAACTACAGTACTTATTTTTTGATGTCTAGTCTAAACTAAAAGGGAAAAAGCATTTGGTTGTATAAATCACCATATAAGCATGCGAAATAACAAATCATTCAAGCAGCTATTAGAGCAAATAAATAAATATAATTACTTGATTTTTCCCCTAACCAACCAACACACACATCAAAGCAGTTTTTTAATTACTAGTAAAAATGTCCGTGCATTAAATGCACGTGACTAAAAATTTAAAAATAAATGGTACTATAAATATTTTAATTATATTATTAATGTTAAGATGAAAAAAATAAATTTATTATTTAAATAATTATAATCAATGTAAATTTGCATTTGCACAAAGTTTAGATCAATAAAAATTAAAAATTTAGTAAAAAAGTGTCACTAATTTTGCTAGTTTTATTGCACATGCATTAAATACATGTTAATAAAAAATTAAAAATAAAAATTCATAAATAAAAATAAAAATTCATATAATGAATATTTTATATTTTATTTAATAGAAAATAATATATTTATTTCTATAATTAATTATAATTATTAATAATATTAGTAAAAAACTATATCTTTTTCTTAAAATAATATTAGTAAAAAATTCATGCATAAGAATAATTTAAGACATTTTATTCATCAATTCTGCAACAAAAAATAAAGAAAAAATCAACCTAAATAATTTTAAAAAAAGTTAATTGAGATATGCTAAAAGCCCAAATACTCATCTACTTTAAATAAAACAATGAGTAGATATTAATAGCAGTAACACTGAATGGCAGAATCGTTGAATAATACATAATTATAGAAATCTCAAGAAACCCCAAAGAAACACCATAAATGCATTATAAGCATTATTAGTACAAAATCAAAATATAGTGTGGTAAACTAAATAAAAAAGTACCAAATCATGATCATGAATTAATATCTCCATCTCAATACTAATATATGAAAAAAGAAACTGATTAAAAATGTTTGAAGAATATTTCTCCTCATGTTGAGCGTTAGAGCATGGAAATCATATATAGGAACTACAAGGTGCATGTATATATTCTTAAAAATAAAAGATGCGTGGCAATAAAACATTTCCTCTAGAATGTTGCATTAAAATTTTCAATGGAAATTGCGCGTTAAACCTTAACATTTTGCTAGCTAGTGTATATTATCAAACCTATTTCTTATAGACAAGTAGCCGTCAAGCATTGTTTCATTCAACTAATTTGCATAAGGAAATATAAGCATATAAAAACAATCATTACACACAAAAGAAATTTATAGAAAATGGATAACGTCTAGCATCATAAACATAATGACATACGAACAACAGTATGTATTTAAGAGTGAAGTTAAACAATTTCAGAAAATGCACTGTAGGGTAGCCATACATCTCATAACAAAGAATTTTCAAGGTTAGTGAGATTTGAGCCCAAAACTACAAAATTCATGTCATTGATTGTAAAAGTTCCTTAACTTAAAATTTTCTCCTCAGAGGATATAGCATGCTACCTTGCATTTTAATAAAGATCACATGTTTTTTTTTTCATATTTAAAAGAAATAATATCTGATTCTATCAATTTAAACTCTTGTGATGAAGATTTTGATAGAAGTGAAGATAATTTCTATTTTAAAATGCAACATATATGCTAAAGTTTAGGATGCGAGTTGAGTTAAAAGATCGAAAATTGAATCGTTATTTTGTTTTGATTGAACTCTTTCTCGAAGCAAATGAATCGAGCCATAAGACAAATTAGATATTTATTAATTCAATTTTGAGCTGAAATTTGAATAAAAAATATAGATTTAATCAGCAAATAATTTGTTGATTCTTTCACAACTATCTTTCAGGAGCATGTCTTTAGACAAAACAAATTGATGCATAAGAGTAAAAAAAAAAATACAACTATTAACATGACACAATAGTAGCATCTAAAAATATAAAGAATATGAGAATAAATTATGTAGGTGAAGGCAATGTGGTAAATAAAGTAGAAACAGGCTTCCTCCTATGATAGTTTTCACAATATACTGATGACAGTTCATAATATATTGGCCTTAACAATTAATTTTTATCTAGAATAACAGCTATAAGTATTGGGCAATATAACATCATATGAGGGAAAAAAATTCTAGAACTTGGAAGCCTAACTATGGGTACCCTACAATTTACTATACACGGAAGACACTTAAATAAAATAGGAAAAGTTATAACAAGAAAAAAAAGGTAAATAAACTCAAAATAAGGAATACAAAAATCATGCATAAGAAAACAAGCAAAATTATTTAAAAAAAAATGCAATCTAAGGCAAATTGCAAAAACATTTAAAGAAAACATACATCTTACCAACTGAATAGCTTAGAAAAACAGTAATATAGAGAGAAAGAAAAAGCATGGGTGCATACAATAGGAAGATCATAATCAAAATATGTAACCAACATACTTGAAGATCAAGGGAAAGATATTTGTACACATCATATATTTGATCCTTAAATCCTCTACTTAACCTCTCATCAGATTCATCCTGTTCAAAGTCGTTAAAGTTGGTCATCTGAAATTCTATAAATTGTAACATTGAAAAACACAGAAGAATAGACTACTAATAAGGGCTAGTAATTTAATTGATCTTGATAAATAATATTATTACAAATGGGTTAAGATTTGATAGCTTTTTTACTTGGCACTCATGTGTGTGTATTAAAATGATAATGGATAAATCACTAAGCATATTGCTTAAGATTTTGACATTAAAAAATAACCTTTTCCTTCAATCCATCCTTTCACTCATAGTAACATTTTGAACAAAAATCCAATCCCATCCAACATTATTCAAAGATTCAAAATCATGATTTCACCTAGACCTGTCAATATTGGACCCGACCCGAAAACCCGATCCGAACCCGACCCGGAATTTTCGGGTTTGGGTTGACCCGAACCCGAAGCGGGTCGGGTTCGGGTCCGGAAAATCGACCCGTTTGCAAAAACGGGTCGGGTTCGGGTTGACCCGACGGGTTGCCGGGTCAACCCGAAAACCCGTTTATTTTTAAAAAAATTAAATTTCTCTCCCCGCCAGTTCGCTGCCCCCGCGCTGCCCGATTCCCCCTTCCCGCCAGCCCGCCAACCCCGCGCTGCCCGCTCGCTGCCCCTGTGCTGCCCGCCAGCTCCGCACTGAGTGCCCGCTGCCTGCCAGACAACGCGTTCCGTCCGCGCAGGCGGCGACGCCGGTGAGGCCACTCAGACCAGTTCCTCCGCTGCCCGCCAGCTCCTCTGTCTAGTGTACGCGCAGGCGCGCCGCGTGCAGTGTCCCTAGACGGCGAGACTCCCGAAGCGGCGAGGCCAGCCAGGCCAGCTGTTACGCGTTCCATCCCCAGGTGGCAAGGCCGAGGCGGCGAGGCCAGGCCAGTTCGCGTTCCATCCCGAGGCGGCTACGCAGGTCGGGTCGGGTTGACCCGAACCCGAAGCGGGTCGGATTCGGGTCTAGAAAATTGACCCGTTTGCAAAACCGGGTCGGGTCAACCCGAACCCGAATAATACCGGGTCAGTTTCGGATTCGGGTCAACCCGACCCGCAACCCAAAATTGACAGGTCTAATTTCACCAACAAAATCAAGAGAGTTATATACACCTAACAAACATTAGAAGGATATGTGCTAAAGTATGGCTATTTCATTTTGTTTGTCCTTCTTGGACTGATACATGGTTGACAACACAATAAAAAGATAGCATAAAATAGTTGATAGAAAAGTTATAATAGTTACAGCCTGTAATACCCCGAGATCCGTGTAGCGAAAGGATTCATCTGATATTTTTCTATTTCCCTCTTTTGCTGTTCATATCAACCCATCCAAACATATATCCAGAGATAATTACATTACAGAAAAGAAACTGCAGCGGATACTATAATTCACAAAATATACAACAGTCAAAGTACAGCCAAAAGAAATAATACACTAGCCATACAGGCTACAAAAGAAAAGCTACGGAACTCGGCAGAAAGATCGTCAAACTGGAGGTCCTGCACCTGAAATCATTAACCACATATAATGAGCTTACAAAGCCCAGCAGGTCACCAAAGCCTACAACTGAAATCAAAGCACGACACTGAAAACAATATGCAAGTTAATCAACTCAAGTCAAATCAATCAATCGGACATGATCAAAGAGTCAATGCAAATCCGGAAATCAATAGTCAATAAAACCAGTCAATACTAACGGCAAGCAATTCGATAAATCAATTCAATCAATCAATGTTCGTCAATCAAATCATTACGGTCAAATCAGTACGATCTAATTAATGAAGTCAAATGAGAAAAGCGATACGAGACAAGGAATCTATAAATCAGTCAATACGGTGTAGAATAGTAGCAATAGTGAATCTATCAAATCTATAGGCAGCAGTACAATAAATCTATAAGCAGTAGTACGATGTCCATGCTATCAATGCAATATCTATATCCGTTCATTTCTATATCAATGCTCAATAGTCAATCGATGAAATCAATGAAATCCGTACAATAGTAAATCAATTCGATAAATCCAATCAATATCAATAAACCGATCCGACATCAATAAATCAATACAAATCAGGAAATCTAATGCGATGCAATATCATGTACATGCAATTTCATACACTGGTCTTACTCGACAAGCCCAAACACTAGTCATGATGCTGTTGTAGTTATCAATCGTTCAATATCAATAGTGCTGTTGTAGTGGTCAATCTATATCAATAGTGCTGTTGTAGTTCGTTCGATATCAATAGTGCTGTTGTAGTTCGTTCAATATCAATAGTGCTGTTGTAGTTCGTTCAATACACGTTGGTTTCTATAACCAACGTTCAACTAGGTTTCCACTTGTCTTTCAGCAATCAATCAATCAATGCAATAATCGATGCAATAAGCAGTATTAAAGAAATCGAGAACGATCACATCAATAGTCAAAGGCAGATCAATTCAATCTATCAATTCCGAGAAAATCAGAAATCATACGAAAATCGGGCAGAGTAACGGTAGTCTATCGAAATTACACAAAAAGCCTGCAAAAAGACAAATTCTGAATTTCACCAAATTACAACAGAATAACCACGGCATCAATGCAAGACTATCAATCTATAGAATCCAAATCAAATCAAGTCCTGATAATTTCCTATTCAATTAAAATCGCGTAGAATCAATTCCGACCGGTAAAATCTTCGTAGAATACAGTCAAATCGTATACAATAATCATATCTATAACATACTAAAAGTTGTGCGGTGAAAGTCTTGTCAAATCAAAACCATGTCGAAAAGTCGACTACGAAAACACAAAACAGATCACAACTCGGTCAAAACACAATATCTTCGAAAACAGAAGTAAGGTTCGGAGTCCTTACCGCGAGATAAACAAACTATCCAACAGCAACGAACGACGAAAATCGCTCCGCGGGCCTCGAAATCGGACTTCTTCCTTTGCTTTCCTTCTCTTTCTCTCTCCTCAGATATTTTGGTTTTTAAAAAATGTTTTTTCTCTCTCTTCAAAACGAGCTGATTTTCTTATATCTATACACTGATCGGCCTGGCCGATCGTCTCGATCGGCCCGGACGATCAGACCAATTCTGGTCGTCCTGGCCGATACTCCAGGGCGATGATCAGGACGATTTTAGGAACAGTGCAGATCGTCCTGGACGATCTCAATATCGTCCTGGACGATTCTGTCCAGAATTTGCTCCAGAAATCAGCTGTTTTCAATGCACTGATCGGCCTGGACGATCCAAACTTCGTCCTGGCCGATCCTGGGAGGAAAAATCATTTTCCAGCAGCTACGGCAAAGGAACGAGGTCTTACAATCTCCCCACCTTAGAAAAATGTCGTCCCGACATTTCCCTAAGGGTACAGAGCAAAACAAAAGCAAAACGAAACAAAACAGAACTAATCCAATCATTCAATAAATCGCGCAAATCACAACGAAGCAGGCGATAAACAAAACCCGTACCAGTCACATTTACAGGCATCCCTGGTGCATCCTCCTCCATCTCTTGCTTATCTCCAATCAGATCAGTCGGGACAGTCGGAGCAGTCGGAACCATCGGAACAGGTCCTTGTCTTTCAGAACTTGGGCATTCCGTCACTCTATGTCCATATCCACCACATCGGAAACATTGCCCAGTCCTCAGATAACATTGTCCCGGATGTCTTTTCCCACAACATTTGCAAACATTAAATTTTGCTCTGCTACTTTCCCCACTCTTCTTGCTACGGCCAGTGCGTTTTGCCAATTTGTCACTCACCATCTGAGCGACCATATTAGCAAACTTATTCATATTTGCAGAGGTGAGTGGGAGATCAGTAGTAGACTCAACTTTCTTTCCTTTCGGATCCATCGGCCTGATCAAAACAAATCGTTCGAATCAAAATCGCGGAAATCAAATACGTAAAACAAAACAAATCAAATAATGCAATCATCAACTCTGGATATAATCAAATCCTTTTCACTACACTTGCTCTGATACCAATTGTAATACCCCGAGATCCGTGTAGCGAAAGGATTCATCTGATATTTTTCTATTTCCCTCTTTTGCTGTTCATATCAACCCATCCAAACATATATCCAGAGATAATTACATTACAGAAAAGAAACTGCAGCGGATACTATAATTCACAAAATATACAACAGTCAAAGTACAGCCAAAAGAAATAATACACTAGCCATACAGGCTACAAAAGAAAAGCTACGGAACTCGGCAGAAAGATCGTCAAACTGGAGGTCCTGCACCTGAAATCATTAACCACATATAATGAGCTTACAAAGCCCAGCAGGTCACCAAAGCCTACAACTGAAATCAAAGCACGACACTGAAAACAATATGCAAGTTAATCAACTCAAGTCAAATCAATCAATCGGACATGATCAAAGAGTCAATGCAAATCCGGAAATCAATAGTCAATAAAACCAGTCAATACTAACGGCAAGCAATTCGATAAATCAATTCAATCAATCAATGTTCGTCAATCAAATCATTACGGTCAAATCAGTACGATCTAATTAATGAAGTCAAATGAGAAAAGCGATACGAGACAAGGAATCTATAAATCAGTCAATACGGTGTAGAACAGTAGCAATAGTGAATCTATCAAATCTATAGGCAGCAGTACAATAAATCTATAAGCAGTAGTACGATGTCCATGCTATCAATGCAATATCTATATCCGTTCATTTCTATATCAATGCTCAATAGTCAATCGATGAAATCAATGAAATCCGTACAATAGTAAATCAATTCGATAAATCCAATCAATATCAATAAACCGATCCGACATCAATAAATCAATACAAATCAGGAAATCTAATGCGATGCAATATCATGTACATGCAATTTCATACACTGGTCTTACTCGACAAGCCCAAACACTAGTCATGATGCTGTTGTAGTTATCAATCGTTCAATATCAATAGTGCTGTTGTAGTGGTCAATCTATATCAATAGTGCTGTTGTAGTTCGTTCGATATCAATAGTGCTGTTGTAGTTCGTTCAATATCAATAGTGCTGTTGTAGTTCGTTCAATACACGTTGGTTTCTATAACCAACGTTCAACTAGGTTTCCACTTGTCTTTCAGCAATCAATCAATCAATGCAATAATCGATGCAATAAGCAGTATTAAAGAAATCGAGAACGATCACATCAATAGTCAAAGGCAGATCAATTCAATCTATCAATTCCGAGAAAATCAGAAATCATACGAAAATCGGGCAGAGTAACGGTAGTATATCGAAATTACACAAAAAACCTGCAAAAAGACAAATTCTGAATTTCACCAAATTACAACAGAATAACCACGGCATCAATGCAAGACTATCAATCTATAGAATCCAAATCAAATCAAGTCCTGATAATTTCCTATTCAATTAAAATCGCGTAGAATCAATTCCGACCGGTAAAATCTTCGTAGAATACAGTCAAATCGTATACAATAATCATATCTATAACATACTAAAAGTTGTGCGGTGAAAGTCTTGTCAAATCAAAACCATGTCGAAAAGTCGACTACGAAAACACAAAACAGATCACAACTCGGTCAAAACACAATATCTTCGAAAACAGAAGTAAGGTTCGGAGTCCTTACCGCGAGATAAACAAACTATCCAACAGCAACGAACGACGAAAATCGCTCCGCGGGCCTCGAAATCGGACTTCTTCCTTTGCTTTCCTTCTCTTTCTCTCTCCTCAGATATTTTGGTTTTTAAAAAATGTTTTTTCTCTCTCTTCAAAACGAGCTGATTTTCTTATATCTATACACTGATCGGCCTGGCCGATCGTCTCGATCGGCCCGGACGATCAGACCAATTCTGGTCGTCCTGGCCGATACTCCAGGGCGATGATCAGGACGATTTTAGGAACAGTGCAGATCGTCCTGGACGATCTCAATATCGTCCTGGACGATTCTGTCCAGAATTTGCTCCAGAAATCAGCTGTTTTCAATGCACTGATCGGCCTGGACGATCCAAACTTCGTCCTGGCCGATCCTGGGAGGAAAAATCATTTTCCAGCAGCTACGGCAAAGGAACGAGGTCTTACACAGCCCTTGTGTGCAGTGTATTTCCACACGGAATTCTTCATGTCACATTGTTTCCAGAAAAGACACCCAAATAAATTGGAGTCTACGAACAGGATGCAGTTCGGGAGATTTTTGGTTTGCAACCTATGAGCAAATGTGGTTTGCCTATTGTTATGTTTATGTAGTCACTTGAATTAAGAGGCTGATAAAAAAAAAAAGTGGGCAGGGTTAGATATTTTATGTTAATATTGACATTTACTTGCAATAAGCTTTAGATGATCTCAAAAAGAAAGATACATGATAATATGCTTGCTCAGATAGTTCCTCATTCTAACATTCATAATGAATAACGTCATATGTCATTTTATATCAACCAATTATAACAAATATATTTTCTAAAGCTTTATTATGCTAGCTCCCTACATAGCAAAGCTTTTGATATAAGTTGGAAATAAAAAATGAAATATAACAGTCAATCCATACATTTTGAACACTTTGAATTACTTTGAGGAAGAAAATGGAAAAAAATAATAATAATCTATGATTCGAGCTAAAATGAAAAATTGGAATTTAGGAGAAAATGCAAGAAAGAAATCCATGGTATATACAATCAAAATAGCCAAATAAAAAGAAAATTGAGTGTATATTTAAAAAACATTATTACCCCTCTTGATAAAATGAAAGTATAAAATAAAGTGTAATAGTTTCAAAATATAACCATAAACAAAATCAATCAAGAAAACATAAAAGGCTAGCGAGGGAAATCACCAATAAATACAATAAATCAATGGCAGCTAATAAATACTCAAATGATGAAATCCATCTGTTCTAGCAACAAATTAAAATAGCTCTAGAAAAAGTTCAAGAGTGAAGAATAGTGAACCTGCAGTAATTATGGAGGAAGAAAATATCACAAGAAACATCTTCATGATGATTTAGTTCACAAAAGTAAACAAAGTATTTCCATGAGGATCTTATATTCGTGTTGTTTCAGTAATACACTATTTTCAGGTCATCCACTTTCACCTAGTTGTCCAATTACTGAGTTTCCAACCACTTCGACAGCAAAGTCTAAATAACAAATTAGTATAACTTAACTTTTTCAATTAAAATGGCATCTACTTCTTTTGATGCAATAATAAACAGATTAATAGTTACATTAAATTAAATAATAAAAACATACAATTGGTTTACAAATGCAAATCCTATTAAAAAGCAATTAAAGACATACATGAAAAAAATTATTTTATGTTCTCTTCTATGAGAAAAGTTTTCATTATTTTCATTAACCATGAAACAAGTGGTAGAAAGATTCCCAATCAATTAACTGCGAAGTGAATGATTTACTTATCAATAAGTTTTTGAGAAAATATAACGGAACTCTTGTTGATATTAAAAGAAGCACCTAAAGCATCAAGAAAGAATCTAATAGTCTACACAACTCACCTTAGTCTGTTGGTTAGAGCTTAAGCTTCCAACTAAGAGGTCTTGGGTTCGAGTCTTTGGGTATGCGTTGTGTGTGTGAGTTTGCCTTAAATGGCCAAAATGTCCCAAAAAAAGAATCTAATAGTCTCATTCAAAGAGGTGAGATTAGAAATTATAGGTTTATCAAAATCTTTGACATCAACAATAAAGAAGAAATGTGACATTTTATGAAATGAATAGTTGATGAAGGTGAACGGGTTATTGCTACACAAATGGTCCAAATGTGAGTACCAATTATGCAAGGAATTGATATGAATTGTAGGAGTATATAAAAAAAAAAATAGAAATGATGAAGGAATTGTATTCATACATGCTTGAATCAACTTGTTAGAGAAATCAAGGAAATATTTATTTCTTTCTAAATTGGTTTAAGGAAAAACTTTTTTTTTTCTTGTGAGAAAACAGACCCAGAGAATTAGCAATGATTTGAAGAGTATATTATCAATGAATAAGAAAGTATTTGTCCATATTTTCTAAATAAATTCAGTTGTCAAATAAAATACATCAGATTAAATTTTGAAATTGTGAACTGTATTTTATCCAATTCCTTCAAAACGAACCAAGCCAATAAGATGTTTTTACCAACTATCTTTGATTTTAAGTAGTAAGAAGAGAGAAATTGAAAACGAAGAAGGAACTGAATTATAATTATTTTTAAACCATTGTGTTCAAATTCAGGCATTCATCTGTTGTTTTGTGATGAGCTAGCAATCCTCATATTCATGTGGGATTATATCTACACACTGTAAGAATTCAAATAAAATACTATTGATGTTTCAATTCATGTTTACACGTTGAGGAATTGGTATTCAATATGCGCTTAATAAGGAAGAGGAAATACAAGCTGTGCCAAATAATCATAAACAGTACTATAGGTAATAAGAATAAAAAAAGTTTGAGAAATAAAAATGATGTCTCCAATCCAATTAATTCCCTGCACTCAAGGTTAGTCTCATGTTATTTCTGTAGGTTCTATGCATTTATTCTTACTTAACACAAATCATTGAATTTTGATCAGGAGAAGAATTCCAATCTAACAGCCTGGGTGATTAGCTAGTACAGAGGCATTTCATTGCTCTCAGCTCCTGCTATGCATATCTGTAAATGCATATCATATTTAAGCTAGAAGATGAGATATATATATTTTTTTAATATTTAAAGTTTTTCTGAAATAAAAATTCTTATCATTAGCTATTAAGAACCTTAAAACAATATTTAAGAATAGATAGAGCACAATATCAATATAAAAAAAATATTTACAATGGTTCCGTAATGGCAATATATAAATTATAAAAATTCAAATCGGTATGTAGCAACAATACTTATGCTTGATTTTTATAATCAGCTCAAAAGAACTCAAAAAAGAAACATATGAAACTATAAGAGATCCGAGATTACTTGCTGAAACAAAACCACTGTTGGCACCAAAAAGACTGCAATGTATTTAGAGGATTTTCTGATGCAATGAGTGTTAGGATCGCAACAGCATCACAGTAATGAATGTCTTCCCATGCCCTGTATCATATTTTCCTTTTTAGACTTAATAAGTGCTTCGAGCTGGTCGACTCAGACGATAATAAAAAAGAAGAATAAAATAGCAAAATAAGGCGATAAGAATTGCGTGAAAATCTTTCTGGTTTGAGAGGAGCTAGGCTTGTCTGAGTCTACGACCTTTCGGAGCATTCAAAAAACCTTCGTTCGCCTTCGGTGGTAGGTCCTACAACATTTTCTGTCATCACATAGGTTGGAAAAGAGTAAACGTTGTCCGAAGGTCAAGAAGCTCCTTTTAGCAACTCTTTAAAAACCCCTCATACGAAGGCAACAGGAGGAGAAGAAGGCGAAGGAGGAGGAGAAGGCCAAGCGTTGAGAAAGAGTGGAATGCGAAATAAATAAATGCCGGTAAGAAGATACATAAGTGAAGTTACAAAAATTGAAGAGACCGAAATAATGGAGAAGAAACCTACCATCGGACGAAGCTTGGCAAGCCGAAGAGCCAAAGAAGACCAATTCGTAACAGAGTATTAGCTTTATAGCTTAATAAATTGACGAAGGAATCCCAATCGCCAACAGGCGGCTGAGAGGAGTAAGGTAGGGCAAGCTGAAGAGGAAAAAAACAAGAAAATCGCAAAATAGGGAAAGCCAAGAAACGGAAGAATTGTAGCGTAAAAGTGTTTAATTTAAAATTTATTAACAGCCGATGAAGCTGAATCGGGATCGATAGCTCTGTAACGGTTATGAATGTATTATATAGACCAAATATAGTTTTAATTAAGAAATATATAATTACTTCTTTGATAGATTTGAGAGGAATTATTAGATTTACGAATGGGTAATATTAAATTTAAATTAAGTAACATATAATTAAAAGAAACAGACGGGTAACGCACAAAAATTTAAAATTATTAATTTGGAATGAGGTCTACATAAAGAGCATTAAATTATATAAGAATTATTTTTTTGAATTATTAATTATTTATAATATAATGGATGGTCTAGATAATTTAAGAAGAAATAAAATGTATGACCAAGATTTGTTAGGGAAGGAAACTCAAGCCCCTTTTATAATAGTAGTATAGATTTAAAATTTCATTAACCTCTCTCCTTTGCTCTTCAAATCGTTGAATTTACCATTGTGCTACATTTTTAAGGAAAATATGATCACATCTTAATATAGCAAGAGCTTCACGACTCAAGCTTTATACTCAATTAATGCTTAAAGATTGAAATTTAGGACTCGTTTGGGACAGCTTTTGTAATGTTTTTTAAAACCGTTTTCTGGTACAAAAATTTCAAATTCAAGAAATTTTTGTACTAAAAAGTTGTTTTAGAAAGCAAGAAGAAAGCCGTCCCAAATGAAGCCTTAGTTTGGGATAGCTTTTTTATAGTTTTTAAAGACATATTTTTAGTACACAAATTTTTTATTCAAAAAAATTGTGTTAAAAAGCTGCTTTAAAAAGCAATAAGAAAGTCATCCCTAACTAAGGCTATGTTTGGGACGGCTTTCTTACTGCTTCTTAAAGCGGCTTTATAGTATAAAATATTTAATTTTTGTACTAGAAAGCAACTTTATGAAGTAGGAAGAAAGCCATCCCAAACGAAGCCTAAGGCTTCATCTGAGACGATTTTCTTACTGCTTCTTAAAACAACCTTTTAATATAAAAATTTTAATTTTTGTACTAAAAAATTGCTTTAAGAAGTAGTAAAAAAACTGTCTCAAAGGCTTAGACTGTAATTATTTTTTTTTTTTTCTGTTTTTTAAAATAACTTTTTAATATAAAATATATAATTTTTACACAAAAAAATTGCTTTAAAAAGCAGTAAGAAACTCATCAAAAACGAAGCCTAACCTAGGAGAGAGAGAGAGAGAGAGAGAGATCACTAAATAAAAGATTTCAAGAATATAAAAAGGGTGAATACTTTACTTTCTCTTACGATTTTCTTCTCAAAAAACATAAAATTTAAGCTTTCATCTCTTTGTTTTTCATTTAAAACTTTTTACTGAATTTATGTAGTATATGTAGTCTTATAAAAAAAATTCTCTCAAAAAAGAAGCTTTCAATGGCTAGAAATATAGGAAATTAAAGATCAAATTGCTATGTTAATAATATGCATGACTTGGATAATAAAGATGATATATTAAGCATAAGATCACAAATAAGATAATTAAGACATTAGTTTTAACATAATTAATAATTTTAACAATAAAAGATTAAATCAAATGAATTCTCAAAAATTATGAAATGATTTTCTACTGTATAAAACATACTTTGAATAAATATAATTAACAATACATTTGTTTTATTTTTATGTCCATCATCCTATAATTATTGGATGATGAATAATGCACAAACATGCATACACTTAGCTAACTTTGGAACCTTAATTTTTTTACTTAAAAGACTTCTTCGATTGGAACAATTATTAGGTCCTCTGACCGAATGTTTCTATAGGTTCGGCCACCATTCATTTTACGCCACGTAGCCGCCCGACGACCCGACCCAAACCCGTTATAATTTTGATATTTGACGTCGCTTTTCACTAATTTCGTTAAAAGTTTCTTGGATTGGGTATCTTGAGGTCTCCTCCGAATAATAAGAAGTCTAAGGATACATTTGAGACAACTTTCATACTGCTTCATAAAGCTGTTTTTAATAAAAAAAAATCGATTTCAAGAAATTTTTGTACTAAAAAATTGTTTTACAAAATAGTAATAAAGTTGTCTCAAACGAAGCCTAAATTAATCGAGTCTCATATATGACGAACAAATTTTATTTAAAATAACAAAAAAAGTATTTTTTTTTTAATTTATTGGTGAATTATTGAAATCTCTTCCAAATAACAACAAATTTAAGTAATTTTTTACTTATAGAGACTTCTTGAATTGGAGAGTATACAGTATGACGTCTAATCTTTAATTATTCCGAATATAACCGACTAAATAAATTTAAAAATATGTATGAATACTGTTATTTGGTTCTTGTAAATATAAATTATGTCTTTACAAAATATTTACATATGATAAATTAGATCTTTTGGTTGGATGTAACTAATATGAGTTTAAGGTTTTGTTTGGGACAACTTTCTTACTACTTTTTAAAATAAATTTTTAGTACAAAAATTTTGAGTTCAATAAATATTTGTGCTAAAAATATGCTTTAAAAAATAGTAAGACAACTATCTCAAACAAAGCTTAAATCTTCATAAATTCTTAGTATTCAATTTTCACTTACAAAATAAGATTATGTTTGGGATGCCTGCAGTGTTTTACAAATGTGACTACGAAGCTGTTATAGGAAAAATAATTTATTTAAAAGTTATTGCGAATATTATATATATATATATATATATATATATATATATATATATATATATATATATATATATATATATATATATATATATATATATATATTATGTTTATTAAAATTTGAGATGGCTTTTTTACAACTTTTTGAACTAAAATTTTGTATTAAAAAGCTGTTTTATGCTTTGTTTGGGACTATTTTTTTATTGCTTCTTAAGTCGGAGTTTTACTTAAAAAATTTTAATTGTTGTACTAAAATTCTGTTTTAAGAAGTAATAAAAAAATCGTCTCATACAAAGTCTTAGAAAACATTAAAAAAATCACCCTAAACAAAACCTTAATAACAGTTTACTTGTAATTAGGTAAGCCCTAAATCCTCCTCCACATAATATTCAACAGATTCTCTTCCACAGCTCAATAGATTCTCTTCTACACATTATTCAAATTAGATTCAATAATATCCTAAAAATAACATGCAAGCACCAAAATAACTAATTAAATAACGAAACCCTCATCAACTATTCTCATCCAAGCTCGAACCTAAACTAAAATCCATCCACATTCAAACCGTGGCAATCTCGTAATTTCAATAAAAAATAAGCCCTATTTTAGGCAAACTATCACCGGTCAATAAAACGGAGCAATTCTGAACCATGGGATCCCACGCCAAACACGCTTCGCCGCACAATAAAATGCCCCCTTGCTTTTCATTTATTTACGAAAGTACTCCTCTTTACATAAAAGCCAATCGCCCTCTTCCTTTTATGAAGAATTTTCTCCTGTGAGGTCCATTCAACAATCTTCAAAGCTCCTTTGAGGATCAAAAGAGAGGTATTAGCACGTATTTAATTAAGATATTAGTACTGCTAATGATGATTTATTGTTAATTATCAAATTATGATTTTTCCTCTATGCAACTGTTGCATATATCAGAGAAATTAATGGCATTAAATCAGACCACACAGTTCGCATCCGCAGTTTTTTTCTTCGGTGTTTTATCTTTTGTTCTTGGAATAGTTGCAGAGTTGAAGAAGGTAACGGTCTTTTTCTTTTCTTTTTTTAATAATATTTTTCCTTTAAAAAATGATTTTTGTTTACATTTTTAGTGATTATTTTAATAAATTTCTTTGCATGCATGTTTGTAGCCTGAAGCTGGAACGCCATTACCAGGAAAAGATGGTGTAATTTGTATATTTCCAAAGGATCCTAGTGTCGCTTTGGGGGCTTTATCAGCTATATCAGTGTTAATATCTTCTGCTGTTGGTCTTTATGCCATTTATTTCCCATATAAGGGGCAATCTGTCCCAAGGAAAGCTCTCCTTGCAAGCATAACAATGAAAATCTTCTATTATGGTGCAATGTAAGTGCAATTATCCCTCCATATTTACATAGTTGAATTACAACAATCACAACATGAAGTCTTTATCTTACTACGTGAGCCGGCTGCATGAATCTTTTTTCTCAATTGTGTCTTATTAAGAGTTAAATGTTCATTTAAATCTAATAAAGAAAGATCATGTCTAATACTTTCTAACATAGTTTTTTTAGGTCTACCTCAACCTTTCTTAATATATGTCGAATCTAATACATCTAATCTGCTAACTGAGTCATCGGAAGGTTGTCATCATTTTATGTGACCAAACCATCTGATGCGACTCTCTCTAATCTTATCTTCCACTAGAGCTACTCCAATCTTTTCACGTATATGCTTGTTTCATATCCTATCTCTAAGAGTAAAGCAGCTCATCCACCCAAGCATCCTCATCTCTGCAACACTTAACTTAATATTTTGCTTCTCTTTAATTAATGACCTACATAGTTGAATTAAATAAAAAAAATGAAAAATTAATAGAAGAATTAAATAGTTTTTTTTTAAATAAAACCCGCAGAGGGGCCTATGTGTTAAACACAAAAAAATTACAAGCTTTTAAGAACCTTCAATAGTTTTTTAAGCCAAAAAACCTACAATAGTTTTTTTTTTATTTGTTGAAATAATGGGTTATTAGGGTTGTCAATGCTGCATTTATTATTGCTTAAATAAATAAAATGAAATGTGAAAGTATATTGTGATAAATAAAATAACTTTTGATCATTTTGTTATGGCAATTTACTATCAATAAATTGATAAAAAGTCTAATTTTAACAAATCTATTAACAATTTGGTCAAAGCAATTTACTATATATATTTAGAATGTATTGAATTTAATTTGAAGATGCCTCCATGAGATAACATAATTTGAATAATAATAAATACTAATAAAATGCCATAATTACTATAATTGATCATTGTGAATAATTAAGCAAGACTATTAACTACATTGCATTAAACAAAGCAACTAAATAAATTTCATGCAATTGCATTTATATGAAAAATTTTAACTCTAGCTTAACTTTTTTATTATTTTTGGAGTAGAGTCCTAACCATAACAGGAGTTGGAGCTACCCTCTTCAACACAATCAATGAAGGGCTTATCCATGCAAGAAATGTGCATGAAGATCTGGAATATAGTTGCCCAACTGCAAAAACTGGCCTCTTCGGTGGCGCATCCTTCTTAAACCTTGACGCTAGTCTCTTCTGGCTCATATGTCAGATGCTTGTCAGAAATGCTCGAGAGGATTACTTCGATTACGAGGAAGAAGGAGAAATAAAGGATGATTACATTCATATTAGTAACAATTGATGACGAGAAGGAAGAGAGATGCATGATTTAAAGTCCCATGAGGGTGACAATGAGACCATCAATGTACATATATAATGAATTTCTTATTTATTCATTCCTCTTTTTTTTTTTAATTATCTCTAAACATTTTATTTGAAGTTGTTATGTAATGATATTGTATTTAACTAAGTTGTGGATTCTTAATTATAAATAGTTAGCGTCTTAATGTATGCTTGGGGGATGGAATGATGAACCAACTATATAGTTTGAAACCAACATATAAATCAAAGTAGATTGTGGAAATAAACCTAACAAGTTAATTATGGACCAAGAAGATTTTCATTAATTTTTGTGAAAGAAAAGTAAATAATTAAGTGATATTAGGGTTTTGGTTTCCCTCAAAAAAGTCGATGGTTGACTTACGATAGGGCCCATATAAAATATATTGGATAGTTAAATTGCATTAGTAGGTCTCAGCAATGACAATCAAATGACGATTATTAATTAAAATATTTAATAGGTAGTCATGTATTCTGAGAGTCTTTATAATATCAAATTAATACTTTTCCTTGGGAGTAGTAGGCAAACACACCTTAGATTGGTCTGTTGATTGGGAGCTTTGGCTATTAATAAAGAAGTTTTGGGTTCGAGTCTTCTGTATGTATTGTGTGTGCGAATTTGCCTTAATTGATTTAAATGTCCACCCTTGAAAAAAGAGGAAATAAATAATATCAAATGTTTATAAATTTCCTTTTTCCCCCTTTCGTACCTTGCATTTTATGATATCACCGACAAGCAAGAATTATCATTCATCCATCTTCCTTAATTATCATTTATGATATATCATCCAATTCATTAATACTATTAATATATAAGATTATTCTATTAACTCTTATTAATCTATAAAAATATTCTCTTAAAGTAAAAAAAAAAAAAACTTCTTACAATTACTTATTTATAAAGCTGTTTTTAATTTACTTTGTATATTTTATTTAGAGAAAATAATATTATTTATTCTTTGTATTAGGATGTTTTGATAATAAATTAATGTGCAATCTTACAAAGATATTATTGTAAAAGTTGGGGTGTAAATATTTGACACGACACGAAAATCCGACTCGAAAAATTTGGGTTGGACCCGACCCGATTTCAAAACAGGTCCGGTTCGGGTTAACCCGACGGGTTGTCGGGTCAACCCGAAAACCCGTTTAATTTAAAAAATTTGGATTCCCGCCCGCTACCCCGCCGGCGCTGCTCGCGCCTCAGGCTACTGCCCTGCGTCCACTGCCTCACGCGCCCACGCCCGCTGCTCGCTACCCGCGTGCTCACGCCCGCACCCGCTACCTTGCGTTCCCCGCTGCCCCCCGCCCGCGCAAGCCCTCGAGTCCGCCGTCCGCCCGCCGTCCGCCCGCCGCCGTTCCGACGTCGGCAGAATCCAGATCCGAGTCGGGTCGGGTCAACCCTGCAACCTGCCGGGTCGGGTCCGGGTTCGGATTTCCGACCCGTTTGTCTACCCGTGTCATGTTAGTGTTGACCCGTTTCAACCTGGGTCAGTTCCGAATTCGACTTGAACCTGACCCGTGACCCGAAATTGACACCCCTAGTAAAAAGTATAAATACTTATCCAATAAAAACATAAAATAAATTTTCAATAATTAAACATCAAGTGTTCGAACTCGTAGCATACTGATTAGAAATAAATTTGAGAATTTTGATGGACCAGTTTCAAGCACTCAATTCGCCCAAAAAATAAAATAAAAATATAACATCAAATTAAATATCATCTTTTTCTCCACGAGTAAATGGAGATGAAGATAGTGCACATGTTTGCAAGCAGCTTGAGATTCCTTTGAGATAATAAAAGAACGAAGCCCATGGTATTTGTTGGGCCATTATCTTGGTCCGGCCCATATACCATGTAAGCTTATCTAGTGAATCTAACTAAATTTGATCAACATTGAACCTTCTAGGGTGGAACTTCTTTACTTATTAACTTAACTTATTTCTAACATCTAATTTGTTTTTATAATTCTACCCTCCATTATTATGATCATCACACTAATTAAAAATTCACTAACTTATCATTATGAGCTATAAAATAAGCATGCAAATTAATAGATCAGGATATTATAAATTTTTAAATAATATGCTTACGATAAACACTATAAAAGATATGCCATGTCCAATGAGTTTGAGATATGAAAATAGCTTGCAAGGCTATAATTATTGATACTACGAGAGTAAAAACCCTCTAACGAGAGCATTAATGAGTCCGAGAGCTTAGGTTCAAAGTAATAGAGAAAAGCAATAAGGAGACGCTTGTAAATAAATACAATGGAGTAATTAATTGAATGAATGCTTGAATAAATAGTATTGCTTCTTATATATGTTATGTTCATGTTGCCCATTTCATGAAATTTTATACTAATATTGTTAAGATTTTTCATTAGAATTTATTTTATTATTGTGCTTTATTTTCTTTATGAATTTTATATCAAAGAGTTTTATGAGAAGGGGTGATTTTTATCATAGAATATATTATAATAACATCATCATCATATTAAGAGTTTATTTTTATTATCTTCAAGTTAAAAAAAATGGAGAAATTTTATATTTTTCACTAACAACATCCATGTATGAAAAAATAACTATCATCGAGATGGAAAGAGTGTGTTAATTTTATTTCAAGTGAATGTGAAATGTCTTTTTAGCATCATGAAAATAACTACATTGCTCTACTGTATTTTCAAATTGGTCGAGATTGAGTCGATTGACCGATTTGCGTAAGGATGGTAACATGGCTAAGATGCCCCCTTCTCTCTCCACCTTCTGTGAAGGTTCTAATGCTAGAAATAAAAGTATGAATAATGATTTAGGTTTCATTTGAGATGATTTTTTTTATTGCTTCTTAAAGCTGTTTTTTAGTACAAAAAATATAATTTTTGTACCAGAAAGCTGTTTTAAAAAACAGTAAGAAAGTGATAGGTACCACTTGAGTATTTCAAGTGATTCCTATCGGATCTAAGCCAAAACACTAATAATCCGCTGTTTTCTATGGAAAACAGCCACCAAGCACAAAAACAGTGGAAAAATCTGAGAAGAATTCGTAGAGAGAATAGAAGAACAATTGCAAACGGTAGAAACTTCACTAGTCGATGCAAAGAAAATAAAGATACAAGTTTCCTTCAATCCGAGAGGAAGGAAAAACTCTCCAACAATCTCCGGCAACGCCAAGAGCCCACGCAAGAAAACCTAGAAGACAAATATCTTTTCAAAATCAAGATGAAAAACCTAATCCCCTCATAACTCCCTATTAATACAATCTAATTCAAATTAAAAGCAAAAGGACTTCTCTACCCCTCCTTCTCCCTCCAAAAATACTTAAACTATGTTTGAATTGCAAGTGGACCCCACCCCCACCTCTATTCCTCCTTCCGCCTGCTCCCTGG
This sequence comes from Dendrobium huoshanense, assembly GCA_016618105.1. Lineage (NCBI taxonomy): Eukaryota > Viridiplantae > Streptophyta > Magnoliopsida > Asparagales > Orchidaceae > Dendrobium > Dendrobium huoshanense. Next base: position 21,586,038 of record CM028348.1, read on the forward strand.
GAGGTTTCCGCCTCAAATAAACTTGGACCGGCTGGGCCGGTCCAGGTTGAGCCGGTCCATGCTGGACCGGCATAACATTACCCCCCTCCCAAAGTACCACCTTGTCCTCAAGGTGGAAGGTCAGAAACTGCTCTGCAATTCTCTCCAGTGGCTCCCATGTGGCCTCATAGTCTGGGAGGCCGCTCCACCTAATCTTCACTTCCTTTTCCCCCTTCGCATTGATGCGCACTCCTTCTACTGCTATAGGCTCCAGTGTCACTTCCATGTCCTCCCTCAATGTGCTGGGCAACTCTGGGCTTACTGCATGCTCCCCCACCACTTTCCTCAACTGTGAGACATGAAAAACGGGGTGTATTCTGGCTGTTGGAGGAAGCCTCAATCTATATGCCACCTCCCCGATTTTCTCCTCCACTTCAAAAGGGCCAAAATATCTCGCTGCGAGTTTCTCATTTCTCCTTTGGGCCATAGTCCTCTGTCGGTATGGTCGGAGCTTCAAATAGACCTTGTCCCCGACTCCAAACTGTATATCTCTCCTTTTGCTGTCTGCCTGCTTCTTCATAATCTGTTGGGCTCTAAGTAAGTGCCTCTTGAGCTCGGCTAACACCTGATCTCTTTCCTTCAAATGCTGATCCACTGCAGATACTGGAGTACTCTTATGGCTGTAGTGTACCAGGTGTGGGGGGTCCCTACCATATAACACCTTGAAAGGTGTCATCTTAGTAGCCGAATGAGACGAAGTGTTGTACCAGTATTCTGCCCAGGCTAGCCATTTGGCCCACTGCTTCGGTGTATCTGACACGAAGCACCTCAAGTATGTCTCCAAACTCCTATTCACCACCTCCGTCTACCCATCAGTCTGTGGATGATAGGCTGTGCTCCTCTTCAATACGGTGCCCTGCATCCTAAACAGTTCCCTCCAAAAATGACTCAGGAACACCTTGTCCCTATCAGAAACAATGGACTCTGGTCCCTCATGCAGGCGGACTATCTCCCTCACAAACGCTGCTGCTACCGACACTGCTGTGTACGGGTGTCTCAAAGGAATGAAATGAGCATATTTGCTCAGCCTGTCGACCACCACCAGTATAACTGTGTAGCCTTCTGATTTTGGGAGTCCGTCAATGAAATCCATAGTAATCTCCTCCCAAACTTTCTCTGGTAGGGCCAGAGGCTGCAGTAATCCCCCTGGTGCCATTGTCATGTACTTGCTCCGCTGGCAAGTATCACACTTAGCCACCATCTCCTCTATGTCTTTCCTCATCCCCCTCATGTACAATTCAGCAGCTAACCGGCTATAAGTTTTCTGCACTCCTGAATGCCCTCCTATGGCACTCTCATGAAACTCCTGTAATAGTTGGGGAATATGGATGGAAGACCTAGGAATCACACTCCTTCCCTGATAGAACAGTCTTTCTCCCACAACTGAATAGCCCGGGTGGCTGTTCTCATCTGATAACACCTCTTCTTTGATTTTCCTCAGCTCCTCATTCTGAATGCTCTCCTCTTTGATGGCTCCCCAATCTATCAATACTGGTACAGATACAGCGATCCCCTGGAGCTCCCCCATACAGCGTGATAAGGCATCCGCTGCCTTATTCTCTAACCCTGGTCGAGAGTGGATCTCGAAATCATATCCCAACAGCTTGGACAACCACCTCTAGTGCTCCTCTGTGACCATCCTCTGCTCTAACAAGTACTTCAGGCTCCTCTGATCAGTTCTGACAATAAAGTGTCTGCCCAATAAGTAAGGTCTCCACTTCTGGATGGCCAGTACAATCGCCATCAGCTCTCTCTCGTAGACTGACTTCAGCCTAGCCCGGGATGACAGGACTTGACTGAAGTAAGCTATGGGCCTGTGCCTCTGCATCAACACTGCTCCCAATCCATAGCCTGAAGCATCTGTCTCCACCACAAACACCTGACTGAAGTCTGGCAGAGCAAGCACTGGCACCGTCGTCATGGCCTTCTTCAGCTTCTCAAAGGCCTCTGAAGCTGCTTCTCCCCATAAAAACCCGTCCTTCTTCAACTGCTCTGTCAAAGGCCATGCTATGGTGCTGTATCCTCTCACGAACCTTCTGTAATAGCCTGTCAGTCCCAAAAACCCTCTGAGTCCCTTCAAGGTCTTGGGTTGAGGCCAAGCCAGCATTGCCTCTATCTTGGATTGATCTGCAGCCACTCCCTCCTGGGATATCACGTGCCCCAGGTACTCCACCCTTGCCTGAGCGAAGTCACACTTCTTGAAGTTGGCCTTCAACTGATGCTCCTTCAGTACACCCAACACCACTCTCAGGTGCTCTAGGTGTTCCTCCTCAGTCCTACTATAAATTAGGATGTCATCAAAAAAGACCAACACAAACCTGCGGAGGTGTGGCTTGAAGATCCGGTTCATCAAAGCTTGGAATGTTGCCGGAGCGTTGGTGAGGCCAAAAGGCATCACTAGAAACTCGTAGTGACCCTCATGAGTCCTGAAAGCCGTTTTCTGCACATCTTCCTTCCTCATCCTGATCTGGTGATAGCCTGACTTCAGATCGACCTTGGTGAACAAAGCGGCTCCATGTAGTTCATCCATCAACTCATCAATCACAGGGATAGGAAACTTATCAGGCACAGTTTCCTTGTTGAGAGCTCTATAATCTACACAGAACCTCCAACTCCCATCCTTCTTCTTCACAAGCAACACTGGACTAGAGAAAGGACTCACACTGGGCTGAATGATCCCTCCTTCTAGCATTTCTCCCACCAACCTTTCAATCTCATCCTTCTGCACCTGAGGATATCTGTAAGGTCTCACACTGATAGGAGATACTCCTTATTTCAGGATAATCTGGTGCTCCTGCTCTCTGTCAGGTGGTAGTCCGACTGGAGGTTGGAACACATCCTCAAATTCCTGCAACAGGGGTTGTACCAAAGCGGGGATGGGTCTTCCCTCCCCCTCCTCCTGCTCCTCCAAGCTCTGCAATTCCACCAAGAATCCTCCTCCTTCCTCCTGTATGATTTTCACCATGGATCGGAGTGACACTCCAGCTCTGGACAATCCTGGTTCTCCCCTCAGCTTCACCTGCTTCCCCTCTACGCTCAGCTCCATCACCATGGTCCCCCAATTCACCTTGGTTTCACCCAAGGTCTGTAGCCACTTCATGCCCAAAATGACATCTGTGCTACCCAACTTCAGGGGCAGAAAATCCTCTACCACCCTGATCTCCTGTAGCCTCATCTCCACCCCTTTGCAGATACCGGTGCTGGACTCAATCTTCCCTGTCCCCATCATCACCCCGTAGCTGCCTGTCTCAGTAGGCTCCATCCCTAGCTCCTCCGCCACCTGGGTGGATATGAAATTGTGGGTTGCCCCACTGTCAATCAGAACCACAACTTCTCTCCCCCGAATCTCCCCCTTCACCTTCATCGTATGGCTAGGAGTGAATCCCATCACAGAATTAAGGGAGACCTCAGCTACCTCCAACTGTGGATCAATCTGCTCCTCATCAGAGTCATCACCCTCCTCAGGCGCCTCGTCTATATAGACGGTGAGAGCCCGAAGAGCGCGATCCTTGCATCTGTGCCCTGGAACAAATTTCTCCTCACATCTGAAACAAAGGCCCTTGGCCCTCTTCTCCTGCATCTCCTCCTCAGTCAATTTCTTGAAGCTTCCTGCAGTTTTAGTCACCCCGCTCTTCTCCTTTCCACTCTCTCTAGGGACATTAGGGCTTGGCCCTTTTGGAGCCAAGTAAGTGGTAGTAGTCCTGGTGGGACCTCCTGAGTGGTTGTTCCTCCAACTTCGAGCGTTGGTCTTCTGGTTCTCCACCAGCTGAGCCAACTCCATTGCCTCCCTCAGGTCTCTCGGTCTCATGACCTTCACAGCATCTCTAATTTCTGGCTTGAGCCCCTTCATGAAGTTCCCCCCCCAACGTGCTGTTCGATAAGCCCTCCATGTCTCCCACCAGACTCTCAAATTTCTTTCTGTATTCCTCCACTGTTCCCTCCTGAGTGAGGGCATAGAACTGCTCGGAGATCTCCCATGGGCTGCCCCCCCTGAATCTCTCTCTGATGGCCTCCTTGAAATCCCTCCAAGTTCTCACCGGATCCCACTTATCCATGTACTTGAACCAGGCAAAAGCCGCCCCTTCCAAGCACATGCTAGCAGCCATCAATCTCTCCTTCTCCATAAGGCCATTCACTGCAAAGTACCTTTCCACCTTGTGGATCCACTCATCCACATTTCCTTCTTCGAAAACAGGCATTTTCAGCTTCCTGGCCCTCGTGTCCATCCCGTATGCTCTGTTTCCCCCATGGCCTCCTCTGTCCCAGGCAATGGGGTCTTCCCAAGTTCCTCTTTCTCCATATCGGGGCACATCCTCCCTCCTCGACCGTCGATAGCCCTCTTCCCCTCGCGCTCCGCCATGGTGGTTATGAATCCCCCATGGCCGGTCCACTGGGTCGGGCCTCTGACGACGCCAATCATCCTCTCTTTCTTCCCTGAAGTCTCTCCTTCTTTCCTGCTCTTCCCTCCTGATGGACTCCCGATGTAGCATTCTTCCGTTGCTACCAAGCAGTTCCACCTCCTCTTCCCCTTCCGGATTTGCCTTCTCCTTACCCTTGCTCCCACTACCTTCTCCTCTTTCCTCCGCTGGCACAGCTGTTGCTTGCCCTTCCAACAACCTTTTCATCATCTCCTCCAATGCCATGAATCTTCCTTCCATATTCTCACTCAACGTCGCCATCTTCTCCTCCAGATCCGCCTTAAATTGACCCACTTCGGTCTCCAAGACTTCTACACGTTTAGATGCCATGGGAACCCAAAAATGGTCTCCGGATCCCTTCCAAACAGCAAAAATCTGCAGCGAAACAGTGGAAAACAGCCCCCCACCGTCCGGATCTTGGCTCTGATACCAATTTGATAGGTACCACTTGAGTATTTCAAGTGATTCCTATCGGATCTAAGCCAAAACACTAATAATCCGCTGTTTTCTATGGAAAACAGCCACCAAGCACAAAAACAGTGGAAAAATCTGAGAAGAATTCGTAGAGAGAATAGAAGAACAATTGCAAACGGTAGAAACTTCACTAGTCGATGCAAAGAAAATAAAGATACAAGTTTCCTTCAATCCGAGAGGAAGGAAAAACTCTCCAACAATCTCCGGCAACGCCAAGAGCCCACGCAAGAAAACCTAGACGACAAATCTCTTTTCAAAATCAAGATGAAAAACCTAATCCCCTCATAACTCCCTATTAATACAATCTAATTCAAATTAAAAGCAAAAGGACTTCTCTACCCCTCCTTCTCCCTCCAAAAATACTTAAACTATGTTTGAATTGCAAGTGGACCCCACCCCCACCTCTATTCCTCCTTCCGCCTGCTCCCTGGGAGGTTTCCGCCTCAAATAAACTTGGACCGGCTGGGCCGGTCCAGGTTGAGCCGGTCCATGCTGGACCGGCATAACAGAAAGCTGTCCCAAATAAAACGTTAAAGTGCAATATGAGAGGAATAGCTTCACTGGAGAGTTTCATAAAATATTATTTTTGTATATTCTGTCAGTCTTATAAAAGTATTATATCTCTGTTATATTAATCATCTTATTTTTGCAGAGGAGGAAGCATGCTAGTAGAGAGTTCATGGAGAGACATTTGTCAAGTGAATCATGCCAATCGAGAGCTGAATATGTAACCATGAAAAATAAGGCTCCTAATATTTCAGAGATCGGCGATCTTCAACAAATTATAGTGGGCAACAATGCATTTAAAGAATAATGTTAGGAAGAGATGTTGCGCACTGTTTCAACTTATATTTTGTTTGGGACGGATTTTTTACTGCTTCTTAAAGCAGTTTTCTAACACAAATTTTAATTTAAACTAGAAAGCTGTTTTAAGAAGCAGTAAGAAAGCCGTCCCAAATGAAGCCTTAGGCTTCGTTTGGGACGGCTTTTTTACTGCTTTCTAAAACGGAGTTTTAGTACAAATTTTTTTATTTTTTACTAAAACTCCGTTTTAGAAAGCAATAAAAAAGCCGTCCCAAACGAAGCCTTAGACTTCAGTTGGGATGACTTCTTACTGTTTATTAAAGTTAGTTTTTAGCAAAAAATATTAAAATTTTGTATTAGAAAACTGCTTTAAGAAGCAATAAGAAAGTTATTCCAAACGAAGCAATAATTAAAGTTCAAGAGAAAAATATCCTCATTAATTAAACTTGCATTCTAAATGATGTTTATGCTATATGCATGCTGTCTATTTAGAGTTATTTGTATCATTGTGTTGAAGATTTTCAAGTCGCATAGAGGTTTTCTATACATTTTATATGATTTTTCAAGAATTTTTTTCTGTATGAACAATCAGGGATCATATATATGCATGCAAAAGAACCATATGATGATGAGTATGATCCTCCAACAAAATGCTTGATTATCATGCATACTTGACATTTGCATGTTATATATTGATAGAAACAATTATAATTAATAACAGCACTCAATATATACTTAAGGGAAAATTCTATAAGATGGTGGTGAGGCCTGCAATGCTTTATGGTGTTGAATGTTGGTCATTAAAAGATAAGCATAATATATATACTAAGTTAAGTGTGACAGATCAGATGAGGATGCTCAGGTGGATGAGTGGCTTTACCCTTAGAGATTGGATACGAAATGAGCATATACGTGATAAGGTTGAAGTGGCTCCAGTAGAAGATAAGATTAGAAAGAGTCACCTTAGATGGTTTGGTCACATAAAACGGCGGCCTTCCGATGACCCGGTTAGGAGAGTAGAGATATTAGATTTGGCTTATGTTAAGAAAGGTAGAGACATACCTAAAAAGACTTAGTTAAAAAATATTAGGAATGACCTTAATTTCTTTATTAGATTTAAACTAGAATTTGACTTTTAATAGGACACAATGGAGGAAAAGGATTCATGTAGCCGACAACAGGTAGTGGGATCGATAAAAACTTGCTGTTGTTGTACTCAATAATTAATTAAACTTTTAATGATTCATTCTTACATGATAGCGTAAATCTTAATGATGCACAAAATGTCTATATATTATAGGTCATATTAAAATTTTGGATGTTATTAAACAAATAGAAAAAAGAATAGATTACAAGTCTAATAATTTTTAGTTGTGTTCATTGTTAATTATTAAGGGGTTGTTTGATTCCTTGAAAAAAAATGAAGTGAAAAAAGAATGCAGTGTATGTAAAAGAAATATTGTATAAATGAATACAATCGGATGGTGATGGGTGGTAGGTGGCGGTTGGCAGCGGGTTAGCGATGGAGAAGGTGGCCGTCGGTGGTGGTCAAGCAAGTTTTGGAGATGTAAGTGTAAACGGTTCTCTCTCAAAACTGGGTGAGAATAATTTACCTGAAAAATGAATTCTAGAATGGAAAACACTGCATTTACTTTAACTTGGATTTGATTTTCATCCAATCAAACACAAAACTTTCCAAAACCCATGCATTTACTCTACTTTACATCCCAAAATATTTCAACCAAAAAGCTCACAACTAAATCTGGAAATATTAGATGTTATTTTGGGCACTAAATTGTTCTTATTTTACTACTGTAGAGGAATTCAGCCTCTTGCTACAATAATATTGATTTTTAGTTGCTGCTGAAGAGAATCAGAAGATCTGTCGCACAAGAAAATAAATTGACCTTCTCATCAAAAGAAAGGAGGAGCTCCACTAGGTTGCCTTCATCGAGTTATCATTCTCTAATAATATATATATGCGTATTCTAATCGCAACTTACCATAGAAAATATTCAGATTAATTTAGTATAGATTCACATAGGAAGGGGTGGCTCTCCAATATTTCCATTTGCCTAATGGTCAACTTTGTTCTTATCGATGCATCTACTAACTGTAAATAATATACATTCAAACTTTGAAACATGTGGTTGGTGAAACCAGTCATGTGAGAAACTATATAAACATAAAAGTAGAGAGAGAGAGAGAGAGAGAGAGAGAGAGAGAGAGAGAGAGAGAGAGAGAGAGAGAGAGAGAGAGAGAGAGAGGTATTGACAACTTAGTAATAAACGATGGAAGAAACGAGGTAGGCACTGGGTTGGTGATAAGGGTGGTGGGAATCTTTATTAATACAAAACGTGCCTTCCACTATACCACAAATCAAGGTGACAAGAGAAATTGCTTCTTTTTTGTCTCATCAAATGAGTTGGTTAAGATGAGAAGAAAAAAAAAAAAATTCTTCGAACAGAACTTTTTAGTAGTCACTCTCTCTCTCTCTCTCTCTCTCTCTCTCTATATATATATAAAAGTAGATTGGCAATATATTAGCATTTATTAATTATAAACAATATTTTAATTGGCTAAGTCCTTGCATCTTATGATTTAATGAATCTTTATCAGTTGCATATTGCAATAAATTCTTGTTGACATATGGCATATAGATTAATGTGCATATCATTCTTTTTTGCTGATGCACATTATTTTAAGGCTTTGTTTATGACAGTTTTTTTTTTGCTTCTTAAAACAGCTTTTAGTACAAAAATTTAAAATTTTGTACTATAAAACTGTTTTAAGAAATAGTAAGAAAGCAATCCCAAACGAAGTATAAATATATATAAATATATCATAAAAATATATATTTTTTGTTGGCTTTGAATAGCTATTCACATAGGAGCTTAAAAATAATATTATGAAATTTATTCTTCCTTTTTCTCCAAGTGGAGTTGCTTTTTTCATTTTTGTTTTGAAGTGGAATTGCTTTTACAAAATTTGTTGATTGAGCTTGCCTTCAAATCAGCATTGCGTAAGTAAAGCAGACAAAGAAACAAAGTAACACAATTGATTTGAATTGCAAAATTAACCTTCATATTGATTGACGTTACCTGCGCATTCAGATGCATAAAAATCTTTAAAGTTGTTGATTTTTTTTTTTTTAGGAACAAAAGTAACAAATAATTGACTGGAAAACGTATTTGACCAACATATGATCATACGAACAACGTTTTCAACAAATATGTAGTTGAGATAGTGTGATTCGATGGAAAGAACCCAAACATATAAGGAATATTTGGATTTTTTTGAGTCATTTAGGAGGTGATCAGAGCACTCAAAATTATGTTCTTTCTTTTTTTTTTTAAGACGGAGAGTTGTTTGCTTGCAACTATCACTCATTAGTAAATTTGATTGTAAAAATCAGCTTCTCATCATAAATTTTTTTGAAAAATAATGAGAGAATTAGACCTGTCAATTTCGGGTTACGGGTCGGGTTCGGGTCAACCCGAAATTGACACGGTATTATTCGGGTTCGGGTCGACCCGACCCGTTTTTTCAAACGGGTCGATTTTTTGGACCCGAACCCGACCCGCTTCGGGTTCGGGTCGGGTTCGGGTCAACCCGACCCCACCTATTTCAGCCAAATCTCTCCGCGCGGACGTGAAGAAACGCGGGACGCCGGACGTCGGACGCCGGACGGCGAGCTGCGGCTGAGCCGCTGAAGCACGGACGACGGTTGCCGCGGCTGAGGCACGGACGCCGGGACGCCGGGACGCGGGTCGCACGCGAAGTGACGCGGTCAGCCGGTCACGCCTCACGCGGGTCGCACGCGAAGTGACGCTGGGCAGGCCGCAGGCGGGGCAGGCGGCTCGAGGCAGTCGGGCAGCTCGGGCAAGGGCGGGCTGGGGCAGCGGGGGGAAGGGCATGAATCATTTTTTTTTAAATTAAACGGGTTTTCGGGTTGACCCGGCAACCCGTCGGGTCAACCCGAACCCGACCCGTTTTTGTAAACGGGTCGGTTTCCCGGACCCGAACCCGACCCGCTTCGGGTTCGGGTCAACCCAAACCCGAAAATTTCGGGTCGGGTTCGGATCGGGTTTTCGGGTCGGGTCCAATATTGACAGGTCTAGAGAGAATTGGAAATAAGTAGCAAAAAAAATAACAGCTAAACAAAAAAGTTATTATGATCTGCAAAAACAAATCAATGATATGTTTCTTTCCCCGACTTAATTATCAGAATAAATAAAAAATAAAAAAGGTTAACAAGATACTAAGACTCAAACATGTGCCTCTCTTTATTGCAAAGAAATATAATTATTTATTGTAACGATATAGGGATTGACTTTATGTGAAGTCATTTTATTATTTCTTCTATATAAATTTTAATATTTTGCAGGATCATTTTAGTTCTTATTGAACCTTGGCATTTCTGTCATGCTCCTGTTGGAGTTTTTGGGTTAGGCTCCTTACGTACCTTTTATTTTTTTGTAATTAGATACTGATAGACCGATCTTTGAATTTTCTTTGTAGCTCTTTGAACATGTAGTGAGCTACAGAATTGAATTCTTTAAAGACTTTGTACTATTTTATTTGATGGAATATATATATATATATAGTGAGCTACAGAATTGAATTCTTTACAGAACTATATATATATATATATATATATATATATATATATATATATATATATATATATATATATATATATATATATATATATATATATATATATATATATATATATATATATATATTATTAAATATCTATCAAACGTTTAAATCTTACTTATAATGAACTATTACAGTCTGAAAATGAGTGGTGTTCAGCAGTGCTGTGAGCCTCTATGGATGAGATATTTCATATTTGTTTATCTCTGCAACGTAGCAAACACTTATTGATGGGGTATCTAATTGATAGCTTTATCAGCATGATGCATATCAATTTAAACTTTATATGCTTACAGTAGCAAACACGATTCAATCTCTGTTGGTGGAATAAAAAAGATATTGAAGGTGATGTTGACCCTCTTCAATATAAAAATTTTATCTGATGAAAATTGAATCATATTTTGGCACAATTATTTTTCCTATAAAATATATTCTTACAAAAAAATGGATGATTTTGAAAAAAAAAAAAAAAATTTCCAAGAAGCTTAGAACATTGTTTCATTGAAGATGAACCATCTTCAAGGGTCTTTTTTTTGGAGATTCTTCAAAGAAGTTATCAGTCCTTATATGAAGATGCTTTAAGCTATCTTCGAACCACGCTCGAAGATATTTCAAAGAAGGTTCAATCTTATTCGAAGACTTCGAAGAAGATTCAATCCTTTTTGAAGACACATTTGAGAAGAATTGATACAATTCGAAGATGCATCAAAAAAGGTTTGATCCATTTTAAGGAGTCCTATAGGATTATTCAATCTATGTTTAATCATTTGATTATTATTCCAATAAAATTGATTCATACTTTTCCCTCAGTATCATTGTAGAATTAACTCTAATTGTCTTATTATGAATGCAAATATGTCATCTGATCATATTAGTTGAGAGGCACTCTGATGCTCAAGTTACTTATAAGGCTGAGGGTGTAATGGAGAAACTAGTCAAATAGTTTGAGGATGATGACCTCACAACAATGTCTAGAGTTCTCGCATTGGACAATTCTTCAAAGCTCTTGAGATATAATTTTCAAATGCTCTAATTCATCAACTACTGCTGAGGATCATTTATGATGTTGAGAATGAATGTTACTCAATTATGTTTAATATTGACATGAAAAATTGAAATTTTAGAATTATATAATTTTCTTTACTCGTTGGGTTGAACTTTGAGGAGTTCCCATCTATTGTGAACTTGTAGATAATGAGTAAAAGTAGTATGTTGCCTAATAATTACTTAGATGTCGACAAAAACTTTAAGAATAAAGGCCTAAAGAGAGCTTTCTTGGAGTGCACTGTGATAGCCTAAATTCTTAACTATCGAGATATTGTCCACTTTGGCATAAGAGCCTCACGATTTTGTCATGTTAGTGTAACTTCACAGTAGGTCATCCATCCCAGAATTGCTTTGGAATGAGCACACTTAACTGCGGAGTTTTTCACGAAACTTCCAGCCATTACAATTAAAGGTGCCTTAATGTTTAAGAGTTAGCTTTCTTTAACTTAAGGAGTTTCACAATCTCTCTCACTTAAGTAATTAATATTCTCGTTAGCATCTGTATCACAAAATCATCCACCAAGAAAATAGGATTCTAGAGGTGGCCCCTACAAGTTTAAGTGGTTGCTCTCGTCATGTAGTATTTTGTCCCATACAGGGTTGAAGAGATGACTCCCATGACATATCACTTTATCTTGTATGGGACTTAGCTCCTATCTTCAGGCTGGGGTATTGCTCTGATATCATTTATGATAGCTCAAACTCTTAATTATCAAGATATTATTCCCTTTAGCCTACGAGCCTCACGATTTTATCCTATTGGTGTAACTCCAGTAGGTCACCCATCCCAAATTACTTTGGTATGAGCACGATTAACTGTAAAATTTCTTACAAAAATTTCAGTCATTACACCAAAAGGCACATCAATGCTTAAGAGTTAGCTTTTTTTTATTTAAGGGGTTTCACAATCTCTTCCACGTAAATAACTGAAGTCCTTGTCAGCATCTGTATCCTAGAATCATCCACCAGGAAAATATGACTCTAGTGGTGGCCCCTACAACTTCAAGTAGTACCTCCCGTCATGTAGCATTTTTTTCCATACAGGATTCAAGAGGTGGCTCATATGGCGTAGTACTTTATCTTATATGACACTTAACTCCCATCTTTTGACTGATGTATTGCTCTGATACCATTTGTGACAATTCAAACTCTTAATTATTGAGATATTGTTTGCTTTAGCCTAAGAGCCTCACGATTTTATCATGCTGGTGTAACTTTCTAGTAGGTCACCCATCCCAGAATTGCTCAGGGATGAGCACGCTTAACTGTTAAGTTACTTACAAAAATTCTAGCCATTACATCAAAAGATGCCTCGATCGATGTTTAAGAGTTAGTTTTCTTTTACTTAAGGGGTTTCACATGTACTGTGGCAATTAATTCATGGAAGCTTAAATGAAATATATATTTTCTAGATGATGTACTCAACTATGAAAAATATAACTTTATTATTTTCACTACCAAACTTCATAGAGTTAAGGATGAGAAAGAATTCATTAGATACTAATTTATAGGCTGGCATAAGATAAGAAAATATTAAGGGAATTGAAAAGTGATATGGCTCATTATAAGCACATTATCTTAAAAAAAATGCCTTAAGTTAGTATCCTACAACTGCATTTACTACATCATTACAAAATATGACTTATGTAGCCTTACTAGAGGTGAGTAGAAGATGTGTCAATTCCCTTGGAGAGAGAGCACCAATAATGCCAAATTGGAATTGCTAACTAGAAATGATTTCTTATGTATATTGATGAAAAAGGATGTGATTATTTAACTTTTTAGACTTTTTAATGTGTTTAATCCTAATTTAAATAATAAATCATTGCATATATTCTTTGCAAGAAATTGTCCATCCTATGCTAGAGCCTAGATTAGATGAACATGACTTCAATGAGTCAATTATACATACTCCTTCATAACCTATCCTAATTGTAATTATAAATATGAAAGTGAGCCCATTCGTTTTTGGAAGAGATCAGGGGATGTAGTAAAAGAATAGCAAGTTAAGGAGAGGGCGAAATTGAAGAAACATTGTGACATTATACAAGAGTTTGAGAAGCTAACAACTTAAGCTTAAGACTAACCAAATAAGATTAAAAAAATTATATGCTCTAAAAATTGTTGCCCAAATGCTCGTTAATAGGGAGGAACAAATGAGGAAGAAGGAGAAAGGAGGATATCAAGGAGAAAGGGGCGGAGGTCGAGAAGCAGAAAAAGGTGGAGGATGAGGAGGTGTAGAACATAGGGGATGCATCTTCATATACTTTCATCGCGCCTCTAGATAGGAAGGTTGAGAAGGCAGAGGTTGTAGCTTCATCTCTTAGGATATACATAAGAGTGATGTATAAATTGCTGATCAAAAGCGAAGTCTACATAAAAGGAAAAAAAAACAATTGATTGAGGATTTTAGAGATCCATCAAGAAAGAGGTACAAGCACTTGGATATATTTGTCATTGATTCACTCTCCCCCATCAATCAGGAGTCTATATCTGCTTTCAAGTCTTTGATGTTTAGACTGATTAACAACTGTGAAGAGAGGGAGCTATGTATGGGATCCAGATATTCAAACATGGTTTCAATAGTTAGCTACTCCAACATTATGTTTAGTAATAAGTGAATTTTTTTTTTTTGCTACACTAAACGTGTGATAAATTAATTCATTATGCTAACTTTAATTTATATTTTTTAACATCATATTAGTTCTTATATTTTCTAATATGGGAGTGGATATGACACTATTCAAAGATCAATTGAACAAACATCACCGCATTGTATGAACTATTTGATTAGTAATGTGGAATAATAATCACAATATACAATGAGTCAAAGAGAAGGATTCCTTCAAGTGCCTAAAGAAGGACTCATATATGCCATCAAAGGGGAGGAGAAGTTGATGACATGATACATAGTTCATAAATTTACCAATAAACATGAATTAAGTTTATTGAACAATATGAGACATCTCTATATATCTACGAAGACCATAACATTATATGATAGTGATTACTTTTGCACATCAACAAAGGCCTTATAGATAATGAAGGAACAATTCCAAAAATACTTCCTTAGCTTGCACGAGCAATATTTGTTATATAATAATGGAAAGGAACTACTCTTCAAATTTTTATGAAAATGGAAGAGAGCCATTTATAGATGAGGTTATAAAAGCTATCATAAAATAAACCATTTGAAAATTTAACAAAAAGTGATCTTAATTAAAATAGTTCTTGCATGCATAATCTAATAATTCTTTTTTTACATTTTATTGGGGGGTAAATTAAGGATATATATATATATATATATATAGTTTTTTTTTGGGAAAATTAAGGGCTTTGCCCGTATATTAAACCAAAAAGGTGTTACAAAGAAAAGTAAAAACCTTTAAAAGAAAATACAAGAAGCAGCTGTAACAAGAAATTCAAACTAATCCCCGATAAGAGGATCAGAAACTACCGGACTCAGGCAAAAAACGAGACCAGAACAATCAGGCAAATAAGCCTGCAAAAAACGAAGCATCAGGGTCCAGGCCCTCCCCTGGTTGCCAGATGAATATACCCAATCAGCATTACAAACGAGCTTCAACGAAAAAGGCCTTCCGAAGGGCAGAAAAACCCTGGTTGCCCAGAAATGGTGAATATCCAGCACCAATAATCAAACAGGAAAACGAAATCACAATCTGGCCGTCCAAAGGAAAAGGGCACAAAAGTTCTGGTTTCAGTCATCATTGTCCGGATGAAAAAAACCAAAAAAAAGATCAAAAAGCTCTAATATGCAAAATCCACATCTAACCGAAACAAGAAGGAAATGCTTGCCGCAATTCACTGTAATTTTTCCAGTATTTTGTTTTGGCACAAATAGCATTCACAATTTTCTGGATGAGAGAATGAATGCTCAAAAATGTCTCCCCATATCTTCGTTCATTTCTTTCCCTCCACACATAGTAAATAGTGCAGCACAAAACCATAAAGCAGAAGTTTTTGTGAACTGATTTGATCCCTTGATAATCCATAAAGAACTCAAATCCTTGTAAGAGCAGAGGGCGTAAATGAAAAATATTGAGAGCTGGCAAAAGGTGACAGATAATATGAAATGTAAAATCACATTGGAAGAAAATGTGATTTATAGAATCAATTCCAGCACAACAGAGAGAGCAACCTCTTTCCACCACAATATTTCTTCTCATTAAAATATCAGCAGTTTTCAAACCATCCTTAAAAGCCAACCAAGCAAATATCGAATATCTCAACGCCGATTTTTTATGCCAGATGTAATCCTTCCAATGCACATCTGTGTAATCTTTATAATACCAAGCATAGAAGGTTTTAAAGCAAGGCTTCTCAGAACCCTTCCAGGAAATAGCTGAGGAAGAGTTCTCCAAAATATTCACAGAAAGAATACGATGAATGTATGGTGAGTTCAGATAATTCGATAAATTCCAATTTCCATTTAAAATGTAATCCTTAACCAAAGAGTTGAAAGGAAAGATGGTCAAATTATGATAAAAAAGTGATTTTTTATCACACCAAGGGTCCCACATCATAGAAAGGCTGCAATTACGATCAGTCACATTAAGAGAAACAAAGTCTTTAATGGTAATAGCAGTATTGTGGACCAATTTCCAAAAACTTGAAGCATTAGTAGGAGGTGATTTCCAAGGTGACAAATAATAATTCTTCATCCAATGAGCAACCAGAGAATCGTTAGAATAGAATCTCCAAATAAAAGAAGTAGTAAAAGCAAAGTAAAGGCCCTCAATACTAGGGATACCCAACCCACCACATCTTTTGGGCATACACGTATTTTTCCAAGAAATAAGGTGAAGTTTCTTTTCTATATTATTGGGACCATGAAACAGGAATTTAGAACAGGTTCTGTCTATCACTTTGCTTATAGACTTTGGTATTATCGCGCCTCTAATCCAATATGCTAAAGTATTAGCAATAGAGAACCTTAGAAATTGTAATCTACCTGCAAAAGACAGAAAACGTACTTTCCAACCAGCAAGAAGAGTATTAAGTTTACTCAAAAGTGGAAGGAAGTTAGTAGAAGAAAGTCTTTTAGTGGATATTGGAAGACCCAAGTAGATAAAAGAGTCGTCTGTCTTCAAAAAACCAAGCAAAGTGGCAATCTCAGCAGCTGGCACAGTATTTTGTGAAAAAAGAATAGAGCATTTTCCTCTGTTAATACACAATCCAGATACATCTCCAAAATTGAGTAAAGAAGAATGTAACAGAGAGGCATTATGTAAGGAAGCAGTTCCAAAAATCAACAAGTCATCCGCATATAACAATTGATTAAAATTGCAATCCCCTTTGACAATACCACAAAAATTACTATCATCCAGAGCACAGGAAAAACCGTCCATTACGATAGTAAAAAGAAGCGGGGAAAGAGGGCATCCTTGCCTAAGCCCTGTAGAAGAGCTAAAAAATCCCTCCAAAGATCCATTAATGCAAACTGAGAAATTAACATCTTTAATACAAGCTTTGACCCAATCCACAAATTTTTCAGGAAAACCTTTTAAGAGCATACGTGCAATTAGGAAATCTCTTGAAACTGTATCAAAAGCTTTACGGATGTCAAGTTTTGCACAGAAAAATTTTTCCCTTGCATTATGATTGAAGCATTTCAGCAATTCAGAGGCCAAAATAATGTTGTCAGTGGAAACTCTACCTTTAACAAAGCCCGCTTGACTTTTGTGAATAATGAGAGGCATGCATTCTTTCATTCTATTTGCTAAGATCTTAGCAATAATCTTATAGAAAACATTACATAAGGAAATTGGCCTATAATCCGTAATGTTGGATGCATGGGGATTTTTAGGAATCATAACAATTGCAGTGGCCTTGGCTCTTTGAGGTAAAGAACCCGTAAAAAAGAAAAATTTAACAGCCTTACAAACAGTCAGCTCAATGAGAGGCCAAGCCTTCTTGAAGAATTCAAAATTGAAGCCATCCGGGCCAGGAGAACCATTAGAAGGTCCATCAAAAACAGCAATTTTTATCTCAGCATCAGTAATGGGAGTAATAAGATTATTTTTGAGGTAATCAGGAATGATATTACCAATAGGAAGGAGAGAGGCATTACAATTAGAGGGTGCAGGAGAATTGAAAAGCTTGTGAAAATGATTGATAGCAGCATAGGCAATCCCCTCCTGAGAAGTGAAACTACCCTCCTCAGTAGAGAGTTCCTTAATGTAAGAAGAATTATTTCTTGTCTTGATTTTAGCATAAAGAAACCCCAAATCATCTTCTCCATTAGATAACCAGTTAGCTTTAGCTCTTTGACTAATCCAAGAATATTTGGCCCCATGAAGGTTAGCTAAATAAGAGTTAGTGGATTTAAGAGAATCATTTAGAGTCGGATTCAATGGATCCAACTGAATTTGGATGTAAAGATTCTTCTGCACCTCTTTCACCATAGAAATCCGACTATCTAAGAAGTTAACATTGGCCCACTCTTTATTTTTGCAAAGAACTTTAAATCTGTTAAGCTTGGAGTAAAGGTCAGCAATGGGATCTCCCCTACAAGGAGCAGAGAAAGCAGAGATAATACCATCCCAACAGCTAGACATATTAAACCAGTAATTTCTAAACTGAAATCTGCACTTCCTAGAACCCTCCTTCTCCAAAATAGAAAGAAGGATCAGTGGAGAATGATCTGAACAAAGAGGACTATATATATATAGTTGAGTAACTGCGCGCTAAGCTCGTCTCGGAAGCCGAGAACTCTTTCCACGATACGAGATTTTGTATATGGGAATATACCTCATCACTCCAACGGCTATATTTTCCCAACCCCGCCAACCAATATAGCTACCTCAACGCGCCTAAATAACCTAAGCCACTCTCTTGACCTTCTCTCTCTCTCTCTCTCTCTCTCTCTCTCTCTCTCTCTCTCTCTCTCTCTAATGGCGATCTGAGCTCTAAAAATTGGTCGCCTTTTAGGCAATCATCAGCGACTGCAATTTCTTTTTTTTTTGAATTGCTTTCGGCCGCCGGAGATGGGATCAACGGCCTACGTCGAAATCCCCCTCGCCGACTCCGTTGATTTTGAACTCGGCCTTGTCCACCGGACTAAGGACCCATGCTCGGCTGATTCTCCAGTCGTCGGCGGCGGCGGTGGCGGCGGCGGCGGTGGCGTAGGTGTGGGAAAGCTGCCAAAGCCGGAGCACGCAAAGAGCTTCGCAAGGCTAATGGTTTCGAGGTCGAGGAGGGAACCGCCCATGAAGAAGAGCCCATATCCAATTCAGAGACTGCAATCGAACGCGGAAATGGGGCTCAAAGGCCTTCGATTCCTCGACAAGAACAACAGCAAGGAAGGAGAGGGGTGGAAGGCGGTGGAGAAGAGGTTCGAGCAG
This sequence comes from Dendrobium huoshanense, assembly GCA_016618105.1. Classification (NCBI taxonomy): domain Eukaryota; kingdom Viridiplantae; phylum Streptophyta; class Magnoliopsida; order Asparagales; family Orchidaceae; genus Dendrobium; species Dendrobium huoshanense. The sequence continues at coordinate 21,604,846 of CM028348.1, forward strand.
TTCGCCGTTGCTGGAAAGCTGCACAAGGAGAATTTCGGCCGATGCATTGGTGAGTCCGTAAAAAAATTAGAATTAGTAGATTATGAATCTGTAATAACTGATTTGAGTTTTTCAGAACTTTTTTATTTTCATTTTCGGGTGCTTTAGCTACTCAAATCGGGATAAGTGGGAGTTGAAAAATTGCAACTTTTCTGTGTTCTTATTAGGAATGGCAGATTCCAAAGAATTTGCTGTGGAGCTATTTGAAGCACTGGCAAGAAGGCGAAATTTGGATCCTGAGAACAGCATCTCAAAAGATGAACTTAAGGAGTTCTGGGAGGAGATGACAGATCAAAATTTCGACTCCCGTCTTCGGATATTCTTTGATATGTAAGCCGTGAAAGCCAGAATCTAGTCATCTTCAATCCTGCAGTATTTTGTATGATAACTTGTTCTGAACTGCTAGCCGCTGGGCTGCAGGTGTGACAAGAACGGTGATGGCAAACTCACAGAGGATGAAGTGAAAGAGGTTTGCTGTGAAAACACCACTACTCAGAGCTTATTAGGTTGCTAGAAGTTAGAAATCATATTTAAAACACAATTTTTTAGATTCGGTCATTCAATTCAATCCAGGTTTTGTTTGAGATGGCTTTCTTACTGCTTCTTAAAGCAGCTTTTATTTTTGTATTAGAAAGCTACTTTAAGAAGCAGTAGGAAAGTCATCCCAAACAAAGCCAATGTAGTTTGACCTTACTATTGATTAAATTCTATGAATATCTTCTGAAACCCTCAATTGCAATTTCATTTACAAGTTAAACTAACATTTTCATATTTTAAAACATGAATTTAGGTGATTATTTTAAGTGCATCAGCAAACAAATTAGCCAAACTGAAGGGTCATGCACCGACCTATGCTGCTCTTATCATGGAAGATCTTGATCCAGATCATCTTGGCTACATAGAGGTAACAAGGCTAATCTACTTAATCTCTACTGTTAGCTTGGATAAGTCCCCCAAAATTCACATAAAAAAAAGTTCAATTTTTTCAAGATATGGCAACTGGAGACCTTGCTTCGTGGAATGGTAAATTCTGAAGAAAAAAATGAGAAGTTGATGAAAAGATCACAGACACTTATGAAGACGATGATACCAAGTCGATACAGGAACCCTATCAACCGTTCTGTGAACAAAGCCATGGACTTCGTTCATGAAAACTGGAAAAGAATTTGGGCCCTCAGCTTCTGGCTGCTACTTAACCTATCACTTTTTTCATGGAAATTCTATCAGTATAGGAGAAGAGCAGCATTTGAAGTGATGGGCTACTGTGTTTGTATTGCAAAGGGTGCTGCTGAGACACTGAAACTTAACATGGCACTCATTCTCCTTCCTGTCTGCCGAAACACCCTCACAAGGCTTAGATCAACAGCTCTAAGTTCCATCTTCCCTTTTGATGACAACATCAACTTTCATAAGGTTATTTACAAGAATATGACTTTATTTGGGATGGCTTTCTTACTGTTGCTTAAAGCAACTTTTTAGTACAACAAATAAAATTTTTATACTCTAAGGCTGCTTCAAGAAGCAGTAAGGAAGTCATCGCAAACGAAACCTATATTCCTCATAACAATGATTATTTACAAAGCTGACTACCCAGTTATTCATAATTTTTTCTCCAATTCTGCAGATCATAGCAATAGGAATTACAATTGGTAGCTTGATACATACAATCTTCCATGCAACATGCGATTTCCCGAGATTGATCTCATGCTCAAATCAAAAGTTCATGAGAACTTTAGGGATTGATTTTCATTTCAAACAACCAAGCTATCCAGATCTGCTTGCAAGCACACCTGGGTGGACTGGGATCGTCATGATCATCCTCATGGGCTTCTGCTTCATACTAGCAACTCATTCTTTTAGGAGGAACGTGGTGAAATTTCCTTCACCTTTCCATTACTTAGCTGGTTTTAATGCTTTTTGGTATGCTCACCACCTCCTAGCTATTGTCTATGTGCTCCTCATTATCCATTCATTCTTTATCTTCCTCACCCATGAATGGTACAAGAAGACAGTAAGTCAGCAAATTCAATACCAACAAATTAAATGGCATCATCTTCTTTCAAAAATCAAACAATTTCAGCTAAAAAAGCTTCATGTTTTATGCAGACATGGATGTATATTATGGTCCCTGTGACATTTTATACATGTGAGAGGTTGATCAGAGCATTCCGTGAGAAAAATCATCGTGTGAATATTGTTAAGGTAAAATGCAAATTAATATTGTTGTCTTCTATCAGAAGAAAATCAACAAATCCAAGTAACGTTAAGGAAAAAAATTTTTTGTCATGCAGGCAGCCATCTATCCTGGTAATGTTCTTTCAATACAGATGACAAAGCCACCAGGTTTTAGATATAAAAGTGGGATGTATCTTTTTGTCAAATGTCCTGATGTCTCACCATTTGAATGGTATTCTTCCAATAAGCTCAGAAAATGGATTCAGATTTCAAAATATAAGTACCTGATTCTATCATAATTGTCAACAGGCATCCATTTTCCATCACTTCTGCACCTGGTGATGATCACTTGAGTGTCCATATTAGAACCTTGGGAGACTGGACAACTGAGCTAAGAAATTTATTTGGAAAGGTACAATGTTATAGAAAAAAACATGCAAAATCAAACCATACAAGACATAATATTCAAAAGAAATTTATCTGGTTACAGGTCTGTGAGGTTCAGGTAACTTCAAAGAAGGCAAATCTAGCCAGATTAGAAACAACAGTAGTAGCAGATGTTGAATTTCAAGAAACAAGGTAATTGTAGATAATAAACAAAATATTGTTTGTCTTTTTTCTCTCAAATGTCATTGCATAAATTCTGATAAATTTTTACAATAAGTTTTTTGCAGATTTCCAAAGCTTCTAATTGATGGACCTTATGGAGCACCAGCTCAGAGTTACACAAAATATGATATTCTTCTACTCATTGGACTTGGAATTGGCGCAACTCCTTTCATCAGCATATTAAAGGATCTCTTAAACAATATAAAGTCAAATGAAGTAAATAGCAAAACCCTATTTAGGAAAGATTAAGGCTTCGTTTGGGACGGCTTTCTTACCGCTTCTTAAAGCAACTTTCTAGTACAAAATTTTAAAATTTTGTACTAAAAAACTGCATTAAAAAGCGGTAAAAAAGCCGTCCCAAATGAAGCCTAAAACAGTCCTTGCATATTCAGAATAACAGCTGATAAGCATAGAAACTGCTGCAGGAAGCACAAGGCATACATTTATCAGATCCGAACAGCCTGAAAAGTAAAGGTCCAGAAAGAGCCTACTTTTACTGGGTGACAAGAGAACAAGGATCCTTCGAATGGTTCAAAGGTGTTATGAATGATGTTGCAGAGAGCGATCATAACGTAATCAATTCATCATGAGCTCAAATTTGCCTTACTAGTCTGCTTTATTGGTAACTGTTACTATTTTTGTCCTGCAGAATGTCATAGAAATGCATAATTACCTGACGAGTGTATATGAAGAAGGCGACGCGAGATCAGCTCTTATAGCTATGGTTCAGTCGCTGCAACATGCCAAGAATGGAGTAGACATCGTCTCCGGAAGTCGGGTAACTGTCTTCAGACTATAATTTAACAACAAATTCTTGTGCTAAGCAACATATCAGTAAAAAAAAAAAACTCACTTATTTATGGGCAACAGATTCGAACTCATTTTGCAAGGCCAAACTGGAGAAAAGTGTTCAGTGAATTAGCAAGTACCCACAAATCCTCTCGTATTGGTAAAACAGCTATGCTCTAATAATCTACTGCTGTTTTGGGTTTTGTTTAGGACGACTTTTTTACAGCTTATTAAAGCAGCTTTCTAGTACAAAAATTAAAACTTATGTACTAAAAAGTTGCTTCAAGAAACAATAAAAAAGCCGTCCCAAAAGAAGCCTTAGTAATGACATTGAAATCCCATTTTTCATACTGATATTGGATGCAGGTGTTTTTTACTGCGGCTCATCTACACTGACAAAACAACTGAAGGAACTTTCACATGAATTCAGTCATACTACAACAACCCGGTTCCATTTTCACAAGGAGAACTTCTAGTTTTAGCATAGGAGAAGTGAGTTTAAATGTAGCATAAATTTGTACAGTTACGGAAAAAAGTGGGGGAAAAAGGAGAAGATATATGCTTTATTATAATCTTGGTGTAGGTGGGTTAGAATATGTTTAGAGAGAATTTCAATAGCAGTGTTGAAGTGAAGCTGTTTTTTGTTATAAATGAGGGTTTTTTTTGGTGTGTATAACTTCTAATTATGTTGATGCAATGAATTGAAAAATTTATTTACTTTTCATTTTTACTTAATTTTAAATTTTCAACACTATTAGTTGGGTAGGAGAGTTATTTTTTTTATTAACTCTTCACCTCTTCAAGGATTTGACAGTAATATCTGATGGAATGTAATTAGGTGCATACCCTACTAAAAACAATATTATATTTTTATTCCTGAAATACATAATCATGAATATTTCTTGCATACCCAACTATGCATGCAAGTTGGATAAATAATTTAAATTCAGTGGGTAAGTAAACAATTATCATATTCACTGCAAACTATATACAAAAAGCTACCTGCTAATCATCATCAATTCTGCATGTTTTGACATTATTTAATTTTATAATAATGATATATCATTAAAAATATTCTATATATATATATATATATATATATATATATATATATATATATATATATATATATATATATATATATATATATATATATATAGAATATTCCTACAAATAATTAAAATAAAGCTAAAACTGTACCTAAACTTGACGACAAATTAGTCAAAAATAAAATTCTTTTAAAGGTAAACAAGAAAAACTGCTTTATCCCTTCAGAAAGCATGAAAAACAAGTAAAAAGACAGATTAATTTTGAAATAAAAAGAAACAAGACTAGACTAATAAAAATGATGTTCCTTCTGAATGGGTATTCAAGTTGGAAGAAAGACATGTTTTCTATTCATCAGTTATGAAGGAGAGTTTGAATGGATATTCAAGTTTTAAAATCAAATTGAGATCTATGACAGCATTAATTTTTTGGAAATGGATGAACATCCCATAACTACATAGGTAATAGGTCTCCTGCTGATGAAGGCGGGGGGTTAGGTAGTAGGTAGAGAAGTAAACACTAAAACAGCAATAAATAAAAATGTCCAAGATGGGCCACTTGGTTACTGATCAAGCAAATTAATGTAGGACTACAATGCACAAAGTAACTTGATAAAAACGTGCACGACTTATTGATTAGAATAATAATGGTTAGAACTATTAGCAAATAAAATGACAAAATAAAACGTAAGAGCGGTCACTTCTGTTTAGGCTAAATTGCACAATAAGAGCTTTGAATCATCAAAATAATATAGAAAATTAACAACATGCAAATATAATAGCTTTCAACGAAAATCCATAATCTAACAATAAGATTAGAAACAATGAAGTACACTCAATCCCTACGTTTACTAAGCTCGACAGAGTTAGGTGAACACGATCTTCATGACTAAAATCAAATCACAAGCAAGAGGGTTAGACTAAGGAAATACAAGAAGAGGAATATTGGAAAACCTTTGTCAAGGCTCGGATGTAATCCTGTTCAGTACCAAGTTGCTCTTCAATAGTCTCGACCAAGGTGTCTAGGATGCGCTCTATGTACTCTTCTATAGTGTGGTCGATGCGCGGGTTGACGTCGAAGAAGGTCGAGTGAAGAATGCAAACAAATCATTGTTCGTCGAAGGATAGGCCGTAATCAAGTTCCGGATCGGCCATGCATGTCCTTGAGATTGAGATGTTGACGGCGACGATCGTTGAGGTTTCCTTTGAAGACTCCTCTTAAGATGGAGGAGATAAGCTAGAGAGATCAAGAGGTGTGAGGGAAAATAGGTGGCCGGCCAAGGGTGGGAGCAAGGTGAAGACTTTTGGTTCAAATTTTGGAAAAGAGATGGATGGAATTTTAATCCAATACTTCCTAAGTATTATCTTATTTGAGAATAATCAAAGGAAAAAAAGAGGAAGGGCATGAGGGGGGCGGCAGCAAGGGGAATGGGGGAGGATTAATTTAATTCCAAAAGAAGAAGTTCCCTTTTGGAAAGAAATTAAATTAATGAAAGCATGGGGATTTCGGCCAAAAGAGGTATCATGGGTTTTGGAAATATTTCCAAGGTAGGGAATTGGAATTAGGAAAGAATTCCAGTTCCAATCTCATAAGGGGGCCGGCGACAATAAGTGGGAAAGAGGGATTAAATGCAAGTGTTTAATGCTTGCTTAAATTGGGGAACTTAAATTAGGGAGGAGAACTTAAATCCCCTTTAATCAAATATTGATTTGATTATGAGGATTAAAACTTTCCTAAAATAGATTTTGTATTTTATGAAAGATTTTGAATTTCAAATCACTTGGAATTGAATTCAAAATTCCTTCCTAATTTATTCAATCTAAATTAGGAAAGAATTAAAGACAAAAAGGAGGGGAAATTCAAAGGGGGGTGGTGGTTAGGGTAGGAGTGGGCGCTGAGTTTGGTAACAGGGAGGTGAAGTCGGTTGGGTGAAGAGGGGAGGGTCTCGGTGAGGATGGGGCTTGACCGTGGGAGGGGGAATGGGAAGTAAGGCCGAAGGTGGTGGGGGGAGGAGGAAGGGAAAAGGTAGAGGATAGAACCACGAACCCGACTCGTCTAGGTTGGTGGTGATGCGCAATTCTACCTCTCCTAGGGATCTCACTCCGATCTCTCAAGCTCTCACAAGAACTCATGCAAAGAGAATAATTATTTTAATCAATCACTCATTAACTTGAAAAGAAGAACAATAGGGCAATAAATAGACTTGTACAAAGACTCACAAAATTAAAGGACGACAATGCCCCTAGGGCTTACATATGACATCCCTTAATAAAAGGGTAAAACGAGAAACTAATAAAGCAAATACAATATGACATCATAAATAAGAAAATACATAAAATGACTCAGAAATACAATGACTCAATCGTGGCCGTAGATCGACGGCCATGTCTCTGATAGACTTTCCACGATCTGATGTCCCCATCACAAATGGAAAATTGTTAGCATTTGAAAGAGTCCAGCAAAAGTCAATTAGCATCCCAAAGAAACATTATATACATGCCCAAGCTCAGAATCTGTTCTACAACAGCCTTAGAGTAGTAAATAAAAAAAAACAAATAAAGTATTCAATGCATGAAACTCTTGCTATTATGAGTTGTAAAGAGATATTGATGTAAACAACCAAAGAGAGATTATTTCTATAGTGAATAAAACAAACGAAGTTCATACGAAATCCACATATTTTCCACAGCGTTTCACAAAGTGGAAAAAAATGATAAGTACTCATTCAAACTACCACTAAACTAAAATAAATAAACTGATTGTATCATATAAAAAAAATTTAGTTCAAGATACCCAAAACCTAAATATAATTGGGATGAGTTTTTCCATCAATGGAAATTTCTTTTTAAGAGTGCAGTATATGACTAATCAATCAAATTTATATTATAAATCCAACAAATAAAAATTCACCCTAACTAACATTTTAGTCATGATATGAAAATTCAGCTACATATGAGATCATAGGGAAGTAATATGTATGAGTGCACATTATGTATATAAGGATACATAAGAGCATTTTCAAATGTTCTACCACGTTTGTATTGTTAATAGAATAAGTAATTCAATGGTTAGCAAGAAAAGTGAAAAAAAATGAGAAGATATTAGCCTATTAGGTTAATCTGTTCCAAAAATAAAGATGGCAAAATGGTCAAATACAAAATAACTTGCACACTCCCTCGTGTGAAAGTCAAGGGTAATCTTTATATCTAATTGCACTGGCTTCGACTGAGGATTTTTTTTTTCTCTATTGCTAAATAGCTCTAGCCATTTCCATGGTTTGCTAAGAATCCTCTTATGCTTCTACTAAACTTTGAGTCCTGTTTGTATCCTCATTCGTACTAAATTCTAATGATTGATTACCTTCTATTTTCATAGGCTTTTGGAAGATACAGCAGAAATATCTTCTGATTTGTGAGCAGATTTCTCAAAGCTTTAACTCTATCGTAGTTTTAACACTTTCTGATAGAATTATATTTTGCTTCTGTAACACTTTCTGAAAGTCCTTATCACTCTTCCAAGATTGTTTGTATTCTGACATGGCCCCAATTTCTTCCAGCTTTGTAATCTATTTGAATAGGCACCTCATATATTTGCTGGCTTATTTGGCAAGGCTCTAAAGTCTTCTCCATGAAAGGATGGCTGCTTTTTCTTATTTTTGGCTCAAGAAAATACTTATTTTGTAAGCAACTCCGGAAAGGCAGCAATTTTAGTGGAATATTAATATCAAGTGGCAACAAGATCTCCTCTAGCTCATGCCACTCAAGATCTTCAGAATCGCCATCTTCATAAACCACTCTATACCAATTCACCTCAGAATCATATTTCACCACTTCTCCCTGGTAATATTGGCCTCCAAATAATTTTTTAACCTTCCTTCCTTCCAGCAACTCGCCAAAAACTGGATCATCAGCCAGCCGCTTATCACAAGTCCCAACACAACTAACTACAGGTTTCTTATTGCATGAAATGCTCTTTGGCAAGCCATTAATCACAACAGCCGGCTCTCCATCGACCTCAAAAACAACTGAAGATTCTGCCTCTTGTCCCTTAACTGTCTTCTCCATTCTGAACATCCAGCTTTTTGCATAAGGTTAACGAAGAAAAGAATATATCCGTCTGTAAGGATAAATTAAAATGATTAAAATAAAAGCGTTAAATGAGAACCATCTTAATACATGAAATCCATTGATGCAGCTACAATGGACTATTATTAACAGTTGATAAAGATTCCATCTGGCATCACTCAGTTCAACGATGAATCATGGCAGCTCCCAGGCCAAATAAAGATTTAAGATATCCTTGGCACATGACAAACAATGGGAACAATAAGAAAAGGCACCGGAAGATCATACAACACAGTATAAGTACAAATAAAAAGTAGGATACACATACAACAAGGTACATGACAAGGCAGAGTAATATATTTATGCATGCATGTATGGAGGATAAGGCATATACATAAAGATATCTATTCTCTTAAGCTGCAAGATACCTAAATCTTCTATCAGATAATTTCTATCCATATTTTTTTATCTACTCGATTAGTAATTGGTGCATGATTAAAATTTTGTCAAATGTGATACATAACAAATTCCTTTTGTTTGTAGTTGCCGAAATTTTTGTGTTCACCTCTTTTTCTCCTGAGAGAGGGATTTTAGATTTTGGTGCCTATAACATTATTGTTTGGAATGAAAGAAGCTTGTTGGTTGTTTTCACATTAAAGGTAACTATTTTTTAATAAAGTTGAGAGCTGCAATTTGCAGCTGTGGTTTTAAATTTTTTTATATTGTGCATATCACTCTATATTGCATTAGTGGACCCTAAGCCCTGAGCATCCTGCATCATTAGGGTAAAATGATATTTACCAAAAGACAGACAAAAGAGCACAATTCATGAATTCCCAACTTCCAATTTTAACAAAAACATGTCATGTTTGATGTAAAAGCAACAAACATGTTTATTTCATTCCAAACAATAATATAACAGATACCAAAATCTAAAATACCAAATACAAATTGAGAGCAAATATAAAATTCTATGGCGATAAAGGTTCACCCAATAAAAAGGAATATGATATACATATCAAAAAGAACAAAACGTCAATCACACACACCAATCACTAAGAAGTTAATAGAAAATGAATACAACACACAACAGTTTGATGCCATCAAAGGTTTGAAATTGTGCAATTGGGTATTAAGGCATTTTTTGTTCGTGAGGTGAGACGTAAGCCTCAAGGCGTTTTAAGGTGTGAGCCTCAAAATAAAAAAATTACGTAAAGTACGAATAAAGGTCAAAAGTATTTTTTATATAATATCCAAATAATATGTTAAAGGATTACATATTAAATTTCTATTGAACTATGAACACAAATTAACATACATATGAAAAAAAATTGAACAAGACATAAAATGACAAGTGCAAAATTGCATGAAATATAATTGAAATACAAATATTACATGAAAAAAAAGAACGTTAAATATAAGAATTGTATGAAAGTATCATATCACATTAAGTTCAACTAAAAAAACAACCCCAGTTTCCTAATTCATCCACACTTAATTTCTAAAAAAGGTTGAAATAGTTGTCAACAACTCAAAAATTATATGTACTATCATCATTGAGGGGGTCTTTATTTAAGTCATCATCATAACAAATTAGCCTCTCCCCTGTCTCATCCTGTGAAGTCCAATGCTTTCTAATATTCTTCTTCTTTATTTGTTTTAGTTATCTTCATCTTTCATAAATATTTTTCATCAACATAAATATGAGATCAATATTCCAAAAAATTTAGAGGACATGGTGGTAGTGTGTGGCTTTCAATTGATCCTTGACAGTGTCTACGACAGTGGTGGGCTGTGGTGAAGATGGTGGGTTGGAGGTTGAGGCAGTCGAAATGAAATTGCTGCGACTCGGGCACGATTGGTTCGAGGCTTTACTTTAGCATTTATATAAGATTTAATGTATGCACACAAACACGCTTCGAGAAAATTTTCATTGAATTGCACTGAGGCAAGCCTCATATTGCGCAATTTTAAACAATGATGCCATCTCTACCCTGTCTATATACTTGGAATAATTTTATGTCAACATCCCATACAAGATAATAGTAGAGCAATTAATCCATTGATGAGGATGCTTAGGTGGATGAGTGGCTTGACCCTTAGAGATAGGATACGAAATGAGCATATACGGGAGAAGGTTGGAGTAGCTCCAGTAGAAGATAAGATTAGAGAGAGTCGCCTTAGATGGTTTGGTCACATTAAACGAAGGCCTTCCGATGACCCGGTTAGGAAAGTTGAGGTATTAGATTTGACTTATGTTAAGAAAGGTAGAGGTAGACCTAAAAAGACTTGGTTAGAAAATATTAGAAATGATCTTTCTTTATTAGTTTTAAATGAGAATTTGACCTTTAACCGGACACAATGGCGAAAAAGGATTCATGTAGCCGACCCCTCGTAGTGGGACAAAAGCTTGATGTTGTTGTTGTTGTAATTAATCCATTGATATATCATTTTTATGGGAAGTAGGTCAAGGTTGGGGAAGCAACCCTAGTTTCAACCAAGAAAGGACATTCACGTTAATATCTCATGCACGATTGTAGTTGGACAACTTTTTTACTTCCACCATCTGGATTTAGTAAATCAAGGGTTTACTGTGAAACTGGGGAAAACGCCATAAAATGCAGCTTTGACTTATCGTGAGAATTAACTTTGAGCTTTTTAGGGTTTGGCTAAATCCAGCATAAATCCCGTGTAAATCTTGCGGCCAAAGAGGTTCCTATGAAAAGAGGGAAAGACTATTACCTTAGGAAATGGCAGAGAGAGCTGACGTAAGAAGTCGGAATGCTATTAGTGGCGCTTGAAGAGTGACCGACAGAAGGTTTGCGTGTGACAAAATCAGAGAGGTGAAGTATTCAGATGGAGCAGGCAAATACTACAGGCTGACCGATTGTTTTGTAGAGAGGCTTCCAGCATAAAAAATCAAAGCCCTAAAAGTACTTTTCGCGGCCTTTAGGGTGGTCTCGATGAAGTTGGTGAGAAATGGAATCGCTCGAGAGGAAAATCCTCAAGGCAGGAAGAGGAGAGTGCCTTATTGTTAAAACCAGCCGCGGCTTAGGGCATCTCCAACCGAAAAATACATATATATATTTTTTTCATTCTAAAATGCATGCCCTAAAACTTCAAAATATTATAATTCATCTTCAATCGAATTGTATTTCTTTTTTCTTTTACGGGCTTTTTGTGAACTTAACAATCCCTCTCCTCTTTTACTAGTTTTTCTCTTTCGCGCTTGTCTTCGGCAAATTCGACAACCCAAATTATTGGGATAAATGAGCAGTCTGAGGCCAATATTTATATCGCACTATTCGTTTATTGAATTTGATCTGAAATTTGAACTTTGAATGCAGCGAATTACGGACGACATATGATAACATGCAATTCGGTTGGAGACTTGGAGATGATTTTAGTATATTTTGATTGCCGATTGCAACAATAAAAACAGCTGCCAGGCAGTCCTTCACTATGGCATGCAACGATTGTATGTATGTATATGTACATATATGTATGTAACGATTGTATGTATGTGTACGTACATATATGTATGTATATACATGTATTTATTTATTTCTAAATGATATTAAAAATATATTTTTCAAAAATGAAATTTAATTTTCATGAATACATTTCAATGTCATCAGTAAGTTTAAAAAAAATTATATTAGAATATCTTATCAGATTTTTGTAAGATAATATTTAAGGTCATCGTAAACATTTTTTGTCATGATATCTTGACATGAATTTGTTCATATAAATTCTCATTTTTTTTAATTTCATTATAGGTGTAATTAACATTAGATATAAAATTATGAGTAATTCTTTTAAATAATAAATTAATTCATAATGTCACAATAACAAAATAAATTAAAATTTAAGAAGTAGCTTGCGTCAAACTGTTCAAATTTGTAAAAGCCATGTAAAGCAACCAAATTTTATTCTATTAAAAGAAAGCCCAACATGGCTTATTTAAGGAATTCCCCGTTAGATTAAGTATCAAGGGGTTGTTTGGTTGGCTAAAAAAGAATGCATTGTAAAAGAAATATTTTGAAATTGTTTGAATGAATGTTAGTTAATACAATTGAATGTTTTTTTTAGAAGCAATGAATGTTGTGTAAAGTTTAAATATTGTGGAGGCTAGCGTGTGGCAATGACAGTGGTGATGGCCATGGTGGCTGACGGTGGTGGCCGGTGGCAACCAGTGGTGGGTGACGTGTGGTAGAGGGTAGTGGCGGTGACCAACAGTGGCACTTGTGATTGGTGGCTGGCAGCGGGTGACTGAAGGTAGTTGGTAGTGGGCGGCGGCGACATAACTGATGTTTGGTGGTGGTGGTGGTCGGCGAGCGGCAACCAACGGGCAGATAGTGGTCGACGACGGTGACTAGACGAAGCAGTGGTCAGCGGTCAAGCGAGGTTGCTTGTGATGTAAACAGTTTTCGCTCAAAATTAGACAAGTCTTGTTTATACTATATTTAATTTACTTTGCATTTCTTTTTCATTCAATCAAATCCTTGAATTTTACACCACTTTATATTCCAAGTAATTCAAATGAGAAAGTTACCTAGACCACCTTAGCCTATGGCTTAAAGGATGGAAGGTTCAAGTTTACAGTAAGGAAGAACCCTTACGACACCATGCATAACTTACAAGCTAAGATAGAAAAATATATGAACGCAAACGAATTCATGAAGCTGTCTAAAATACCTTGCACAATCTATTGAATCAACTCCAATTTAATTACCCTAAAAGCAAGGGAAAAACAATGCTAATTTTCATTCAAGGAATTCTTTTGACCGACTTTTATAAGAATCTATTGCTGGCTCCACTCTCACGTCCATTGCTGATGATTGCTACAATTCAAAATAGAGAGTACTTCAAGTGACTAGAGAAGTTAAGTTTTTTTCTTAAGCAGTGAAACCCAAACAAGTACTACTAGCTTGCATCATAATACCCATGGGTGTTTGATATTGATTTTTGTTGATAGCTTGAAGTGTTAGTGCAAAAGCTCTCAAAAGTGGGGGCACTTGAGTTTCTTGGTGGTTAACATGACAAGCAAAAGTAGCTGATACAAGAGTTGCCAAGTCAAAGTTTGTCGTCAATTGCTAAAATGATGGAGGCAATTATGGGCATATGAATAAAAGCATTGAAACATTCTTTCAAGGTTCCATTGCTTGAAGAAGAGAAGATGATCGAGAGTAGGAGCAACATAAAGTTTTAGGGCTAGTAGTTGCATTTTGTCATTAAAACTTAGGCTTCATTTGGGACAGCTTTCTTACTATTTCTTAAAACAATTTTTTAGTATAAAAATTAAAATTTTTATACTAAAAAATTGTTTTAAGAAACATTAAGAAAACCGTCTCAAACGAAGCCTTAATTTTCGAATAAATTTTGATGCTACAAAAAATGTATCCATCTGAAATTTATATTGTCTAAACAATTCAATCCGATAATGTTACATGCCATGCAATTGAAGATATTTTATTTGAATTTATTTATGGCCCGTAAGAAGCCTATTTGGCTTGGTAACTCCTTGAGTTAGCCTGGCAATTCAACACTCTTGATGGATCATGACTTGGGATGACCTACTGTAAGATATCCAAATTAGTTTTATGGTTTGATTCGACCTCTCTACACAGGGACAAAAAAACCTTTCAATTACTAAAATAATTAAAGAGATTCATAAAATCTCCACCTCAATCATGCCTAATTAAGCCTAATAAATGAGAAATTTTTCATTGCATCATAGTAAAGCAACCAATTTGGACATCATTAGGAAGCATCTACATAGCTAATATAACAAGATGGACTCAACGCTAATTAACATACTTTGGACACTCACATTTCTTTCTTAATACGTATAGAGAAGTGTTTTTGGAAAGCGATAACTTATTGAATTATAGTAATACTTGGAAACAAAACATGAAGCGGGTGTTTATTTAACTTGACACTTGGGATCAAAAGCAAATTCGATTTCTCTTATTTCTTCTAGTTTTCTTGATCTCCATTGTTCATTTTATGCTCACTTTTGCTGTTCTGTAATTACTTTCATATCCTATTTTAGACCCACTATGGTGAATGGTTCTTTACTCGTTCAATTGGGTATGAAGACATTCAAGTTCTAATCATCCTGGTAAAACTGTGATAGGACTTCCTTTTTTTTCTTATGGGTTTGACAGTTAAGACATTTTATTTCTATTTTAGTTCTAATCATCCTATTTTAAATCTTGTTGGACGAGGAAAGATAAGCATTATGTTTTAAATGAATGATCTAAGGTTGATTTGTGAATCTAGTTACTCTAAGATGGTTAGCCTAGCATTATTTCAGCCAGTGAGCAAGTAAACAAGAAATAGTTAAAATACAATATGAAGTTTTGCATCTAAGATGGTTACATGATAATTTTTTATACAAGTGAGTCATATGTTCCTTCAATAACAACTTTTTTGATGGCGTCCAAAACTCTTTGATAGTTGATAAGTTGAACATAAATCTTGATGGTAACTTTTGCACATCTTGTGTATTCAAAGGCCATGAATCTCTTGATCAACTCCACCAAGCTCCATCTCTCTCAGAGTTGGTCCTAGTTTACTAGTCATGTCTGTTGGGGATGGAAGGAAGTAAATTAAGCAATGGAACAAACAAGAAAGTAAAAGCAACAAAAAGTAAATGACACTAGGATTTAAAATGAAAAAACTGAAAATCAGGAAACAAAACTACGAATCCGCACCACACCAAGAAATTCACTATGAAAATTTGGAGAAATAAGTGCATATCTCTCCTATCTCTCACTCTTTACTTACTTCTCTTCTCTCTTACAGCATTCTCACACACTAAACAAAAGAGAAAAAGCCTCTATATATCACAAAGGGATGCCACTCTTGAGAAAAAATGAGAATGAAAATTGTCCAATCAGCTTTGAAGTAGTGCAACGCTAGTTTGAAGCACTGCAGCATCAGTTTGGAGCATTGTTTGTTTCTTTTTGATACTGTGGTTGAAGCACTGCGCTCAAACCTATGATCGCGATTTGTTTGATGATGCTGTAGCGCTCAAACCTATAGCGCTATAGTACTACATAGCATTGTGGTGCTGAATCTAGAGTTTTGCAATACTCCATTTTCTATCGTTTCTCCTAGCAAACATTGCAGCACCAGGGAGCTCGGTACACAGCGCTAGGGGCGTTGCTCGGAAAAAAAAAATTACGTGTGCAAAGCACCTGAAACCAAGCAGGAGAAGGATCCCCTAGCACGAGAAATTGACTTGGGAACCGTGGCAAAAATAAAACTCAATTGATCAACACGATCAAATTCCACACATAACTAACAATGCCTCCCCTAACAAGCTAAACTCTCGACCCATAATTATTGAAGAAAAATTGTGGGAGGTAATGGAGATTGAGTTTCAAACTCCAAAGAAATTGTTGCCGCCATCGAAGAAGTCTTTGAAGGAATATGTGAATCACATGTTATCTTACTTTTCGTGGTTAAATAGCATCTAATCACGTTCATCAACTATAAAACACAAGTTTGTTTTTAAGAGAAATTTTTTCCCATTTTGATTTTCTACTAATGTTATCATGCCAGAGTAATTCATACTTGCATGCTCTATGCTTACACTTAACCAAGCTATGGAGTTAACTGAAATTTAGAGCTGAATATTATATTTGTTTCTTTTTGATAAACTACCCCAAGATTCCTCAACTAGAGAACAATCAATCAATTACATAGGTAAGATGGTCATTGAGTAATTTGAATGGAGCAGAAAAATGAATTTAAATTTTACAAAATAACTTATGTTAAGATGAGCTTGATTTTTTTGTCTCTCATGGATTAATTTTCCAAGAAGCAGAAAGTTAAATCTGCCCTAAGGGCATCTCTAACCGAACTCTATTTGATCATTTGCAGTTGCAGCGAACCTGCACCCGAACGGCATATGCATATGCATTTTTGTGACTGTGAATAGTACGACGCCAAACTCATTTTTTAAATTTTTTTTAATTATTAAGTTATCCTAAAATTATTAAATTTTATGATTTTGATACGAAACATATTAGTTTAACTTATGTTATAAATTTTCAAATTTTAATATCTTTAATTTTTTATTTAATTAACTTATTTAAATTAGGTTTTTCATTTAAAATAATTTAAAATGCAATAGCTTAATTAAAATACAACATTAATATATAAACAGAGAGGAGAAAGAATATACTCAAAATATTCTTTTTTTATTTTAAAACTGGAATTCAATTGAAGATGAATTACTCTTTGATATGATTGTTACGATATTTTGAAGTGAAAAATAAGTTTTTTGGTTAGAGATTCCCTAAATTTATAAGAGGATTTACTTACATACCATATAATTCTTATCTATTTTTTTTTATCTAACTCCTAAATATTTATATTTATTTATATAATTTCATAGTATTTAAATCATATAAAAATAAATGCATGCAAAAGTATATTTTACTTTAATAAGTTAATTTTAGTGTTATTTTTTTTAATGAAATTTAGAAATTAACTTTGAAATTTCTACTGAATTTCCAACCTGTTAAATCAAAAGGCATCTTGATGTTTAAGAGTTTAATTTTTTTTTCTTAAGGGGTATCACAACTTATAGCAAAAATTGGTTTACACTAGAATGCTGGTGTTAACGAAAACATAAGGAAATCTCGCAACGAGGAAATGTCGATGGAAGGACCATTATTCTTTCCTTAATGCCTTTGAATATCTAGATTCTACATCTTGTCCTGAATTTCTTGACCAACATAGAAACTTTCTTTCTGAATATTGGTTGATGCCATCCATGATTTGACTCCAATGGAATTTTTGACTCCCAAGTTTCTTTTGTTTTGAATACCCAAAAAAAACTTAGTTGATGAAACTACACCTTCAAATCTTGTACCACTTTACAATTTCCTAATCTTTTGCAGGTTCCATTGATTGATAGCTTCGGTCTCTATCAGCTCACTACACCTAACTATGTGATAAAAACTGCTAGTCAAACGCAACCTCCTAATTCGGATTTCATTTTAAGCTTCATTTGATATCTTTTTTTTACTGTTTCTTAAAGCAGCTTTCGAGTACAAAAATTTTAAGTTTTGTACTAAAAGCTGTTTTAAGAAGCAAAAAAAAACCGTCCCAAACGAAGCCTTAGTCTTATTATATGGTCAAGTGATTAGTGGGTATTTAGCATCATTTTCTTATTCCTGGTCAACATAAGCATCCAGGGGGTTGCTTTCCTCATTCCCATGCTTGTTTTTTGCTCATTACAAAAACTAAAATAATTTAGACAGTAAATAGTGCTTGTTCCATCTAGCTCACCAAAACACTTAATGCACTGAATCTTAACACCTCACATGATGCTTTCCTCCACCATGACAAAAAAAAAGAAAGAGAACTACTGCTATTGCTGTTAAATAATCTCCAACCCATCATTGTGTAGCCTAAGCTAGTTGTCACCTTTTGCTCTTAGCCTTCTTAGATACCCTTCCAAAAGACAAAAGTACTAATTTGGAGTTTTAATTGCTGAAAGTTTCAAGGAAAAGTCCTTACAACTAATTAGCATTTGCGGTTTATCTTAGTCAGTTTTGCCTCTCTTATCAGCAATATTTTTCTTCTTTTTTTTAAACTTGTCTGATTCCAAGGCCCAGTTAAAGGTGTAAAACTACGTGTGAAACTGAGTGATACGTGAAAACTTTAGAGCTTCTGGGACATAATAAATAAATTAAGCTTTCTGGATTGCACGTTAAAGCTTGTTATGGGTGTTTGGAACCTTTTTGATAGAAAATACTTGAGTTCGCAAGTAATCTTAAGGGTAATATTTGAGTTCGCAAGCAAACCTATCACCAATTGGTGAAAAACAACAAGAATAATGCGAAATTTGGGTGAAAACAGCCCAAGACAATATATTGCGGTAGGAAAATCAAAGCCAAACAATATGGAAAACAAGAAACAAGAGATCCTCAATTCGAGAGGAGGATTGTCTCTGCCAAATCTCTAGACAAAAGTTTTTAGAACCCAAGTCGCCAAGAAACCTTAATTGAGAACAAATCAAAACATAATCCCTCCCTAAACATCTCATGCTGATCTTTAATACAAAAACTTTCCTAATCTAATTACCCTCCCAAGCCCTAGCCGCCCCTCCTTCTCAATTTGAATTCAAGTAAACTAGTGGGGCCCTCAGTATGGGCGGGCAAGACCAAGGAAGGCGGATAGTTTCCGCCTCCTGTAATAGATTTGAGCAGGCTCTTGGGCCGGTTCAACCTGAACCGGCATAACACTTTTCTAGAAGGACATCATCTTTGAGAGAAGAAGAAAAGTTCCACGCACTTTTGTATTGAAATGCAATAGTAGATTGTTTACCTAAGAATACACTTTCATTAGTGGTTGCTGTAGAAATCATTGCAGTTTTACTGTTATTACTAGTTGCACACCTTTATTATAGTTAACAACTATGTTATTATATTTGTTATCTTGCTCTGAGTGGACAAAACGAATAAGCATAGTCACAGTAGGCCTCTCCTTCCCTCTAGAGAGGAAGAAGGGCCCTTTTGCTCTCTTGATTACCACATAGCCTTTGCTTAAAGCTAAGATTCCATGAGCGTGGGGAGAATTGGAGAAATTTCTTTTCTGTTCTATTTAATATAAACTATAGCTATTAATTTAGGGTTTAGCATTGTTTTTTGAGGAGACAGGTCACTGATTACCTCTTATAAAAACAGTTGTACTTGGGAGGCAGAAGAGATTGGGCTGCATGTGTGAAGGCTTTTTTTTTTTTTCTGTTCTTTTTATATTTGTCATATGGGCTGTTCTAATGTATAAAATAAGATATTAGTGCACAATGAGGTGCTTTGTTTAAGCATAAAATCATGGTTTTCTTTCTTTGTTATACTGTGAGTTAGGAAAACCAGAGATTTATTAAGTAAATAATACAGATTTAAAATGAATTGTAGAGTTAAAGGTGCTGAAGCTGTACAAAGCACTGTATACACCAAGAAGAGAATGAATAATTTCTTTAATATTTACTATTTCTTGCTAATTTTTCATCTGTTTTTTTTTTCTTAATTAAGAATGTATAATCTCTTTCTTTTTCTTTTTCTTGCTTAGGAGCAATAGATCTCTCTAAATAAAAATCATAATATTTATTTATTATTATTTTTACTTTTATCAATATAATATGCAACTAAAAAAATAAAAAAATAAAAAGAATTCCTTCTCTAATGATTTCCTAACAGTGAAATGTAAAAGCTCTATAATTCCAACCTTTAATGATTTATTATTCTTTAATTCAGTGTCATAATAGCAGAGGGGCCAAAGCTCAAGCAATGTGCAAAAGAAAATTACAAGAATCCATTAACACTTTCATCTCCAGTAACTATGTCACTTTTTCACTTCCTTTTCCCTGAATATTAATTTCCTATTAAGCATTAACCTTAATCTGTAATTCTAATCTCATCATTAACACAGCTTTTTCATCAGCTTATGCTGCCTTAATTATATATAAATATTTTCTTTATGTCAACTCTCCCTATGGTCCAGTTGAA
Organism: Dendrobium huoshanense; assembly: GCA_016618105.1. Classification (NCBI taxonomy): domain Eukaryota; kingdom Viridiplantae; phylum Streptophyta; class Magnoliopsida; order Asparagales; family Orchidaceae; genus Dendrobium; species Dendrobium huoshanense. Next base: position 21,625,100 of record CM028348.1, read on the forward strand.
TTCCCCACTGATGCAACCCTGGCCCAATCTAGTTTAATTGGTTTTTAGTAATTAAATTCCAATGACAGGATCATTAAGCTCGTGGATTAAGCGCTAAGTTCAGTTAATTTTAATTAGCTTTATGATAAGTGGATGCTAATTAAGCTTAAAATCTTGGTATTATTTCAAAAGATATTGAGCATGTAATCAATATATTACATGCTCAGTATATCACATACTTAATATCAATATAATGAATCAATAGTATCAAACAGTATTGGTGTCTATATCGAGAACAATAACAATCCAGTGGCATGAGTAGTAAAATACTGTAGTACAATAAATCCATATAGTAATAATAAATATGTACAGTAATATATAGAAATAATGTCTAAATAACAATTTATTTCAGTAGTCACATTAAATAAATAAGAAGTTATGGCTATCATGATATTTTCAGTAATCAATAATCAGTAGTCAGTAATCATTGCCTCAGTAAACATAGCTGTCATTCTTTGCCTGATGGCACAATGATATCTCCTTATATCTTCCATCGGTATAGCAATAACTCATTATAACTCTCAATCGTTGTATCAATAAAGGATAACACCTAACAATAGTATTTAAAGAAAAGCACATCGGTTCACCATCCTTCACAAGTCAATCAATCTCTAAATAACGAATCAACCATGTGTCGCTTCTAAGAAAATCGATATCAAATTCTAAAAATAAAATATTTGCTGAAGAAGTTGAAGCTCCTCTGAATCTGAGCTACAGGAAAAAGCTAGAGAGAATTTTGGCTTATGATGTCATTAGATTAATAAACAAATATATTTCAATGATTAAAATTCAGTAGATGAATAAAACTGAAAGAGAAGCTGCTTAGAAAAATAAATCTGAGATGAGACAGTTATATCCTAATTTATTATGATGGTCTGATTTTTAAAATATTAAGGATGATATTTCTCTGAGGAGAGGAGAGTTGTAACACATGTATAGTCAGTGTGTAGTTCAAAATGTTCTGACCTGGCTATAATCAATAAAATTCATTAATTTCTATATTTGAGCTCTTTTGCATGTGTTTGAGAGTGTTTTATATGTATGTTAGAGTTCACATGTATTTTAAAGCAGGTCCCAGAGAACTATTTGCGTGTTTAAAAATCCAAAATTTTTTCTCTTTGAAGGCCACGATGCTACGGCATTGGTGCTCTCGGGTTTTTAGTTATGGTAGAATATGGAGTCACAATGATTTGAATTCTGATATATTTATGATGGGATGTATAAGTGCTTGATGAAAATCTATTATTTTCTACTCTGATATATAACGTGCTTGTTTATTTTATTTTTTGCTCAAGTTTCTAATAACAGTAAATATAGTTCTGTTCAATGTAATGATTATTATGGAATGCTTTTAAAACTCAGGTATACATTTAATAAATGATATGATTTAAATATTTAAATTAATAAATATGTAGCCTATTGAAATGTGTTAGCTCATAGATATTATATCTTCTATTTTCAAGGTTTGAGAGCTAGTTGAGTAGCTGAGTCAAGATCTAGTCAAAATTATATTGGTAGTTCTTTTTTTTATATTTTGTACAGTTATAGCTAGTTATTATTATGCTTTATAATCATGTCTATAGCCATATATTGTAGTGTAATCATTATGTATATATATTTTATGATAAAATGAAATGAATTTGTGGATAAATTTATTTTCACTAAGCTAGATATTATTAATAGCTCTATGATCTGTTGCATGTTAATTATAAAATTTATATTAGAAGATAAATCTAAAAATTTTCAGAACTTAGATCCTAGGGTTTGCTTGTTGTAAGTCAATATGATAGGACCAATCTAATTTGTGAGTCTTACAGGATTGGGTTGTGATGGGATTGATATGATTAGGCTTATTCTAACCTTAGGCTTAGTCAGGATTGCTTCCAATCTAGTGGATCCTTAGGCTTACCTTGTAACGCCCCAGGCATCCATAGTGAAAGGATTCGTCGACAGTCTTGATCAATCTCCATTCCTGCTCCCTTGCTTTGACCTGAAATTGTTAACCACATATAATAAGCTTAAATAGCCCAGCAGGTCACCAAAGCATACAACTTAAATCAAAGCACGATGCGAAAGCAATATGCATATCAATCAGTTGAATCCATAACAGTCAATTGCACATGATCAATGAATCTATGCAGCGGATACAAAAATCAGAAATCAATGCACGATCGATAAAATCCATAGTCAGTGATAGGAGAATCAATAAACAATAGGAAGAAATCCATAAAGCTCAATAAACTAGTACATACGATACATCTTGTAAGAATCCAATCAAATCAATAGAAGAAAATCATCGTCTCGATAATAACCGTTAAATCAATATTGTATCGATAGAATTAATCAAATCAATACAGTGAAACCTAATCCATATCAGTCAATGAATCACAGCAGCAGTTCAATACGATATATCAATGAAATGATAGTATCAATGAGTCAATATCAATGAATCAGTATCAATGAATCAATAGTATCAATGTCCATAGTATCAATGAATCAATACAATATCCATATCAGTATCAGTATCAGTGCTCAGTGAAATAATGCGAATATCAATGAAATCGTACAATAACAATAAATCCGTAAATCCGTCCGTAAAATCAATTCACTACAATAAATCCATCGATGAAATCTATTGATATCCATAACTCTATAAATCCAAAACGAGATCAACAGGCCAAAATCGCACACATGCAATTCCATACAATAGTCTTACTGAACAAGTACAATTACTGGCTATTAAGGCGTTTTTCAAGTCGAAAATCCATAGTGCTGTTGTAGAAATCCATAGTGCTGTTGTAGATATCTATCCGTTGGTTCAATAAGAGTCGTCACTCTGTGCCCGTCGGCATAGTAATCTCCTTATGACTCCCAATCAATATATCAATGATCAATAGAGGATAACACCAAACCCTTTTTAAATGAAAGCCCGTCAGCCCACCATCCTGTACAGGTCAAGTCGATCTCCAACCAACAGTTCAACTAGTCTTCACTTGTCTTTCAGTAACAGTAATCATATAGTAATCATATAGTCACATTCGTATGCATTCAAATCATCAATTTCAGTAAATCGAAAATCGTATGAAAAATCAGCGGCATAACGGCAGTATACGAAATTTACACAAAAATCACAGGAATTCACAAATTACCAAATTAGTACAAAACGTTCACAACAACATTGTAAGACTTCCATTGTACTGAAGCAACATTTTTCAACATCCTGATAATGTTCTATTCGATAAAAATCGCACAGAACTCAAAATAACCGGTAGAAACTTTACAGGAAATACTCAAATCATGCAGAACAATCATCTCAGAAATATATCAAAAGTTGTGCGGTGAAACTTTCGTCAATACAAAATGATGCGCGTTTTTCGGTAACGAAAACACAAATCTGAGCACAAAAATACCAAAACTCGACATCTTCGAAAACAGAAATAGGGTTCGGAGTCCTTACTGCGAGATAAACACTTTTCCCAACAGCGGTGACGGACGAAAAGCGCTCCGCGGCTTCCGAAATCCGGCTTTTCCTTTGCTTTCCTTCTCCTTCTCTCTCCTCAGATATTTTGAAAATATAAAATGATTTTCTCTCTCTTCAAAACGAGCTGATTTTCTTTTAATACACACCTGATCGGCCCGGCCGATCGCCACATCGTCCAGGACGATCTGAACAAAATTCAATCGTCCAGGACGATATCTCAGGCCGATAATTAATTTCCTTGGACGATAAAATCCCTTGCTCACTGACTTTGCCATGCACTGATCGTCCCAGGACGATCCAAAAATCGGCCCGGACGATCCACCCAGAAATCAGCTGTTTCTGATCGTTCTGGACGATCTCAACATCGCTCGAACGATCCCAGAAGGAAATCAAAGAAACGAGCTCTCACATACGTAACCCTCAAAAGTGATCAAGATATATCCTTATGATAGTCTTGCACATAAATGCATTTCTTTAGTTGTCAATTTAACACTTGGGGCTTAATGAGTTCAATTGAACTCCTAGGAATTCAATTGGGACTAACTTGGATTTGGCTAAGTTCAAATGAAACATCCTAACATTAAGACAGCAGAGAGAGAGAGAGAGAGAGAGAGAGAGAGAGAGAGAGAGAGAGAGAGAGAGAGAGAGAGAGAGAGAGAGAGAGAGAGAGAGAGAGAGAGAGAGAGAGAATGACCACCTTTAGGAGAGATTGAAAATCAATCTTGCCTCAAAATATTGTAATCATCAACCTTAATTTAAGTCACTACAAGCATCCTTAGACAAATTTTTTTAATAAAAAGAATTTATAAATAAAATAATATGTTATTCTTTATTACTATTTGAATAACCCTAATATAATAGGTTTTTAACATATCTAGATATTATAGATGAACTAAAGTAGGTGATTACATGTTAAATAATTGTATACTACATTGATGAGTCAAGCATCTATCTCCTTAGCATTTATTGACAAATATTGATATTATGCCCACCATTATGGGGACACATGGCAAGTTGTGATAGGTCAAAGCAAAGCACTTCGAGATTATGAAATTGAACATGATACACTAATCTATCAATTAGAGGAACAAAAATTAATAAAAAAAAAAAAAAGTTAGGATAAAAAAAGAAGAATAGCAAAAATTGAATTTTGAACGAAGGTATCTACTCACTGCCATCCTCTTAGGAGGAGCAAGACGGCATAACTAATCCCTCAATTGAACATAACGGAGCCAACTCACATGCGTCGGGCCCAAGCTTTGCTACTCCTCGTGAGCCTTTGAGAGAGGATTCGAACATGGGTTAGAGGTTCCCAATAGGGGTGTCAAAATCGAGTTTCGGGTCGGGTCAAACTGGCCTGGGATTCAAACTGGTCAACCCTAACCCGACACAGATATGTAAACGGGTCGAAAAGTCTGACCCGGACTCGGCCCGTCGGGTTGCCGGATTGACCCGACCTGACCCGGATTTGGGTTATGCTAGCGCCGGAACGGCGGCGAGCGGACAGAGGTCGAGGTGGCGGACGCGGGGCAGCGGGCGAGCGCGGCCGCGCAGGGCAGCGGGCGCGGCCATGCGAGGCAGCAGGTGTGTGGGCGCGGGGCAGCAGGTGTGTGGGCGCGGGGCAGCGCGCGCAGGGCAGCGGGCGGGAATCCAAAATTTTTAAATTAAACGGGTCAACCCGAACTCTAGGTTCAGCGTGGATCCGCCCTTGGAGCCGAGCCACACAACCACCTAATTATTTCCATCTCAGCAGAATCTATCACTGCTAATTCAACTCATGCCAGCAACAAATACACGAGAGTGAATACAACGTTACAGAACTTCTTCCCAAATGGACTTCATGTGAGTGATGAGACCACTTTTTCTCTCTCCTTTGACCGAGATCCATTGACATCACTGCTGATGTTAGTTGACAAACATGTAATTCAGTGGAAACAATTCACACCGGACCTTTTAAGACCCAAAAAATTATTATTATTTTAATTAGGTTTAAGTGATTTTTAAATCATTAATATTTGATCATAATGAAAAGGTTTAAGAGCTTAAGGGCTCTTTAGAGTCGGACAAACAATATATAATATAAAAATTATAATTTTTATACTAAAAAACTATCTTAATAAGAAAGTCATACCAAATGAAGTTTAAGATTACATTTGGGACGTCTTTCTTATTGCTTCTTAAAGTAAATTTTTAGTACAAAATTTTAATTTTTTATTAAAAAACTTATTTAAGAAGCAATAAGAAAGCAAACGAAAATCTTATTTAATTTTTTTAGTTTTTTTTTTTTTTCTTTTGCTTTACAATTAAGAATATCACGAGGGGCTTGCCTTAGTGTTTAGCACCTTTAATTCTTTTCAGCGTTTTCTTTCTGTAAAAGTGGAAATGCACGGGGTGGACTAAAGGGTTGCGTTGTTAATTTGAACTTTGGAGGTGTTGAATTCAGAAATTTGCAAGAGAACCAAATATGCAATTAAAGTAGAAAGTTGCAATAAGAGAAAGAATGGAAGGGAGATTACGTAGCCTCAGTCAGGCTCTTCTCCTTCTGCTTATAAAACAACTTTAATTTATCATAGCTAGTAGAAACTAAGCACTGCTAATCATGTCAATTAACCCCTAATCCTTCCTTCACATTAAGTCATTAAGAGAGTTCACTGCTCTAGTTCATGGCGAAAACACTCTCAAAGCTTGCCCAAATATCCTCATCATATCCACTCTCCTCCTCATCGGTGGTCACCAAAGCTGCTTGCATTTGTCTCCACCAGTCTCCACCACCTTCTCCGGCGCCAGCGACGGTTTTATCTCCGTTAACGCCGTACGCATTCCAGCCATCAAAGCCGCTTTCCATAGACTCTGTTTCGGCCTCCGTCTCATGCTCTGTGTCGCCATTTCTTGCAAACCGCCCCCTGACTCTTGGCCGGCTGTCAGCTAAGGTTTTCCTGCAAGCGTACTGCAACACAGAAACGTTAAAAAATTCATCTTTTTGATAAAGGAGGATTGGAAATGGTGAAAAGAAAAGGGAGAGTACGGTGATCTTCTTGTGAAAGTTCCTTTGGTTGCGCTTGGTTCGGTACCTCTCGATCCTCTCCCTGCGCTCTTCCGCACTGTATCTCCCGATTCGGCCGGCTGCATCGGAGTGAGAAGAGTCCGCGGAGGCAATGGAGCCGTTCATGCACTGAAAGATCGGATTTTTATTCCAATTTGGGATTTCAGTGATCACAATTTACAGGAGGATAGACGTAAGGGCTCATATGTTTTAAGTATATTTATTGACGACGTAGTGAGACATTATTATTGGTTTCTAATTTTCAAATCTTTTCAAAACTCTCAAAATTAATGATTTCAACATATTTAAGAGAAAGCAGCAAAATTTTCCACAAGCCTGCAATTTTCTCCCTCTCTTCGCACCTACAAAGCCGAAATGTTATATAAAATAATCCCCTGACGTCTAAATCTAAACGTCAGGAAACTTTCTACGTAAATCCTTTTCAGATTTTTAAAATTCTCTTCTTTTTAAATCCTGATTCAGCATCAACGTGTAACGGAAATACCTGTAGATCACCGGCACTGAAAACGCGGCGAACTGGCTCGGTGTGGAAGCCATGAAAATCGCGGGGGTCGGCTGCGGCGGAGGGTAGAGGAAGGGAGTGGGAGCTGCTGCTCCGTTGGAGGAAGTACGAGGAGGGGAAGGAAGAGGAGAGGAGAGAAAGCGGCGGCGGTTGGTTTCCGCCGACGCCTCCAACATCGAGGAAGGTGTTAAAGGCGGCACCAGCGTTATAAGAGGGTGGAGAGGTGGACGAGTACGAGGAATGGAACATGGCGGCCGAGTAAGGAGGAGGAAGAAGGGAGGATGAGCGATGACGGAGCAGGGGAGGAGGGAATGGCGGGGCATATATGGGCGATGGGTGGTGGGGACAACGGGACTGGCGACGTGAGAAGGCCCAGGTGGGGCCATAATGGTTGACCGGTGTGGTCCCACCGAAATTTTGGAGGATTGCAGGACATGTGAGGTTAGGGAGTGGGATTTTCCGGCGTGATGGATTTTGATCTTTAATGGATTTCGCGGAAGGGTTGTCGTTGTCATTTCACAATTCACAGTTTGTAATTCGGATATTTTTGGTGGACTTTTATGTTTAATTTTGTATTTTTTCCCCAAAAAATTTTATATTTTTAATTTGAATTATAATTAAACTTAAACCTGAAAGAATTTAATTATGATACTTAAACTGCTAATTTTTTTTATTTTGAATATATAATTCAATTTTAAAATTGCAGAATTTAAAGTCAAACTATTGAAATTGCAAAAACAACCAATAAAAGGTTGAGCTCACCCACTACCATTTAAATTCACTTTAAATCACGAAATTTCAGCTAAAATAACATAAGCTAATCCTATCAAAATGATTATATTTATTGTTTTATTTAAAAAAATGTTTTAAAAATAGCATATTTTTAAAATACTAAAAAATAAATTTAAAAATAATTCAAATTTAAATTGAATTTAAAAACTTTTGGCCAAATATAACAATATAAAATGTCACTTATTGATATAATCATATAACACTTGAATTGATTATTTCTTGAAATTTTAAATAATAATAAAATTTTATCTCACCCTAACTTATGTCAATGTAATCATCCCCACCATTGCTAAGCCTAGCTTCGCTCTTTGCCTCTTTGGGTTTGCTACAAAGAAAGAGGCTTCCATCAGGAAGCATCTAGAAAGGTTGGGACAACGATCTCTAGCACCGACCATGACGGCTTTTTCGTTAATTTTTCAATCCATATCCGTTGTCTGCAAAGATTAGGATGTGTGACAAGATCAACAAGATTTTGATGTGAAACAATCCACAAGACCAGCGGAATAAACGTCCTTCATAGAAGCGGAATAAACGTCCTTCATAGAAGTTCCGATAAACAATATTCTTATTGTTTTTTTTAAATTTTAAATATTATATGGGTAAATACTAAAATTCAAATATTAAGTATATTAAATGAATAAGTTTATGTGATATATTTAAATCTCCATTAATTTTATTCTTTATTTGAGCATAATTTGACGCTGCCTGTAATTACTGTGAAAGTGGGGTGCAACTGTTAGCTTCGAGAATTTTTTTCAGAATTGATGATTGTTAGATCAAATTCGAATTTAGCCATATCAATATCTATGAGCTGACTACTTTGACTGATTGACTCCTTATCTTTAAATTATGCAATTTCTGTCCAATCAAGAATCGGGTCAAGGGGAGAATAATGGGTCAATAGTAAATAAAAAGGTGTAGATATATCTAGAAGAAAATACAGTAGACATATCATGTTTCATATATAAATGAATAGTAATCGATTAAAGGAGAATATTATATCTTTAATATTGAACTGCATATTTTATGATTTATCATTTAGTATTTCATGAAAAGAAGTGATTTGAGATATGTGATTAAGTTCACCTAATTTGTTATGTTAATAAGATTAACACTTCACTTAGCTAAAAAGAGTCATTATATTATATGTGAATAAGACTTTATTTGGGGTAACTTTAATACTGCTTTCTAAAACGGTTTTTTAGTACAAAAATTTTTTGTGCTAGAAAGTTGTTTTAGAAAATAACAAAAAAGTTATCCCAAATGAAGCCTAAGTTCAACCTGTGCAAGAAAGTAATAATGTGTTACGAATGAGTGAGTGATAGGATGTTATCAATGAGCAGACGTCTAGAAACTTATCTAAAATTTAAAGAATTTTTAAAGATTTCTTTTAAACCAATGAATGGTGTTGGATCCAAATTTAGTCGTGAGCAACAACAAAATTTGTCACTAGGCACAAAGAATAAGAAGTAAAGGGGAGAGAAAGAAAGAGATTCGAGGGTGAGAACTGAACTTTTTTATGTTTGGCTTCATTTGGGAATTGAGATATTTTTTGTTGATTTTTAAAGCATCTTTTTAGTACAAAAATTTCTTAAATGTCCCAAATGAAGCCTTTGTCATTAGTATAATCTTGAGCATAAATGAGTTAGTGTCTCATATTTGTCGCCGCTTGGTTCGGATAGTACATATAGGCAATGGCTAAGAGATCTTGACTATAGGAAAAAGGCTAAACAAAATATATAAGAAGTATATAATAAGTTTTAATATAGCATCTTACTATAAAATTACAAAAGGTGAGTAGGCAAGAATATAAGAAAATACATATTATTATATGACAAAATTCATAACTAAATGTATTTTATCATTTATATCTTTCAACATAATCAACACTTAATAAAGACCTCATCTTTTACCAAACTTTTTATCTTTGCAAGAGTTATCATCCGAACTCACTGTTTAGAAAAGACTAATCTTACTACTTACTATAGATCTTATGGTAAGACGGGTAGCGATAATCATTTAGAAAAGTTGCACCCATTAAAAGTAAAAAAAAAAAACACGATACTACATAAACTACACTGGACACATGTCACCTCCTGATTGACTGAGGGAGAGCAGAGGTTGTAGCACCCTGATTATCTGTCTCTAGGTGAGCTCAGTAATGTCGAGTGAGCACGAGCAAGTTCAATAATGTAGTGTGTGTATGTGTGAGTTTGTAAGCAAGTACCAAGCATAGGTACTCGATGGCTAAGTGTCGTCTAGAAGCCATTGACAATCTAAGTTGAGGCTTAGATCTCTTGAAGGAGAAGACAAGTAAATTGAGGTTGTGGAGAAGATGAACTCAGCAACCGAGTGTCACGGTGGGTTGAGCTGAGGACTCTAGGCGTTTTTCTATATTTGGACTTAGATGTGTTGGGATGAAGGCACTTGCCCTGGGTAAGGGCAAGTTGGTGTTATGGCAACCTTACTTCCATGAGGTGAGTAGCGGGATATTTGGTTGATGGGTTTCTCCATTGCCCCTCGAGCTAGAGGGATGACCTTCCTTCATAGGCTCTAGACATGTTCCTCAGGCGAGTTTCACTATGGGGCCCATTGAATGTGAGCGAATGTTCTCTTTGTAACCTGTCAACTGCCTACAAGATACCTATGAAGTTATATGCAAACATATAGAAATAATTAAGTTTTTTTTTTCATTATTTATTGAAGTCATCAATGCTTAAACTCTATAATTTGAATTAAATTGGTTGACTCCAAGTTTAAAAGTTGATTTTTTGAATTTTTAAATCCAACATCTTTGAAATTTCCCTCATGCCTCTTCTTCCTTTATTTTTATTTTTTCATGTAAATATATCCCCTTTAGTTTATTAGTTTAATGTTCGTAATATTTGAATTTTTTTATCGACATCATATCATGCTCACCACATCTTAGAGAGTGTTAGATCTAAATTTATTTATGTGAAATACCGAAATCTTACTTATAAGACTCATAAGATAGATAAAATAAAAAGTAGCGGAGGGCTATGAAAATCACATATTATTGATTTTTAACTTGTGAAATTTTAGGAGAGAGCCATTCCTCGTCGTTGTAAAGATTAGTTCTATCTTGAACATTCCTCAAGAATTTGTGGCTTTAATTCCCTATATTAACTTCCTAGATGATGCAAATTGAGGCATTTTCCAAATCCTAAAAGGAAAAACTGAAAATAGAGAAACCATTTTGGAATGGAATATAATGAAAAATTTCCTCCAAATAATTTTATGTCAACTTGTCAAGGGATAATTCTCCTCCTTGACTCAATATTATGACAACTTGAATAATCTCTATGAATTTCCCTCTCCAAATTTAGCACTTTTAGCTCCCAAAGTCATAAAAAGTATAACAAAGCATTATATTTAAATACCGAGGAGGTATCAATTTTGTACTTCTATTAGACAATAATGATAAATTCATAAATACCTAAAATACACTTGATGGAAAATTTTTATGGCACCAAAGAGAACAATGAAAATAATGTTAACCAAAGATGAAACTTTGGCTTCGTTTGGAACGACTTTCTTACTGCTTATTAAATCAATTTTTAAATTTTTTTTAAATGTTTCTTATACCTAATTTCCAAACATAAACATACTACTTAACACCCTTAAACTTCATTACGATATTTAAGAGAATACTTTAAATTATACACCATCTTTTTCAATCCAATGTCATTCATGAAAAATATAAAGAGTCTACTATAGGTATAGAACAAATATAAAGAGGTGACATAAAAAGTTATAAGTTGGTCTCGCACTACAGGAAAAACAGTGAAAACCGGCGGTTTTTACCGGCGGTTAGTGTAAACTTACCGGCGGTTTGTCAATTTACCGGCGGTCTAACGGCGGTTCAGTGACCGCCGGAAAAAACAGCGTAGGAAAAAAATTCCGACGGCCTTTTACCGGCGGCTTACTTTTGCGGCGGTTTTCCGGCGGCCCATACCGCCGGTGATCACCGGAATTTCAACCGTCGGTCTTTCGGCGGTTTGGCCGCCTGTAATGTAACCGCCGGAAAACCGCCGGTCATAGTACCGGCGGTTTTCCGGCGGTTAACCCTGGCGTCGTCTGTTTCATTAGACCGCCGGACGGCGCCGTTAGACCGCCGGTACCTTACCGGCGGTGGACGGCGGTTATAGCCGTCGGTATTACCGACGGTTTAAACCGTCGTGCGTCCATCGTAGCACCGCCGGTGACCGTCGGTAAGCCGCCGGTATTCACCGGCGGTTTAATAATTACACCGGCGGCTTTATATTACCCGTCCGGTATCGTCGTTACCGGCGGCCAAACCGCCGGTTAGCCGCCGGAAACCTGTAGCACCTGAAAAAAAAATTGACAGCATCCCCTCTATTTGAGGGAGGTTCACCCTAAAGTCTAAACCTGCAGAAAAAACATATATATGTTGGGCAACACGCCGCTATATTCATCACAACCAGAAAATACAAAATTCATCACAACATTACAATCACAAATTCACAAAATAGTTCATGATAATGTTACAATCACAAGTTCAAAAGTTCACAAGTTCTAATTAATACAATCACAAGTTCAAAAGTTCACAAGTTCACAACATTACAATCACAAACATAATAAACATCTAATCATCATCGGTATCCTCACTGTCTGCAGATGGCTGCTCCTGTTGGTCCTTCTTCCTTTGTTTTCCAGCTGTGTAGGATTGCAACCGTGCTTGCATTTCATTCTGAGCCTTCCTCATTTCTTCAATCTCTCTAGCTTGAACCCTTTTCATCTCTTCAATCTCTCTAGTAAGTGCTGCAACCCTCTCACTTACAGATTCTTCAACTCCACTTGGATCATGAAATGCAGAGGTGTATGAACTGCCCTCAATAGCAAAAGCCTGTGAACCCATGCCATATACCCTCCCCCTCTGTCTTCCACCAACAACTTCTGACCATGTCTGATACTCAGAAATATGGGCCGATCCAGAAGATGATCCCTCGCCAGTGGACTGCCGACTTTCTCTAGCTCGTAAGAAATCATCCTGCAAGTTACAAATAGTTTTATTAAAATAAATTTTTATTCTAAAAATCCAAAAAATTTTACTCACATGAGCCTTCTTAGACTTCTCATCAACCCACTGGTGGTCAGCTTGATGTTGATGAGTTCTTGTATGCAGCTCCAATGGTGTTGGCTCCCGACCCAGGTGCTCTTTCTGCAAATTTGATGCTTAGTTATACTAACATAAATATATGTAATAAACCAATTCAAAACACTTACCAGTCGCCGCCTATGTTCTGTATGAGGTACAGATCCACCAGTATGAAGAGAGCTTCCTAAACCGCCGCTGTCAGAGGCTCTGTTCTGTTTATTCTGCTCTCTCATTTTTATAAACTCCGGGGTAGCCCAAGCACTACTCAAATCTGCCCAAACGCCCTCTCCAATCCAATTAGGCCTCTGCCCGGACTTTCTAATGTCCGTGAACATGTCTCTGAGACGGGTCGCTCCTCTCCTCTCAAAATTTGATCTGATCCTCGTGCTGTACTCAGGCAACCACCTAAATTCTTTCTGTACAAATGTACGCAATATCAAAAAGATTAGTACAAATTAAATCATATATTTGAAATCATACTAAAAAAAAAATTACCTGAAATTCTCCAAACCACATATCTCTAACTGGCTTTGGGATCTTCTTCCAGGATAAGTAAGGAGCATCATACTTATTCTTTATTATATCCCGGATCATATGTATAGGTGGCCTTGAAGGATTGAAGCTGCAAGTGACTTTGTTTATCAATAACATGTAATATATCAAAATAAAAACAACTGAATAACTTAAATTGAACTTACTTATCGCCGTCAGGCTCGATGTATTGACGCTTATCTGTTGCTGTTGCAGGATCGGTAGTGCCAACCTCTGGTGGTCGTGATGGTCCACCCTGTTCATGCTGCACAGGATAGGGGTAGTAATATGGGTAAGGGTAAGGAGGGTGAGGACCAGTGGATGGACCAGCAGCCTGTGATGATGGTGGGGGGTAATATGGATAGAATGGAGAAGCATGTGTCTGATCTGGAGAGGGGAAGCGAGGACTCGTCGAGCTGGGAGGGAAGTGGCCAGGGAAGTATGGAGGTGCAACAAGAGGTGGATCTAACTGTCCCTGACCCTGCTCTGGTGAAGGCTGCTGGCTCCTGGAAGGTGGTGGCGGTGGTGGTGTAGGTAGATCTGGTGCAACTGAAGGCCCCTCACCTACCTCAGTCTGTGTGGGTACTCTGCTAGTCGTAATCTTCTTCCGGCGGAACTTTGAGGCAAATGATTTACGAGGAGGATCGTCGCCTGAAGCCATCTGCAATATTAAAACAAAAATAATTAAGAAACAGTTAATAAAACAGTTAATAAAGCAGTTAATAAAGCAGTTAATGAAGCAGTTAATAAAGCAGTTAATGAAGCAGTTAATGAAGCAGGTAATGAATTACGAGAAGCAGTTAATAAAGCAGTTAATGAAGCAGTTAATAAAAGACAAGGTGGCAAAATACAATATCATTTCTAAGCAGTAATAAAAATTACATAACATTTAAATTCTACAATTCTAAATTACAGAAACTAATCAGAATCATCAAAACTATTTTCATCACTCTCAAGAGTATCTTCACTTTCATCCTGGTTCTCTTCTTCTTCTGAACTAGTTGAACTATTGACATCTTCTAACTCCATTTCAATAGTAGAGGTTGTAGTTGGCATATCCTCAATTTCAACAGGCATATAACTTGACATCTCATCCTCTTGATGTGCAGTTGCTACAATGTATTGTTGATCAATTATTCCCCGTGCTTTTGTTTTTATGACAGCTAGCCAATCTTGTTTGTCTTTGCGACCACTGGGATATTTGCTGAAATAAACTTGAATAGCTTGGCTTGCTAACACAAATGGATCAAACTTTCCGTATCTTCTACTATGTTTAACATCTACTAAACCATACACAGGATGAACCCTTGTGCCTCTATTTTGTACTGGATCATACCACTGACAGTTAAATAAGCATACAAAGTTCTCATCTTCCCCTGGGTACTCCAAGTCAAGGACCTCATTCAAAATACCATAATAATCACACTCATCTTCTTCATGAGTGTTTCCTCTAACACATACTCCACAATTTTCAGTTTTTCTTCCTTCACTCCACGATTTGGTATGAAATCTGAACCCATTCACTATATATATTGGCCAAGTTTTTACTTTTCGCATTGGACCCCATGCTAATGCTTGCAAACCTTTATCGAAACATTTGTTATCAGGATTTTGTACCTAAAAATATTTTCAAATTTTAGTATTTTTGATAATAAATAAGATTTAAATTTATAAAAAAAATGTACTCACATATGATCTGAACCAAGTTGGAAATTCATTTGCAACAGCTTGCTCAATTTCCCTTGAATCTGTCAAAGGCAAATTGCTTACGAAATACCTGGTGACAAATAATACATAAGTATTTTAAATAAACATTACTAATTTATTATTAACATTATGTAAGAACTTACTCTAAGATTGGCTCAACTTCTTCATAGTTCAGTAGTACATACAAATTCACTGTATTTATTTCTAAATCGTTGAGATATCTTTCAACACATTTGCTACTAGGCTTTCCTTGCCTTCTAAATACTGTTAGTGTAGCATGTGATTGTTCTTCTACATCGAAGTCCATGTTACGACCCATTTTTGTTCTTGTACTCCTTACATGTGGCTCGAAATAGTAGGAGCAAAAGTGAGTTGTTTCTTGAGATAAATATGCTTCACATATCGATCCTTCTGGTCGTGCTTTATTCTTAACATATTTCTTCAACTTGTTCAGATATCTATTAATCAAATAAAAATATGTTATCTTAACTGATTCAAAAATATTGAGTAATTAATAAAAATCTTAACACATTTACCTTTCGAAAGGATACATCCAACGATATTGTACAGGTCCACCAACTCTTGCTTCGTAAGGTAGATGGACTGGAAGATGTTCCATAGAATCAAAAAAACCCGGGGGAAATATCTTCTCTAACTTGCATAGGATGATTGGTATGTTATCCTCGTACCTCCGTAAAGCATTTTCACTGAGTTTAGATGAACATAAATCTTTGAAGAAAATGCTAAGCTCAATCAACGGATTTGAAATGTAATCCGGTAACATACTGACTATGATCGGAAGAAGAACCTCCATAATTATGTGACAATCATGACTTTTGAGTCCAAATAACCTTGCAGATTTCAAGTCAACACATCGGCTTATATTTGATCCATAACCATCCGGCATTTTTAATCCTTTAAACCACTGACATATCATTCTTTTTTGCTCTAACGTGAAAGAGTAAGGAGCTTTGGGCTTCATTAGTTTACCGTCAGTTGTTGTTACCAACTCCAAATTTTTTCGCCGACAAAACTCTTTAATGTCCATCCTTGCTTTGACATTATCTTTACTCTTGCCTTTAACATCCATAATTGTATTAAAAATATTATCCAGAAAGTTCTTCTCAATGTGCATAACATCCAAGTTATGTCTTATCAAATTAGTTCTCCAATAAGGTAATGTCCAGAAAATACTTTTTTTAATCCAATTATGTTGAACACCATAACCCGGAAATTTTGATTCTGATAGCATTGGATAATCAATAATTGTTGGAATGTTGGATAGTCTCTGTAGTATCTCATCACCACTTAATCTGGGTGGAGGAGGTGATCGTTCAATTCTGTTTTTAACAAATGCTTCTTTATTTCTTCGGAACTGATGATTAGCATTTAAAAACATACGATGACAATCAAACCAAGTATTTTTCCCTCCATGTTTTAATGTGAAAGCTTTACTGTTCTCCATGCAGTAAGGACATGCTAATTTCCCTGCTGTGCTCCAACCAGACAACATACCATAAGCTGGAAAATCACCGATAGTCCACAGCAAAGCAGCTCGAAGGAGAAAATTTTGTTTTATTGATATGTCATATGTGAGCACTCCTTCTTCCCATAATAATTTAAGGTCATCAATTAATGGTTGCAAATAGATATCAATCTTAGCCTTCGGATTATGTGGTCCAGGTATAATCAGAGTTAAGAACATGAACGGAGTAGTCATACACATCTCTGGTGGCAGGTTGTATGGTGTTAAAATAACTGGCCAACAAGAATACGGTGTAGATGTTTGACTATAAGGAGTAAAACCATCAGTACATAATCCCAATCTTATGTTGCGGGGTTCAGCAGCAAATGAAGGATGCACTCGATCAAAATGTTTCCACGCTTCAGCATCTGATGGATGAGAAAGAACATCACTTTTTGCTATTTTCTCCTTATGCCATCTCATATGGCCTGCTGAACTCATTGATGCATAGAGCCGCTGAAGTCTTGGAATAATTGGTAAATAAAACAAACGGGAATATGGCACATCTTTCTTTGGACGACGTTGTTTTCCCGAGTTCTGCTTAAAACGAGGTGCATTGCAGCTGCGACAAATAACTTCTGCTGCATCATCCTTATAGTATAACATACATCCATTGATACAACAATCAATCTTTGTAGCAGTGAGACCCAGCTTGGATACTAATTTCTTTGTTCGGTACAAGTCTGAGGGAATTATATTGTCAGCCGGATTAGTTTCCTTCATAAGACCAATAACGTCATTAAAACACTCACGGGGAATATTATACTCAGTTTTAATACTTAGCATCCTCACTGCAATGGATAATTCCGAATGCGTACTGCAACCTTCCCAAATTGGCTTTTGAGCTGAATGTAATAACTCAAAGAATTTTTGTGTCTCTGTATTTGGTGGCTCTTCCACATTAGACCTTAAATTATGACCTGCTACATCAAAAATAAGGTCTTCATAGGGTCTACTCATTTGATCTTCATCAAATGTTTCATAAGCTGTAGATGAACCAGCATGAGCATCTCTATGTGGCTCGTACTCGCCATGTGATGTCCAAATCCAATAGTTTGGAAGAAATCCCCTACGATATAAAACAAGTTTCACATCATCGGGCTTTAGGAATGCTAGATTTTTATGCTTCGAACACGGACATCTAAACATTTTATCAAGCTGAAAGGAAGGCAGTTGAGATGCAACTTGAATGAAAGTTTCAACTCCCTCTATAAATTCAACTGTCAATCCTTTTCGACCCGGCAACAATCTGTTATACATCCAATATCTCTCTTCTTGGATAGTCATTTGGACGTTGAAGCAAACGTCACCCTACATAGTTAGGAAAACATTTATTAGAATACACGCATGTGCAACGTGTTATAAGAACGCATCTCCTTGTCCTAAACTTGGCTAAATATGCACAAGTCTTTATACTCAAATTCATTGTATAATTAGAACTTTGTTTTCGTCATTAATAACAGTTCCTATTGATATGGTAATTGGCATGCATTGAAATCAATATTCCTTTTCCATTGAAATCAATATTTAAGAAGAACAAGCATAATTTCATTATTTTATGAATCTCGAGATTGCGTGACCAAACTTTTTATAATCATTTGCATAACTCTCCACTTTTTCTGTCATTCACATCTCTCCACTTCTTTTTGTCATTCACATCTCTCCACTTCTTTTTGTCATTCACATCTCTCCACTTCTTTTTGTCATTCACATCGAGCGGCACGACTATAAATAGACCGAGCAGTGCGCTGGTTGGCTCGGAACGGGCCGCAATTTATTCTTTTCAAAATCAGGCCCGGCCTGCCCCGTTAAGGAGGAGGCCTGAATAGGTTGTTTTCTTAAAACTAATGTTTATATGTTTTTTTGTTGAATGTTCAATTTTATTTTAGACCTTTTTAAGAAATATTATTTGATTAAGTTTTAGTCTTCATTTTTATTGCTTTCTGAAATAGCTTTATAGTACAAAATTTTTTGTAATGAATAACAACTTTAGAAAGTAATAAAAAAACTGTCCCAAATGAAACCTTAATGACTTGGCCACCTAAAAACCCCAATGAAATTGAGGAATATATTATATCACTTTACATTTTTCTTCCATTAAGTAGCAAGTAGGCTGACTGGTGATCCAAGTATGATCATTAGACCCTTGCCTATTGGATACATCAACATCAAGGTTGAAGGTGAAATTGATGGTGGCGATTACGATGAAGAAAATGCATAGTTAGTGTTAAAGCTTGCATAATGTGCAAGTTAGATATTTATTCTTTGGAGTTCTCATAGCACTCTCCCTCGAATATGAACTTTAATGGCTTTATTAGCTTGCTTAAAAAGAGTGTAATTGTGCATATATTATTGATGAGTGAGGATCATCATAGCACCTTTCTAGCAACTCCACTTACTCTCATTTGATCTTTTTTTGTTCATATATCATAAAAAAAGACTCTTTTTTTAAAGAATTTCGAGTGTACATAATCACTCCCTCATTATTAAATTGGGAAAGAATAATAATGAAAGAATCATGGAATTTGAATGATTATAATCTATTTAGGCTATGTTTTAGCCTCTTGTAGGAAATGAAATTAAGACCTAACGGTTAGCTAAGCTTGGCATTAATTAAGGCTTCGAATCCTATGGATGAATTTAGTTAGGTTTGACCAAAATATAATCCTAAGTTTATGTCAAGCTAATTTAGTTTAGGTGTTGTGTTAGCTTGGGGTTTGGCCTTTAATTCATTAGGCTATGCTGACTTAATTTGAAGTTTAAAATTGATGTTAGGCTAATATTTAACTATGGTTGACTTCTTATGGGTCTTAGGGTGTTTGTAATAATGTATAGAGTGTAGGGTACTTAGGACAGCAGACTACAAATTGAAAATTCGGCCGGAGAAGAGAGATCGACGGTTACCTTCGGTTAGGGAGTAGGTTGGTGGTCGGAGAAGAGCTATCGGCGGGCGGAGTTGATCTGTCGGCGGCCGGAGAAGACACGTCGGCGGCGGAGTCGATTCGGGGTTCAGGAGTGGTCGGAGGCGAGGTAGGGCAGAGCGACCGAGAGAGAGAAGAGGGAAAAGTGAAAATGAAATGCGAGGCGCGGGTGTTAATTTTAGGGCTTCTACCGGCGGTGTACCGGCGGTTAGTGCCGCCGGTAAAAATTTACTTATCAACGACGGCCAACACCGTCGGTAAACCGCCGGTACATATTGTTGTCCGGCGGTTTAGCGACGGTTATATAACCGCCGTTAATACCGGCGGCATAATGAGGGATAGGCACCGGTAAGCCGCCGTTAAACACTGGCGGCTAAACCGCCGCCCAAACCGTCGGTAAAACCGGCGGTCTACAAACCGCCGGTTATGGCCGCCGGTAATAGCTGTTTTTCCTGTAGTGTCGGAGGGAATACCTTGGATGGATTTCAATCATCTAGTTTTGTTACTGTGAACACTAAAAGCATAGTGTGAACAGTAAAAGCACAGTGATGAACAATAATTGCGTTTTTACTATTCACAGTCACAAAACCGGACAGTTCTTCCTGTCCGGACACCGCACGTAATTATTTCCCCACAAATATAGGGCATTGATCTAAGTATAAGATGATGTTATGATCACATTTGAGCTTTGGCATCCTATTTACATGACGGCTATATGAGATTCCAACCTCAAAAAAAAACCTTTAAATAATTGATTAAAATAAAGAATAGTAAATTAAAATTATAAGACATTATCATTTTGTTTATTATTTTTATAATTATTTCACCAAAAAATAGAGTATAATATTACCACCGTACATTATTTATTCAAATAACCAATATTTCAAACAAAATCACAGATCCTTCAACCACAATCCACAAGAAGAAAGCTTGCGAAATAGCTCTTTCACTAGTTTTTTCAAGATGCCTTAATAATTCTGTTAGCGGTCTAACTAAGCTTTGTCATTCATAAGAGACGGTCAACAAAGTCTTAAGCTTTTGGAGATTCCAAATTGAATAAATAATGTACGGTGTAGAGCATTTTACAAGATTGATCCCTATACATATATATATATATATATACTTTGCCTTGAGCATCAAATATCAATATTTTCATATGACCTCCTTTTCTTTCTTTACTTAACTTTTTTTCCCCTTAATTCTTTATTAAATTTGTTTTTCTTGCACTTGCAAGCTCTCATGAGATGCCTTCTTGTTCTTTTCATAGGCTTAGTGGGTTACATTTTGACTAAGATACTTCTTTAACAAAGACTTTGAACCCACATATATTTATACATTAACTACTTTGCCTCGCCGTTTGATTTATAGAACTTCTATTTTTCTTCAATATTTATTTTGAAAGGTTTCTATTTATGTTACATATGCTTCATTTGGGGCCGTTTTTTTCAGTACAAAAATTTTTTAAAAAGCAATAAAAAACCGTCCCAACTGAAGCCTTAAGCTTATTCCTTTTCATTCATTAACACCAACACTAATTATATCTATCATTTTAATTAGTGTTGTTTTTTTTTTTCATTTATTTAAAATGTCTAAATTTATTTTTATTTAATTTAATTAATATAAATTATTTCGCGTATTCTTTTAATATAATTATTTTATAATTTAACTCTTCTGATTTTGCCCACTATGAAGATTGATAAAAAAATAAGTTATATTCATTAAATCACATCTTTATAAGTTTAATTTAGTTTTTAGGAATATGAGGGATATTTACTTGATGGGTAATAATGAATTTATAAGGTCGACATTTATTACTATCATGTTATTTATCTTCTTCTTATAAGTATTCTTTGTAACAACATATTTTAGGATAAATATATTATCAACATAGAAGTTATTAATAATTAATTCACATTTTTCTTAAGGTGTTATTGTTAAGCTTGATCATGTTAAAGATGAAAAAAAAGGGTAATTGATTATAAATTAATTTGGAGATTATTATTTAACTTATTGTTTTGTAAAAAGAAAATATATATTAAGAGATATTTTCATGCTTCCAAGAAATATGTGTGAGAATAATGTCGCCCGAACTGAGATGTTGACGGATGAAGTGGTAATCGATCTCGATGTGTTTTGTTCTTGCATAGAAGACTATATTCTTTGCAAGTGCAATGCCAGAGATGTTGTCACAGTGGATGGTTGTTGGAGAGGTTTGGGTGATATGAAGTTCAACAACTATGCGACAAAGCCAGATAACAACTGAGGTAGATGCGAATAGTGATATGTATTCAGCTTCTATAGAGGATTTTGCAACTGTTACTTGCTTCTTGACTGACCAAGAAATGAGATTGGGATTCAATAATGTGCAAAAACCACACTACAGTAAATTCAGCTATTATCGGCGGTTCTTTCCGGCGGTTTACCTAGTATTACCGGCGATTTAAAAAAAAAAAAGCGGCATCTTTGCGGCGGTTGCCAAGCTGTCGGAAAAAACGATGTCGGAAACCGTTGCCGACGGTTTTATGATCGTCGCTAGTTCCGGCGGCATATGCTTGAATAACCGCTGGTTAGGCCGCCGGCGATCAAACCGCCGTTATTACTAACAGCTGACAACCGCCGGTCTAGGCCGCCGGTAACAACTGAATTTTTTGTATAGCCAGATATAGACTTCAAGTCTATTGAGTATGATGCCCAATCAGCATCAGTGTAGGTACGGAGTTGTAAGTCCCCGATGATTATTGGTAGACCAAAAGACTAAATGCCTTTGATGTAGAATAGTAGACGTTTGAGAGCTTGAAAGTCTTGTACTGTAAGTTGTTGCATATGATGATAGATTAGGTTGGTAGCAAAGGCGATGTCCGGTCGAGTAATTGAGAGGTATTGAAGTGACATAATTAATGTCCTACATATTTGCACATGAGTGTGGAATACTTATGATGTGATTGTTAATTTAGACATAAAAGTCATATATGGAATTCATGAATTATGTATAATATGCTTAAGCCATAGCAAGATATTTTTTATGGGAACAATGGTGCATCATTTTACATATGTGTGATGGGCTATATGAATGATGTTAAGTGTATGTACATGATGAAAGGATGACTATAAAATGATAATTCATAGTTTGATAGATCTAAACATTATTCTTGTGAGAGGACTAGCTAATTAGCATATTTAAATGATTAAAAGAGAAAAAAATGAAGAGTTGTTTCAAAGCTATACTAAAATATAAATTATTATACATGAGTTGGGTAATGAACCAAGTCTTGAAAGAATAATTGAATTTTGTGCAATTTATGAAAAGCTGAATTTGGGGAAATGTTTCATGGCTTTCTATTAATATTTTATATTTGATCAAGTTATTTAGAAGTAGTGAGTATATACATGGAGAGTAAGAAAGAGAGATTTAATTTCTGATTTTGAGGATTGATACAGAGTTAGAGGCCCAAAATGTTTTTACCAAAAAAATTATTATGATGGATTTGCCAATAGAGTAACCAGAACCATATTAATATTGAGTCAAAAAGATCAGCTCAAAGTAAAATCATTATACATATTCAGGTAAAACTATATACACTAAGGTTTAGTTTGGGATAACTTTTTTACTGCTTTGTGGAGATGCTATAGAGAAAGTAACTTTTAAAGTCGTTGTAGAAAGCAGCTTCCTAGTACAATTTTTTTTTTTTTTTTTTTTTTTTTTTTTTGAAAGTAATGAAAAAGCAATGGCCAAATAGAAATTATGGTTGCGATCTGAAAAGTAAAATAATAAGATAGCTTTCCCAAAAGAAGCCTAAATCAATAAGAAATCAAGGTGCAATTCATTCTTTTATGGATATGAAACATTTGAATCTGCTACTTAATGCTTTACCTTGCTACTTTATCCATTACTTTATTTATTGAAGATAACATAATAGCTAGTTATAGATCAAGCTGATAGAACAATTATTTATCAACATTAATTTTGTTTTATGAATAAAATGTATTTGAACATACAAACAATTATTTATCACAAGCACATTGAAGCATTGAAGTAAAAAAAAAAAAATCTTATGATTTAGTTGAATAAACTTACACTTGAAAATACATAGCAAGGCTCTCATAAGAGTACTCAATGGACAAAATTTATACTCTCTCTTCCATTGAAAATTCTCACCATTAAACAAAAAGATATCATGCATGCTTTTCAATGGACTTATTAACCATATAATGTAGCCTCTATTCAGATCCTCGCAAATAGTCATGATAATTGAACATGCATAATTGCCTCATCTCTTTTCTTGCAATTTATCTTAATAACTCACATATAATTATTTCATCAAAATAAGAAATTGAATGAAAAATCACTTTGATTTCTCGTTTAGATTTCGTTTGGAAAAACTTTCTTACTAATTTCTAAGGCTTAGTTTAGGACGACTTTCTTACTACCTTCTAAAACAATTTTATAGTACAAAAATTTCTAGTTCAATAAACTTTTGTAGTAAAAAGCTGCTTTAGAAAGCAGTAAGAAAACTGTCCCCAACGAAACCTAAATTAATTTTTTTGTATAAAAATATTTTGTTCACAAAACTTTTATACTAAAAAATTACCTTAGAAAGCAGTAAAAAAGCTTTTCAAAGCAATCCCTTATTCGATGAAAATTTGAATTTTAATCTCTTCACATGTACCAATTTTCCCCCATTTTTCAGTAATATTGGATAGAAATTGCTGATGAAAATATGCATTTGTTCATGCTTCTTAGATAAATGTATTATTTTATTTCTTCAACCTAAATAAAGCCTTAAGATTCGTTTGGACCAGCTTTCTTACCGCATCTTAAAATGTTTTTTTATATAAAAAAATAAAATTTTATATTAAAAAGCTGCATTAAGAAGCGTTAAAAAAACATCCCAAATGAAGCCGTAATATTTTTAAATTTCATAAAAAAATGGCTGGAATAAATCCTGTCTCTTTCTTCTTTTCCTCTCTTCCACTTGAATGAAAATGTCTCTTATATGCTACTAGAAGCACAAGGAGCCACAGTGCTGTTTATTGCTCGCCATGTGAAACTTTATCTACTGCCTTATTAGAAGCGGCAATCATTGCTTACAATATGCAATATGTTAGGGCTTCTGCTAGCTAAATCTAGGTCGATGAAAGCTGCCTCCAAACTTTATACGAATAATTTAATTTCTCAACATTTTTTAAATTTAAATATTTTTTTTTTTCTATTTTAACTTTTTAATTGTTGAAATAAGGTTTTGTTTTAGAACATTATTACAGCTTTATTTTTCAAACTGTAATAGATCATTATTTTTACTTGATTATTATTGTTTCACAGCTTTCAAAAAATTTGTTCTAAAAAGCTGCTTCTATAACAGTTTTAAAAAGTTATTTTCTCTACAGCAGTTTTATAAAGCAGTAAAAAAGTTATCTCAAATAAAGCCTAAATCATTAATATGAAAATCAATTGTTAAAAAAACTAAAGCTTGGTTTGGGACAGCTTCCTTAATGCTTTAAGAAGAATTAAAAAAATTGCCCCAAACGAAGACATAGGCTTCGTTTGGGACGGCTTTTTTATTGCTTCTTGAAGCAGCTTTTTAGTGTAAAAATTAAAAATTTTGTACTAGAAAGCAACTTCAAGAAGCAGTAAAAAAGACGTCCCAAACGAAGTCTTAATCAAAATGGACTTCATTGTTCTTGAATTTGAGCAAAGTTTAATGCAGCGCAAGCTAGCTCAATGACAATGAAACTCTTCAAGATATCCTTACGATGCAACAAAATGACTACAAACATCCTTCCAATATATTTCAAATTAATCCATATTTTTTAAAATCATTAATTTTTTTCTATAGAGTTCTAATTTTCAAATATATACCAATTTGTATAGAAATTTTTTCCTATAAAAATATGATTTTTTTTATATAAATTTAATGATTTAAAGTTTTATTATGAAAAAAAAAAATCTCATTCATACTTCTTGATTGATGGGAGTTTTTAAGTCAACGACGAGGCTGTAGATTAGTCATCAAAGTTTTCAACGGAGCAGTAGATAAAAAGGTGATCGAGTGCATAGACTTCTTTTTTGTTGATGGATCAAAATTATAAAAAGAGAGAAAGAGTTGAGAAATATTAATAAGAATAGTTTTATCCCAATTTAAGGTTAAAAAATAGAAATTTCATTAAAAATATGAGCTTTATATAGTCTTATATGTCAACGGCCTGGCTTGATCGAGAAATTATTTTGTGCGGACGCCGAACGCCGTCCAGAGATCAATCAGAATGCGCCACGTCACCCTCGCTCTGTATTGCGGCTTAGTACCGTGCTCGATATTTCCTCGGTACTGCTGACATGATGCATTCTGATTAATCTCCGGATGATAAACTGCATTCGGCGTCCACTCAGAATAATTTCTTGGCTCGATCAAGTCCAATCTAGGCAAGGAAGGTTGAAATAGCACTCGCCAGCGATACAAGAACCACTCATTGCATGGCAACTGAATCGAGTACTCTCTACTGAGTACTCCTAATGAAAACACTTGACCAATGCTGATTTGCTTGTCAAATTTATATATATGTTTTTATATTTTCAAGCACATAGTAAATTACACGTCTTTTATTAATGAATATATTGTTTATATAGTTATTTCTTGTAGCCCCATAACCTTATAAATAATGAGCCATATGTCAATGGGTGAAACTATTCTTCGCGGAGGTCAGACGTAGCTCTACATCCGGAGGCAAATCAGGTGCAGTCATGTCAGCGGTACCGAGCCGCAGTACCAAACAGTACTGAGCCGCGGTACACTGCGAAGGGGTGACGTGATGCATTCTAATTGACATTCGGCATAGAATAATTTATCCAATTTTTTTGGAGTTTATTTTAGGAGCACTCAATTCAATACTATAATACTTAGAATATATCTCTTTCATTTTTTTTCTCCGTGTACTATTTTGTGTATTGGAATTTGGAAGTAAGTTCTGTTATCACCAATGGATAAATTTGGATCAAAATATATATATATATATATATATATATATATATATATATATATATATATATATATATATATATATATATATATATATATATGATTTACTTCATAAAGCTTGGTTTAATCAATGTTATGTGGGGCTCTCATTGACCCATAATCTTAGTGCTGTTTAGAAGTCATCATCATCTGCTAAAACAGAAATGTTTGAGTTGACTTTTTTCATCAGAAATGCTATGAAAATAATACATACAAAAAAGGTGACAGATGTCTATATTTTATTGGAACTTCATCAGAACCCCAATAATGAAACATTTTCACATAAATTTTAGCTAATCCACTGTTCAATTTTATTGGCAATGGCTGCAAATTAGATGCAAAAGCTTCAGCGAGAACTTGAGATTGTACATTAATAGGGCTGCAATCGATCCAAATGTTTGACGAGCTACTCGTTGTTCGGTTCGATTAAAGCTCGTTTATGATTGTTTAATTAACTAAACAAACAAACTTGAACAATATTTTAAATACTCGATTCTTAAATAAACAAACTTGAACACTAATGTGTGCGGCTCATTTATGTTCGCGAACAACATCATTTGAAGTTCGTGAACAAGCTCGACATTAAGCTCGATTCGTGTTCGATTTTGAACTCGTGAATAAGCTCGATAAAAATAATTAATATTTGACTATATAATTAATAAATATAAATAATCATTGCCTTTGTTACATAGATTATTGCTTTTATTATAAATGTATTTTTTCATAGATATGTTCATGAACATGTTTGTTTGATAGTTAAAAAAAATTCGTTAAATATGTTCACGAACAAGCTCGATAAGCACTAAACGAACGAACATGAACTGAACATGAACCGAACATGAACTCTCATTAATTTAAATGAACCAAACATGAACACAAACAATAAAGCTCGAACAAACATGAATCAAACTTGAACAAGCTGATATTAAATGAACATAAACATGAACACTCATATACTCAGCTCGGCTCGATTCGTTTGCAGCCCTATGTACATAGAAGATACATTCTGGATCCTGCATTTTTGCACGGTAGTTCAAGTAAAAAATTGTGTGATTTGGGAACTTTTAGAACGCTAATTATAACTTAAAAGGCATATAATTGATGAATAGCAATGCTCAGTTTTTAGAGATTGTGATGATTTACTGGAGTATCTAAGCCAAGACTGTTGAGTTGAAGCTCGAGTTGACTTGGGCTTTTTGGGGATAGTTTTTTACTGTTTTATAAAGTAAATTTTTAGTAAAAACATTTTTTTGAAAACAGCAATAAAAAAATTTCACAAACAATATATTGGGAAAACCTCTTATTGTTTTCTAAAGCAACTTTTCTAGTATAAAAATTTCTAGTTCAAGAAATTTTTGTACTAAGATGCTACTTTAGATTTTAAAAAGTAGTAAGAAAGTTGCTCTAAATGAAGTCTTAGGCTTCATTTGAGACGACTTTCTAATTGCTTCTTAAAGCAGTTTTTTTGCTTTAAGAAGCAATAAGAAATTTGTCCCTTAGGCTTCATTTTGGTCGGCTTTTTTATTGCTTTTTAAAGTAACTTTTTAATACAAAAATTTTATTTTTTTACTAAAAAGCTGGTTTAAGAATCAATGAAAAAACCGTCCCAAGCGAAGTTGAAGTCTTAGCATGTATTGCTTTATAAAATTGCATTGAGAAAGTAAAATTTTAAAGCTGACAGGAATTTTTTAGTGCAATTTTTTTTTTAAGTTATAAAAAAATAACGATCAAACAAAAATCATGATTATGATATGAAAATCAAAACAATAAGAAAACTTTTCCAAAGGAAACTTTAGACCCCAAATGACTTGTTCGGTAACTTTGTAAAGGCTCAAAAATATATGGACTAGATCTCGGAGAAATATGATGAGGGAATCACCTTCTTTCTACAAACTTTGGTGAAGCAAGAAGCTAGTGTTAGTGCTTGTATGGGCCAACCTCGACTACTCTCAAAGCATAGAAGAATTTCTGAAAAAGGGAAAGAAAAGATTGAGTAGGCGAGTTTGTGAGTAGATAACTAGGTGATTGATTAGTGTACTTTTTTTTATTTCTTTTGAAGTCCTGTAAATTATACACTGTAGGAGACTTTGTAATTATATACTTATTGAAATGAAATATAATATTATTTTTTCATTATAGTGTGATGTCCCTATGAGAGGAATTGTTATCTTTCTCCTATGATGATAAAGATTTGGAAAACTTTTGCTTGTGCATATATAATAAAGTCATCACAAGCCTTTACCTTTGTTTCCTTTCTATCTTTTTAGGGGCAAGTCTTCATATTTTTAGATGGATCTCATCTTGCGCTAAAGGCTTTTTTAACTCGTAAGGCAGCCTTCTTTCAAATTGTTACTAGAGTAGACTTCTCTCTCATAGTGAAGATATTATCACTAATAGGGTCTCACTTCTAGAGATCATTTAGATATTTTCAAGACCTAATTAGTGTGATATGTATATACAATGTTGATAAATATAAGAGAATTTTATTTCAAGTTCACCATTTCATAGCAATAATCAAGATGAGAAGTAGTTTCACTATACCGGATTGAAAGGTTGACTACTTAGAGGAAGGCCATAGTGTGAAGACTTGAAGACTAAGATTAATTATGATATATAGCTTAGTCTTTCGATTAAATTTTTCATAATATTTGATTTGGTAGATTATATCAAATGATCTCAAAAATGATAAACACTAATTAGTTGCTTAGAATTATTCAAACTTATTTTCAAATATACTACAATAACAACATCATCAAGCTTTTATCCTACTATGTGCGATCAGCTACATAAATCTTTTTCTTCCATGGTGTCTTATTAAGAGTTAAATTCTCATTTAAATTTAATAAAAAAAAAAGATAATTTCTAATAATTTCCAATATCCAGTGCCATAAAGCATTACAAATCTCACTGCCATCTTATAGAAATTTTCCTTAAATTTGAGGGGTACTTTTCTATCACACAACAGGCCCAATCCATTCATCCACTTCAACTACCCAATTTGAATTCTACAAATAATATCCCCATCTATTTCACCATCACTTTGTGATTACTTAAGTGTTAATTTTATAATTAACTTGTAAACTTGAGGTTAATTCAAATTTCATTGGGTTCTTTGAGTTATATATACATATATATAAACTAAATTAGCTTAGTTTATTTACTTCTCTTTATTACAAGAATGCCATCATTTATACCCTTCAAGCAGCATTCAAACACGTTCAGGTCCCCTTCTCAGCTGAATTGTTAAGTAATGGGTTTTTAATATCTGATATGTTAAAGGGTTAATGGTTCGCCTTACAGGTTCATTAAACTCGATTTCTATGATTCTATTGGTAACAATTTCGTATTGACCTTGATGTGACATGACAGTTCCAGTAAGGCACCAGACTAAAAACTCAATGAAGAAGAAAGTCACAAAACTATCATACTGACCTTCAAGGTAGCTTCCTCAGCCTTCGTGTTGCCTCAGATTCCACTAAAAACAAGTAACTTGTAAAGCTCATCATCTCTAAAACATGGCCACTACTCTGCATGACAGTTTCATTTTCCAGTGATTTAGTAATGTTAGATTCACAGAAAAGGAACGCAGGTGGGTGGAAAAGTGAACGCAAGGAAAAAGAAAATACTTGAACCTACCAAACCTCCAAAAAGCCCTGAATTAGCCAAGAGCATTTTGTCTTTCCCTCCTCCATTCGAACACATGGGGAAAACAAGAAAAAGTTATTTAGATCAGCAACAACATAGGAAAGTTTTTTTATTTGTTTAGGATGCCATATTCTTATTTCCAGATTTGCCACCAACACTGTAGCACAAGGCAAGACTTAGGCTTCATTTTGGACGGCTTTCTTATTACTTTTTAAAATAATTTTTTAGTACAAAAATTAAACTTTTTATACTAAAAAATTGCTTTAAGAAACAGTAAGAAAGCCGTCCCAAACGAAGCCTTAATTTATAAGCTGATTCTGTGCTCTAAGCACCAAAATAGGTACAACTTCAGTTAATTAACTAGCAACTACTACCTGAATGGTAAATTAGCAGCAACCCTTCCAGCAAGAGATAACCTTTTGACTCTCAGCTCAGGAAGCATTAAGAGCAAGGGGCCACCATTAGGCAATCCCCACTACAATGATAAAGACAGTCATTTGAAACAACCTTGATAATTCTTCAAAACAGGAATTATAAAATGATAAAGCAACTAAATTTCCAAGTTTTCTACTTTATTGTTTTGTCTCTTCAGCAGAATTGAACCAGCTCAAACTTAGCTGACATTTTATTGATTTAAGAACCAGGCAAGAAGGTTCAGGAAATGTTACCGAAAAGATTACAGTAAAGCCAGTCAAGACAATTAAGGCATCAGAGAGCTTTCGACAATAACTAGAATAAAATACCATCACGTGGAAGCATGAGAAACTCCATCCAATGGGAATTTCTTTCAATGTCCATTCCTCAAAATCCACCAAAAATAAAGAGTACTCAAATGCAGGTAGTGTTATAGTCTATTGTCAACGTGAAGGACTGAAGGATGCAACAGCAAGACAGATATCTCATGTAATAACAAAGCATATTTATTAGGTCAGACTATTGGCGAGACTAGCTGTTCCAGTAATGCCCCAAAATAATGTAACCTCATGCCTTCCTGCTTTAGAGCACTTGAATATGTATTCCCAATCAATTAGCAGTTGACCAGGGAAAAAGTGGATCCTACCACTTGCTTCATGGAGCAAATTAAACAGGAAAAACCGATGGAATGAGGAGAGATTTGAACAAGACATCTTAAGAGGCCAATCTGTGTTATATACTTTTTTTTCCTGGACATGATGTATAGTTAAGCTTCCAAGTGCATGAGAACAAGATGAGAATATATGCACTACACATCTGCTAGTGTGGATTAATAATTCTGTGCAGATGTCGAGCGCCGTCCGGAGACCAACCAGAATGTGCCACATCACCCATGTGCTCGGTACCGCTGACATGACGCATTCTGGTTAATCTCCGGACAACATTCTGCATCCGGTCTCCGCACAGAATAAATTCTCGCTAGTGTGTGTTGGGTGAGATCCACGTATGCTAACAGACACACAGATTAAGGCTTCATTTGGGATGGCTTTCTTATTGATTCTTAAAGTAGCTTTCTAGTATTTAGAAAGCTCCTTTAAGAAGCAATAAGAAAGCTATCCCAAACGAAGCCAAAGTATTTTACTAAACTCTAAAAAAGGGGTACATCAAGGATTTATGTTCATACAAAGTTGAGTTTCTTTACGTCAATGACTAAAAAGAAACACAACTAACGAATGAATGACAAGGCTAAACATGGAATAAAATGATGCTACTATTGTTCTATTCCTTTCTTTGTTATGAGAGTTTATCCTTATTATGGTTGACAACCTCTTTTTTTTGTGGAATTGAACTAGTCTCAACTTTTTCTTCTTGAACAAACATAAGATTTTCCACCCGCATGAACCCAAATAAAACTCCTAACAAGGTTGATATCTTGTTTGTGATTGTGGAATGTCAACCCCTACCTCTTAATTGATCTTTTTGAATATTAGTCTCTAGAATTGACATGTGATCCACATATAATAATAGAATAATGCAATATTTTCTTATTTCTTTAATATAGTAGCAATGAGGATGCATCTGCAGAATTTGATCCTATATATGCATGCATGGATCGATTAAAATTTAATATAATTGGTGATGCATTTGCTTCTAACAATAAAGGCTTTTATTTAGCTTGCACAAGGCTTTTATGTCCAAGTTCAATAAATCCTTCAAGTTTTACCATGTGGATATATCTTCCTCCAAGGAGGAAAGTTGTCTTTACATCCACTTATTCAAGATATAGATCTTTCATTATTATAATGCTCAAAACTAGATGAACAGTCATTAGTTTTACTATATAAGAGAATAACTTCGTAATATGTAACTTATTTCTATTAAAACCCTTTTCCAACGGTCTTTCCTCATAAATTTGGCTCTTATTTATTCTTCCTTCACTTTTTATATCGATATATTATGCAACACTTTTTGTCTTTAGGCAGATTGGTCAACATCAAGTTGTTCTTATAAAATTTTTTAATTTAATCTTTAATAATAAGCTCCCACAGTGGCGAAGCTAGAAATTTTTAAGGAGGGGGGCAACTTTAATCTTGTTTTAGTTGATCTTTATATTCAGATTCAATTAATCAGTTTATTGTTTATATGAATTATGAAAAATCAATATACTCTATGAAGATATGCTTGCAAATTCCATTCGAGTTTTTTTTTTAGAAACCGCTTGCGGGAAGCTTCCGACGTAAACTTTTCTAAATTTCAGAGGGGGGCAAATATAAGCAACAAGATCTAAAAAAATATGAGAATAACAATTAATCAACTTATGAGTTATTTGTGGCCTTTTAACTAGAGTCACACATATTCTAGGCTCAAGCTACTCTTTTAAGTTTCCTTCAATGTTTTCTATTTTTATTCCAAACAATAGCTCCTTTAGTTGAACATGCTCTTGTGTAAAGGTGTCTTTGGGGGTGATTAATCTATATATCTAATAAATTCATTATAAATAATATTTTCATTTATAACAATTCTTTTACTTCATTCTCCCAAAATATGTAGCCCGACTCCTCTTTATAATATCCAATAACATAAAAATTCTTGGGTTCTGGTTCAAACTATCTCTATTTATCTTATTAACATAGATATATGGTAAGTAGCCAAATCCTTCAAATATGACAATACCTGTATCAATCTCATGCTTAATGAACATAGCCAGACTCCTCTTTATAATATCCAATAACATAGCACTTCTTGGGTTCTGGTTCAAACTTATCTCTATTTATCTTATTAATATAGATATATGGTAAGTAGCCAAAACCTTCAAATATGACAATACCCGTATCAATCTCATGCTTAATGAACATAGGCTAAAAGTTTTATTCATCCTCTAAACAACTTTATTTTGAAGTGGAGTTCCTAGGACCATTCTCTTCATATGAATCTCATAGCTCCACAATAAATTTTATTTTTTTTTGCAATCTCCAAATCATTGTTAATCGTTAGCACTTAATTTTATCTTTGATTTAATTCTTCACAAGAATTTTCGAATTCAAAATAGTTGAGAACATGTCAAATTCCACAATTTTGGCTCCACATGATTAACACTATGGATGATATCAAACTCTTTATCTCTGGCAGCACATAAATATGTTCTATGCATTCTGGTTATCTATAAAAACATATATCACATGACAGTCCTTGTAACCGTGTATGCAACCTTAAGCCACCAAGCTAATGAGATATCTTGTTATGGCAATATGTGGGTTTGAGTGGATGCATGATTTAAACTTGGAAAACATTTGTCCACAGAGGAACCAAATAAAGCTTGACAGAGATTCATGATGTTTCACTCTCATATTCTCTGGAAAGTGTGTTGTTTTTATCACTTAATTGGCAAAAATATGCTTCTTCACCTGATAGTTCGGTTTCGTTTGAGATAACTTTTTTATTGCTTTCTAAAACAACTTTTTAGTACAAAAATTTCTTGAACTCGAAATTTTTATACTAGAAAGTTGCTATAGAAAGCACCAAAGAAGCTGTCCCAAACAAAACCTTAGAGTGCTACAAACAAGCAATGGTCCAAATCAATTGGAGCACAATCAACTCCATAGGTATTTGGATTCTCTAAACCCCACAGAACAAAAGAAACTACGTATCATATTGATATAACCATACACTACAAAATCACCAACTTGAGGCAGGCAGTCATGACCAACCAGACATGATAAAATCCATGAACAGTAACTGGTCCCATTTCTGCAAGGTTTTTAGACCCCTATGTACATTATAATGAAATCCCATTGCTGAGCATTAGTGCACAGCTTGATGTTGACCGCGTTAAAAGTATGTGGTTTCACAGTGTTTTTCTAGCTAATTAATGAGTATATAATAATCCTCAACCAAATAGACCCTTAAAGGATATAAAGGAGTTGTAGTTAGAGCAAACATCAGCGTGCAGTATAATAACATTATAGAGAAGTGATGAAATTCAGATTTGATTTAGCTCTCTTATGATTATAAATTAAATTTCCAATTTTTTACTAGGTTAATAAAGAAATAAGAAAAATAGTATCACCACTATATGGGGGAGGCCCTTTTTGCTAGCTGATGAAAAATAGGGGCTTTACATGCAGCCATTTGTGCCTGATGTGCAGCTAAGGTTTGAGATAACCTCTATGTCCCTCCACTGGCCTCTAATGTGATTGATATGAAATGCAACTGATGCATTAGATGTGGTAAGAGCAAAAAAGCTAAACAGTGTAACATTACAAACTATTTTGTGAGCATTCATTAATCAATTCTTAAGAACATTCACAAGTAGAATATAAGAAAAAAAGAACTAAGCATGACTGAGAAATAATTAATCAACCTGGTTGATGAGGTCATCTTTGTCAAATCCTAAGCTAAATTTTACCATTAAATATGACCTTCTCTTATTGAATAGATTCATTAAAGAACGCATTGTACGTAGAGTTTTAGCAGAAAAGTTCCTAACCAATATTGGCATGCTAACATGAAAAAAAAGAGGTCAGGATTCTAAAATATTTTTAAGCTTACATAGCTCTCGATATGGATAACTGAATTTCATTAGCTAAACATAGTAACCTATACCTTCTGAACAACTGACTCTTTCTCTTACAATAACCAATGATAAAATCAGGAAGAGGCTGAAGACAGTTCTCGTTGTTCTTAGAACTAACAAAAAAATTCATATGAAATTGTTATCTTTAAATTTTCATAACTATGAATAAAATAGAAAATGTTCACCTTTAAATTTAGAGTACAAAATTACGCCCCTCTAATTTAAAAATCTAAATGTCACTAAAGTCAACTTTTCACATCTCCAATCTTAAGTGATTTTTAGATTCAATTGAATGACTAGTCTTAGAAATGCCCCAAGTGGGAGATCTAGAAGGTCACTGTCACTTTCCAAACATTGACTAAATAGACCAAGAAGTGTAAAACTACAAAGAAATCAAAGTTAACATGGTTTGGATCGAGTGACTTTATGTCAGGATATTTCAGACAAAATATGCGACATCTTGAAGCAACAAAAAAGAAATTACAGTTCTAGGCTCGTGATAGATAAGCTTGATAAACAGACCATTATTAATGGGTTCATGGTATGTGTATAATACCTAAAAAAGCCCAAGTTCTATGAGTCACAGCAGACTTTTTGCCATGTCACTTAAGCTTTGAACTTTGATTGCCAATTTCAATCTCAAAGAAGGCACTTCCCCAACTTCACTTTCTATTCTACTATATCTTCTCCTCCTTAGTATCAGTCTGGCAGCAGCAAATTCAGTGCTTCCATCTACTTGAGGACCATTCTCAGCATGTTCAAACTTAGAACTTGAAGCAAAAATACAATCAAGATAAAGAAAAAATTATAATGGTTTAAGATAAATATTTATTATTTGTTTTTGAGATAAAATTAGTTTTGAATTTTTATTATAAAATGTATTCTGAGCATGATTTTTTTTGGCATGAATTGGTTTAGTCGGTATGAGACTCAGATTGATTGTTTGAAAAAGCACGTCACTTTATTTTTGGCCAATGAGAGTTGTGTAGTACATGGATTTAGAGGTGTTTTGTCATATTTGATTTTGTTTGTGAAAGTAGACAAATTGTGAAAAAAAAAAGATTGCATGATATTTTTAGCATCAATTAGGGATAACAGGATGGATTTTGGTTCTATTATCGATGTTCCATTAGTGCAGGAATTCTTATATGTGTTTCCTAAGGATTTAGTCGATTTCCCTTCACAAAAAAACAGAGTTATGTATTAATTTATTTTCGTGTATGGTCCTGATTTCCAAAGCTTCATATAGGATGGCACCTAAGGAGCTTCAGGAGTTGGGAGTTCAATTTCAGGAGTTGGTTGATAGGGGATTCGTCCATACTAGTGTCTCCATGGGGAGCACATATTTTATTTGTGAAGAACTAGGACGATATGATGTACATGTGTATCGATTAAATGGAGTTGAATAAAGTCACTATCAAGAATAAATATCATTTACCACAGCTTGATGATCTATTTGATCAAACTTGTTGGATCATCTATATTTTCTAAGATTAATTTGAAATTTTGGTATTATTTGATGAAGATGAGAGAATCTAATGTGATGAAGATAGCTTTCAATACTATGCATGAGCATTATGAATTTTTGGTCATACCTTTTTAGGGTAACAAATTCGACAACTATCTTTATGGATTTTATGAACAGTGTTCAGGGATTATCTGGATTTGTTTGCAATAGTGCTCATAGATGATATTTTGATTTATTTCAATTATGAAGAAGATCATGTTAGACCTCTGAGGATTATTTTGAAGAATTTAAAGCAGCATCAACTACATAAATAATTCTCTAAAAATGAGTTCTAGCTGAGCAGTATTTTCTTTTTTGAGGCATGTGTTGAGTAGTGCAGATATTTTTATCCCAAAAAAGTTCAGACAGTCACTAATTGGCCGAGGCCTACTACCATATTTAAGGTATATAGTTTCTTGGGTATGGATGTATATTACAGGAAGTTCGTGAAGAAATTTTCTCATATTTTTGCACCTCTGATGAGATTGACTCGGAAGCCAATAGCTTTTGTCTTGACACCTGAGTGTGAGGCCACTTTTTAGAGATTGAATAATTGATTGACTTCTACTCCAGTTTTGAGTCTTCCATCTAATACAGAAGGATTTCAGGTATTCAATGATGCTTCACTGAAATGTTTGGGATATATTCTGATGCAGCATGATAGAGTTATAGCTTATCCTTCTAGATAATTGAAACCATATGACCCCCTTATCTTGGATAGAGATGGATGAAAGATATTTGATTGAGCTAGCTTTGGTTGAAGATGCTACTAAAAGGATCCATTTGATCAAAGACAATTTGAAAAATATACAGAACGGGCAGTGAAGGTATTTTGATGTGAAGCATCGGGCTATGGAGTTTCAAGTAGGAGATTTTGTATATGTGAAGATCAGATCGATGAAAGGCATCAGTAGGTTTGACATAGAAGAAAAGTTGAGTCAAAGTTACATTGGACCATCCGAAGTTATTAAAAGAATTGAAAGTTTGCTTATAGGTTACAGTTGCCATATCAGACAAGTTTGTTTATAGGTTATAGTTGACATATCATACATCTGAGATTCATAACATGTTTCACGTGTCACATATGTGAAAAAGTATTATTTTTTATTTAGAAAATATGATATCTATTGAAAACATCAAAGACTTATGAATCTGAGCTACATGGAAGAACCAGAAAGGGTTCTAGCTTATGATGTCATAAAGTTAAAAAAATAAATAGGTTCTAATGATTAAAGTTCAGTGGAAAAATATAATTGAAAGAAAAGCTACTTTGGAGAAGAAATCTAAAATGAGGCAGTTGTATCCCAATTTATTTATGTGATTCGATACCTGAGTTTTGAAATGTCGATGATGACATTTTTCTGAGGAAAGGAGAGTTGTGACACCTCAGATTTAGCATTTGGTTTAACATATTATTGCCTGAATTGAAAAAATAAATATTTAAACTTTTGTGTTTTGAACTCTTTGCATATGTTTCAAAGTGATATGTGTGCGTGAAAAAGGTCTCCATGTATTTTGGAATAAGTTTCAGGGATTTGAATGCATATTGATGAAATTTCAATTTTTTCTCCTAGAGCGTCAAGGTGTTGTGTTGTCTGGTGCCTCAATGTCGGGTGCAGTGGTGCTTATGTGCTCAAAAGTGGTGTCTGACATTGTGCACTCGTTTTTTTGTGAAATAAATTAGTGTCGCAACACTGAATAGTGATGCTGCAGCTCTAGGCCATTATTTGCACTTTAATATATTTAAATTCCATTATTCCATTCATTTGAGCAACTAACATTAGAGAGAGAATAGGGATTTTGGAGAGAGAGAGAGAGAGAGAGAGAGAGTGAGTGAAGAGATTTTGTGCCGCTTCAGGTTGTTTTTAGCTTTCAACCTAGTTCAGAAAGTTATCTGGATCGAGGTGGGTCACACTATATGTCACATCCAAAGATCTAAGTAGAAGAACATCTTTTCTATTCTCCTTTTTTTATATACAAACAATCTGCATTCATTTATTGGATGTCTCCCAAATTATATTCTAGGGCGTCACACTATTACCTATCTCAATTTTCAAAAATACATCAATTTCTCAAATTTTCTAATTAAATTTCTATTTTTGTTATAAAAAAATAATGCAAATTTTGCACTGGTAAAACTTTTGCTGTGTAAACTTTTTATGCGTTATAGAGATCTTGAGATTCTGAATATTTTCAATATTTTCTTGAAACTTTATACATATAGTTTTCGAATTTATGTTTTTCTTATTAAATAGAAAATAATCTAGACTATGAAAAATAGTATAATAGCATAATGAAAGTCTTAAAATGATGTTTTACACAATCTATGTAATTTGATTATGTTTTAATACTGTGAATTTTTACTCAATAGAAATTTTTGTTCTACCATTATAGAAAACTATAAAATTCTTATATAAGCTCAATTATGATTTAATTGATATAATGTGATGAAATTTATATTCAAGTGATTGAATTGTGTGCTTTATTGGTTGAATTGAAAAGTTTTGGAGAAATTATTGTGAAAAGAGTCAGATATCATGGTGTTTCTACTATATTTTCTGGTGGCTAAAAAGTCATGTTTTTGTGCCTTCGGACATGTTCTGTGGCTAAAAAATCATGTTTTTGTGTCTATAAGGCATATTTTGGTGGCTAAAAAGTCATGTTCTAATTCCTACATACATATTTTGGTGTGCTTACGAAAATGTTTTGATCTATAAGCACAATGGGAGTCATAAGGGCTATAATCCTTTGAGATTCTATCTAGAATCATAGAAATCTATTATGTTATGTTATATGATATGAATTTCAATTTATTTGAATGTTCAGTATAATTACTTGCATCTATGGATAATTGTTATGCTTGTATTACTTTATTTAGCATAGTGATTTATTATATTGTAATTAAATATTCAAGTAAATATTTAATAAAAGAAATATTTAAAAATTTAGATCGATATTTATGGTTTGTTGAGTTGTTTTAGCTCACTTTGATTTTGCATTATGTTTTTAGGGTTTGGAAAAGTGAAGGATCCAGTTGAGTAGCTGTTCACGATCCAATCTAAGTCTGTATAGATATTCTTCTTTGATTTTGCACAATCAAGGCTAGTTTTATTATTCAATTATTTAGTTTTTGTTTATAGCCATACACTGTGATTGTGTATAGATATTTTGATAATGAAATGGAAGAGATTTTATGGATGAGATTACTTTAGTACTCTGAATATTTTAGTAGCTCTGCAGTCTGTTATTATTTGTTTTTAAAGTTTAAATTGGAAGATGAAATTTGAAACATTTTCAAAGCTACTTCTAGAAATTTTTCTGTCACGACTCAATAAGATAGGACCTGCCCATTAGCGAGTCCTGCCAGGTTGGGTTGTGACATGAAATTTCCAATTTGTTTTTCTATTATGATAAATCATTTAGCAATGATCCCAGTAGAAATTGGATATTGAAGATGAAAGTTCAAATTTACCTTTTAAGAATACTTACTTTATCATTTTCTTCTTCTTTCAATTAAATTTTGAATGACCTTCCCTATCGTGAGTTGGAAGGCTTCCCTTAATGAAAAAGATAGTTTGCTTTAAAATTTGGAGTGTAACATCAACTGACATTTCCTCCAATGAAATGCTAATAATAAGAGTTTCTTTCACTAACCATCTTCTTTTTATCGATATCATAATTGACGATGTCAATTTTTGCCTCTAACTTGAATAATTTGGGTCACACATCTTCACATTGATTGGTTCTTCATTCATTTTTAGAGTTTGATAAACAACACAGCTTCTAAGGGTACAAGGCGATTCTCTTATCCACTTGTAGCAGCTCTTCATCAGAAGCATAAACCAAGGTTTCCAGGCTATAGTACCAGTTGATACAAAACTATTCATGACCCTTACAATAAAATTACTTGTACAAGCCCTTGCTCGGTGCTTCCATCAAAAACTATCATTCCAAAACCTTTAGTAAATTTTTTAGATCAAAGAGGGATAAAAAATGAATAGGATATACTGGCACTTAAATCTATTTTTAATCAAAAACCTAAGTTAATGGATGAAATACAATCATAGCAATATATCTTTTAATCATCTAATATGAAACTAAACTCAATACTCTCATATGCCTTAAAACTCTCACCATAATTTATGCTGACAAATGAATCTTGTGCAACTAATACTATGCGTGGCATGGTTCTGCACAGACTAAAAGGTCATGGTGATATATAATTACAGGAATTAGGCATTGTATTGCAACAAAAATAATCAATTCTTAGAATCCAGCAAGAAATATATCTTCTTTTCAAAAAGATTTGAATCACACAAGCTCAGATGGTTCAAACCACACAAAGCTGTCCATTTGTCTGATTATTATGTGCATTTATCTTCAAGGATAGATATATAACCAAGCAGTACAAACCACACCCACATATGGAACTCCAAGCGATTTTTAGTATAGACAAAGTTTTTGGCTCGTGATAAAGATAGAGAAGCCCAGAACAAAGTAATTGACGAAGAACCCAAACAGTATTAGAAAACTGTCAATTCCTAAAGAAGTCAGTAGGCATAAGCATCTCAATCACTTCCACTTTCTGAACTTGCCTCCAAACATTTTATGTTTGCCAAACAGTCTGTGGTTCCCCCCAAGCCTCATATGCTTGCCAAATTTCCCATGCTTGAACTTTCCATGCTTGAAATTCCCATGGTGTCCGAATCCATGGTAGGCCATG
The DNA here is from genome assembly GCA_016618105.1 of Dendrobium huoshanense. Classification (NCBI taxonomy): domain Eukaryota; kingdom Viridiplantae; phylum Streptophyta; class Magnoliopsida; order Asparagales; family Orchidaceae; genus Dendrobium; species Dendrobium huoshanense. The sequence continues at coordinate 21,666,674 of CM028348.1, forward strand.
TGGCCATGATGAGAAAGCTGATGAACACCATAAGCAGTGGCTGCAGCAGCTGCACCGCCTGCTAATAAAGCCCCCATGCTAGACCCATGGCCTAAAACAAAGGTTTTAAGAAAAATCTATCATCAAACAGATATCAGAAAATAAAAAACAAAGAACAAGGAGATTGAACGTGGAAGGGAGAATGCTGTTAAGTGGGATTACAGATAAAATGCAGAGGGCAAAGGTAAAAAAATAGCTGCATTTGGGGAGTTATGTGGTATTTATAGAACAGATGATGACATCTATTGGCTAAGCCCACATATTTATTGGCTAAGCAAGAACAATTACTATTGGAGGAATAAACATTTGCAGCAATAAAAATGCATACCATGAGCAGAAGGACCAGGATAACCGGCTGGAGGGTATGCGACATGGGACTGATGTCCTGTTGGTGGGTAGCCATGCGGAGGATAACCTTGCGGAGGATAACCATGCGAAGGGTATGCTCCAGGTGCTGAAGGGTAACCTTGAGGTGGATATGCTCCAGGAGCTGAAGGGTATCCTTGTTGTGGAGGGTATGCTCCAGGTGCTGAAGGGTAACCTTGAGGTGGATATGCTCCAGGAGCTGAAGGGTATCCTTGTTGTGGATATGCTCCAGGTGCTGAAGGGTATCCTTGTTGTGGATATGGTGGGCGGTATGGGTATCCTGCACCAAATGCATGTGCCAGGTTTGACAAAAAACCCTTCTCAGAAGTGTCATCATGGTTGCCATTTCCACCACCCATTACTGTTCTACGAGAAGCAACCTCAATTAAAGGAAGCAAAGAATGTGAATTATGACAAAATCCAAGTATGGAAACAGTTTGAGAGCTTTAGATGGGAGAGACAGAGACATACAGACAATAAACACTGCAAAAATGCCTGATAATTATAACAGAAATAGAATTATCTTACAACAAGAAACAAGCAGGCAGAAATACTTAAGCACTTCTCGTGCCACATACTGCAATTGCACAACAGATTCAAGATGTACATCAATGCTCAAGTGATCTGCTAGTTTGAACAGCCACCAAGAAGTCTTTTCAAGCTGGCAGATTTTAATTCTAACATAAGAATTTAGTTTTTAAGCTTCGTTTGGGACAGCTTTTTTGTTGCTTTTTAAAACAGCTTTTTAGCACAAAAATTTCGTGAATTAAAAATTTTTGTACTAGAAAGCCGTTTTAGAAAGCAACAAGAAGCTGTCCCAAATGAAATGTTAGTGTTTGTTAGCATTACGAATTAACAGACGCATGTCCACAAAAAAAAGTTCTCTCTGCCAACTTGTGCTACTTCTATGCCCCCATGTTTAGAGAAACTGTTACTCCAGACAACTCTCATGGACAGTGACAAATTAAAGAGACAAAGCTCACCTAAAGCAGTAGTTATATAATTCTGCTAAATGTGCAAACTTCATAATACTTATAAGCATTCACCACAAAACAGATATATGTGAACAAGCAAAAAAGTAAGTGTACACAAGATTCCAAGCAACTATTAATTAACAGCAGAAATTCGAGAACAGAAGCTGAATACAAAATGAGTAGTTGCATTAAGATATGAACTTCTTCATTTTAACTCTCTCAATACAAACATGCAAACACCAAAAGTATCCAACCATCTCACCGCATTATGGAAATTTTTAGTAAAAGAGTGGACAGGATCTGCTAAGCTTGGACAATGTTATCCTATTGTTCTCATCAGTGTAAGATTTGATCAAGATTGAAAAACATCAAATGCTTATGTAGATTCTTTCTCAAGCCCCTGATGCTGGAAAAAAACATCAAATTTTGGGTCTAAGAACAAAAACTGATGCTGGAAGAATCTCAAGGAATTAAATATAGAAAAACCAATTGATTTAGCGATGCCCCTGGATAGACAACAACAGCAATTATGACAAGGAATGCACAGCAAGTCATGTGATAAAGTACATTACCATAGGGTAGCTTGTATCTTTACAATTTTAAAAGTTTAATTAAAAATTTAGTTATATTTTTTACCAACTTCTTAGTTACACCAAGGAAAAATTAAATCACAAATCCTAATATATTTTAAGTCAGGATAATAAGACAATAATAAAACATTGATATAACAGCATAAAACTAGAAGACATTGACATAAAAATAGAAAACATAATTTTCTTTTCTTTTCTCAGAAAATTTAGATGCCCTCTACTTTTAAGCATATGCCTTCTATATTTTATAATTGTCTTCCTATTCTGACACAAATTTAATAAGGTATTTTTTATTTTTTTTCTTTAATCCAAGGAACAAAAATTCCATTTGACAGCACCTACTTTCATTGCATGCATCACAATTTTTTTTTGCAGGCTTTCATTCAAACAGAAAAAATAAAAAGAAAATATAACTTTATAGAGGACATTTAAATAAAATTTAAAAAATAACAACTCTTGTAGGGTTTTTTATTAAATAGATATGAATCATCAACACTTACAGATGATGCAATAAAATTTAGGGTCATTAAAATATGCAAAGTTTCAGTCAAATGAATTATTTATAAGAGGTCCACTCTAGGGATTAGGACTAAAAATCATCTTAGAAGTGAGAATGATCATTCAACATTCTTACCTCAAATAGATTCCCTCGATGTAGAAGACACTCTTAAGGATAAATTTTGGATTATAGAAACACAAGATAAATTGAATAAGTTTATGATGAATAATGTTTGGGAGTTAGTTCCAAAACCCTCGAACCACAATATTATTATAACTAAATTGGTCTTTAGCAATAAGATTAGTAATACAAGAACCTTAATTAGAAATAGAGCTAGACTAGCAGCTCAAGTTTTAGCCAAATAGAAGTCATATGATTTGAGGAATATTATGCCCCCAAAGTATTCACCCCTCCTCTTAGATCATCGAGAGAAGTAGAGGAGCTCTTTTATGAACATCTATTACATCAACAACATGTGTTGTCTAAACGTCAGTAGTATAATCTAGAAGATTCAATTTCATAAGTCACCATATATCTTCCCATAATTATTTAACAATGGATGCAATATTAACAGGACCTCAACTTGTAATTCTTAAGAGGAAGTAGACAACAATTTTAGAACATGTCAACCAACCTCTATATATGAAAAGAACCTTATAAGAATATTGAAGCGTGTAACTTAACTTGTTTCGTCATCTTAATAAAAGCATAAAATCTTTTAGCCTCAACAATCTGCCCAAGCATAATCCTGGTTTAGACTCAGGAATAGTCTCAGGCATAAGCTTAGGATTAAGCTTGATAAGAGGCTACTTATGAATTACAATATTCATCAAATTCATCAACAAAGCTTGGATCATCACAATAATAATCTTCACAGAAAAACTCATCACAAAGTTCAAGTTTTTGAAGCTGTGGAAATAATACAAATGCTTAAACTTCTAAAATTGATGCAAACTTCTAAACCTTTAAAGTTTGAGAAATTGGTGTATAATATGATGTATCATCATAATAGGATGATTTTGGATGGGGATGTGTAGAACAATCATATACAACCATTAGAAGATTTATATTGACGTAAGTAGCTATAATTGTAATATAACTCATTGCAATTATTAAACCAGTATAAAATGACTTTATGAAGGTTTTATATTTATAAGAATAAGAACTACGATTATTTATGTAACCATCATAGACATGCAATATAGTTGTAAGATTCCTCAACGAATCTGCTTAGTACATTTAAACAATATGTCAACAAATCATCAAAAAATATTTGACCAATCATCAAAAGATATCGTTATATGTTGTTTGAAGCTTATACCACACAAATCATACAATGCACCCACACGTAATTAATATACATGATAATGTCGCATGCTTATAACATTTATGAATTTGATGACAAAATTCAATAAATTCATGGCAATTCAAAAATGAAAAAGGAGAATTCGACGAATGAATTTTTATGTTTATTATGCATCTTCCTAGCATAATTTATGCATCATAAACGTCAACTTTTTTTGCTTTTTTTTTCATGCTGATAGATGAAAGAAATTCAAGTGACTTTATGCTAGGGTTTAAATATAATCAAATAAGTTTTTTTTTTTTTTCAGCCTTCTCATGCATTTTAAGCATGACTATCAAGCCAAGCATTAAAAAAAAGACTACCGCAGGCTAGAGTCTCTTGTTAAAACACCTTGAACTTCAATACGTGGCTATATACCATGCTGGAGTTGAGTTTGCTAATACATCCTTTGGAGATAGCTAAGTTCTACATATCCTTTAGAGTTTGGGTAGACTCTGTATACATTTCTTGACTTTATAATGGTTGGAAAATAGCTGAGTCATCAACTACTTTATATTAAGTGAAGATTGGCTTGGCTAAGGCATGCAACCGTGCACTACAGGGGAACATTCTATATGATAGCCTAACACCCTAAAGGGATCTCCATTTTAAGATCAACATTTAGTCATCCAATCTTATTGCATATAAGTATCTCAAGTTGAGAGCCTAAGAACTCATGGGTTCATCTTAGGTATAGTGGGGTATCTTATAAATATCAATAAGATTATTAATCTATCAGTTAAACTCTTAATATATAGTTGTCAAGAGATTCACGAGATCATGCAAAGTTAAAACTTCCATTAGTGTAATCAAATGAATGAACACTCGCATCCCAAACTGAGCCTTAAAAACTTGTTGGTCCATCTCAAGCTCGCAGTAGGCTTGACTTAGATAACTCGATCAACCTCATCAAGCGAAAGATGTTGTAACAACAATGAAACCGTACAAAAAAGCTAACCATGTAGAAAGGCTGATGTTGAAGTTATAGGTGGAGAGAGAAATAATGTAGTTGTTGCCCCTCTATTCAAAGGGCTTTGGACTCAACATCCGAGGGAAGCAACTAGGGCTGTCAAGGAATCAAGTGTTCGACGAGTTGCTCATGGCTCGACTTGATAAGAGCTCGTTTATATTCGTTTGATAAGCTAAAGTAACAAGCTAGAACACTTTTGATAAATACTTGAAAGCTAAATGAACGAGCTTGAATAGCTTGTCATTCAGATCGTTTATGTTCACGAACAGTATCATTTAAAGCTCATGAACAAGCTCATTAAGAAGCTCAATTAGAGCTCGATTAAGGCTTGTGTTCGGCTCGAATTGTCTTCAAATAAATAAATAGTTTCAAAAATAAATATTGATAAATTAATTTAACTAATTTAATTATCTTTTTATTTAATTGACGTTTATATTTAATTCACGATTATTTAATTCACATTTTTGATATATTCAATGACATAAATAGCTTTAATATAATAAATTATAAAATAAAGCTATTACCTAAGTAACTACCCACAAGCTATTAACATAAATAGCTTCCACGTTTATTTAATTCACAATTAATAGCTTTCACATTTTTGGATACCCCACCCTCCTCTCTCTCCTACATTGCACGCCTCTCTCTCATTTGCGTCGTCAGCAAAATTAAAAAAAAGTGTGAAGTTTAGTCCCACACCGCTTTTGAGTGTTTTGGTTTGGCTCTATGTAAGTAAAAAAATGTATAGAGCAGTTGTTGTTCAACATTTTAGGTGAAGGAGATGAGAGGCAAGTTGGTGGTTTTTTCGGCAAGCTGCTCTATTTAGTAATTTTATTTTGTTAAATGAGCGACTCGTTAAGAGGCTCCACAAGACTAAAATGAACCAAGCTCGAACAAATGTTTTTTAAACGAGCTCGAACAAAGACCAACAAAGCTCAAATCTTATCGAACCGAACTCGAATATGGTTTTGGCAAACGAACACGAGCTCGAAAGTGTCGAACCTCAGCTCAGCTCGGTTCGTTTATAGCCCAAGAGGCAACTCATGCCAACCTTCTCCAATAAGCTTTAGTAAATTCAAACGCATTAAAAAAAAAAAAAAAAAAAGATTATTGGATTCTACCTCGAAAGAAGATGAAACTTGGTTAACCTTCATACTAGGAGATCAAATGGGTTTCCCTCAAAGTAAACCTATCCATAAGGTGCTCTCCCCAAACGGAAGCCTCAAACGGCCAAATCAGCTATGTAAGTTAGACAAAATTTAGTTTGGTTAGGCAAGGAGGGAGATCTCCCTAATTATATATTGACTTATGTTGGTTTTAATTTAAATTAGATACAATCATCTAGCTAGATCAAAGGAATCTCTCTTAGAATCTACCCACTTCTCAAGTCTTAACCTAGAGTTTCTAGAAAACATTGAAGTGATCCAAAGTCTAAAATCTTAAAGTGCATGAAAAACTCAACTAGGATCCTGTTTAAAAGGCAATGCCTAAGATTATTTTAAAATAATTAAAATTTTATATGGAGAGTTGAGGTGTAAGATTGTGTTAATGTAGGTCACATTGGCACATTTGAAAAATGTGACTTTAACACTTAACTAATTTTCCCATCTAAAATGGCTTACTTGCATTGAACCAAATCAAGTTGATTCAACAGAACAACCAAGTTCCCATTGGAGTTTGGATTGTCGAAGAATGGAAACGACAATCGGCCCATCTAGAAAAAGGTGGCACTTATTTTTTGGGGGCTAGGCAACCATTCTGCAAAAAAAATTGGCTATATTAACCAATCACATCTGCTCTTCAATAGCTTCAAGGGTTAAGGAGATAGGAAGAGGCTCCCTACTTTGTGTTGTCATCATCTTATGTGAGACGCACAGTTGCACCTACCTCTTCCTTTTTTTTTTTTTTTCATTGTATGCTTTCTATCAGTGGCAACATAGCCTTCAGCCATGAAAACACAACAACGAACAGCTAGTATACAAAATTGCAGAAAAGGAATCCCTTCTATAAATGTGAAATCTTGAAAATCATGACCCCTATTGAGGCACTTTAAGATCCATGAGGACTCTAGCCATACTTGCTTCAAAATTCATGCTTGCCTTGAGATATTTGCGATCCCCGACTTCTAATTTTCTTTGGAACCCGTCATTCCATACATCGATGGAACCCAACAATACCTGCTTTCAAAAAAGGCATCCCTTCTTCACGCAAATATGGAATGAAAAGACCAAAATTTTAGTTCCGATTCAATCAGCCAATTTGCCTACCTTTATGATGAACACATCACAAAAATAACGAGAAAAAAAATGAGAAAAAAAAAAATTCCACGCCATTCATGCGGAATCTCATAAATAAACTCTGGTAAAAATTTCTTCTGCTGAAACATAAGAATGGATTGTAACTATCAATCCAGTAAGCCGTTCTTACATACAAAACGAAGCAAGAAAATTGAAATAGGAATGTAGAAACGAGAAGCAGGGGCAAAAGACGATTCACCGTTCGCTTGAGGGAGAACCAAACGAAGAATTTCTGCTTCTCTGTGCAGGTAAATTGGAGAGGAATGCGAGAATACTCTTTTTTTTCCACAAAAAGTGAAAAAGATAACCCTTTTAATTGCGGACGCGTATAAGATGAAGTGATCTTTTTGACATTAGCAGAAAATACCGCGGGAGATGGGCTGCTCCGTGCTGATCTACCCAATGGTATCTTTTTTTATTTATTAAAATTAATTTATTTTTATATTGCTCAAATCTTCAACTTTTTAGAGGAAAAAATATTTTTATTATAATACCTTAATACACTTTTTATTAGATGAACTTAAATTTTATTTAATTAATTTGATATTAATATTATTAATATGTCGTTAAAAAATCATCTTGATCGAACACTAATCTCGATGCAAATATATCTCGGAAACTTCTAAAATTAAGGCTTCATTTAGGACAGATTTATTACTATTTTGTAAAACTGCATTTTAGTACTAAAACCTCTTGAAAACAAGAAAAAAAATAGTGGTCTAAGGTTATCCCAAATTAAGCCTAAATTCGAGACAATCCAAACTCTAATTTCAGCAAGCTTATAGCTAAATTGAAAGACAAACCAAATGACACCAAATTTAGTTAAATATGAGTCCAAATATGCTCAAATCAAACGGCCAAAATGTATTTAAAAGCTTTAAAATATTAATTAGATGATCAAATGATATCCAAGTATGACATGTTTATAGTTGAATCGAGTGGCTCAACGAGATGAATCCAACAAGCCCAAGATCGTATAATTCTAACATCATTAAGACACTTAAAAGTTGAACATGATGTTATATGATTGAGAGAATTGATATCAACCGTCCAATGGAACATTCTAAGTTTGCCCTATATATTCTTCATATTTACTGAGCATGTTACTCTAAAAAAAGTATAAATATATCATTATTCTTCACATGATGGGAGGAATAAGAGAGGAAAAAACTAAGGAGCTCTCTTGCATTCTATAGCCAACCCAGCCATCGGATTTTCTTTTGACCACAGACTGTCATATATCACCCGCTGAGTACTATGGTCCTTCGGACCTCCATCCAATTAATAATCATCTAAATTAATAGTCAGCGCATGATGGATGCTTAGAACCCCATTATAAAGTATTGAATATTATAACTCTTCTTATGGAACTTGAAATGTGTTATCTTTTTAATATACTTAGAACCTCCATCCATAGACGGCTTGGTAGTATGTTTACCATTGGAATTGTGTTAGGCCTGGGCTTCTGAATTAGGAGTAGACTCTAAACTCTAAGGTCAAAATAAAGAGGTAGCAATCTTTTAATTTTCCACTATAATGGCAGAGTGGAAAGCATTCTCTAACGTATGTGGGTTAGACATCTCTACTTCATTCATAATATTCATTCTATGTCTAAGAACAAATTTATTGGCCAATTACAAGTTATTTCTACATAACTAGTCCAAAAAATGTAGTCATCAAGTGTTAAGATACTAGGTAATTTAAAGGATTCCCTACATTAAAGTTAGTGGTTCCTTATGTAATTCCTTATTATGATGTCTTGGTATATAATTTGTTTAGCATTTCCTTGAACTCTACCTTGGTTATTCATAATTTTTTATCATTTGCTAAGACAATGGTTAAATAGATACCCAATCCTATATCACTTTTGCTACCAAAATAACCAAGGTAGCAAATGAATTACACAAACAAAGAGACTCATCTTTGTAAAAGTGGTAATTTCGTAATTATCCATCCTATATCACTTAAAGAACTAATTCATTTGCAATACCCAATCCAACAATTTATAAAGATAATGTATATTATCATAGAAAGGTGGCTCAACTTTAAATCTTTTAGAAGAATTATTAAATTTTTTAGAAAACCTATTATGATTGTCCCATCTACCCTCATTTTAAAAAAAAATGTGGCCTTCTATTGGGATTATCTTCCTCTGGGTTTAAATAAGATTCATCATATTATGAGTCGAAGGTATTGCACTTTTGCTACCAAAATATTTATTTAATTTCTCAAATTGTATATATGATCTTTGTTTTATTTCATCATCTTAGTTATACCCTCAACTTGATTTATATAGAATAACATAGGTGGCATGATATTCAAAGACAAGATTCATAAAATGATGTTATAATCTCCATAAGAAAACCCCTATCCAAAGAAGTAGAAAGTGCATTCATGACTATGCAAAAAAGGAGGGGGCTCACCTTTTGTATGCTGACGATGTTCTTATTTTTGGTTAAGCTAATGTTGTGAACTGCAATATTCTCTCAGACATTCTTAATTCCTTTGCTTGTTCTTCTGGTCTGCACAACAATTTGGAGAAAAGTTGTATTATGTTCCCTAAGAATGTCAGAATTCAGCGAGACATCTATGATGCTCTTTCTATTCCCAACATCTGCTCTAAGCTTACTTACCTGGGCATTCCACTTTCTTTTTGTTCTCTGAAGGTGGTTGACTTCCTGCCCTTAATGGATTCTATCACCTATAAGATGTCGGGTTGGAAGGCTTGCCTTCTCTCTTTTGTTGGTAGATTACAGTTTTTAAAATTTATTATCTTGAACTCTATTGCGTATTGGATCAGGGGTTCGATATTACCTAAAACTGTTTTAAAGTTTGTTAATAAGTCCTCCTCAAAATTTCTTTTATTTGGAGAACCTGCTGGGAACAAAAAGATGCACATGATTTCTTGGGGAAAAATTTGTAAACCTAAGACTTGTGGTGGTTTAGGCATCCCCTCAATTAATGCTATCATTTTTGCTTTCAACTGTGCTGTTATTTCGAGAATGTATAACTCTAGCTCTTACCTATCGATTTGGCTGAGAAGAAAATACATCTCCCCTTGGAGACCGCCTAATTCCCAAGCCACTAAGTTATGGAAAAGTATATGTAACACTGCTGCTATTGCCAAATCATTTTTCAAATTCAGGATTTATGACATGGCCCCTATCTCTATCCATTGGGACCATTGGTGCAGTGATACCACCTTATCTGATATTAGTCATGGGGAGTCTTTGCTTAACGTTTTGAGATGGGATGCTACTATCAGCTCTATTATTTCGGGGAACAATTGGGTTCTCCCAAACAAATTCATACATCTATTTTGAATACTATTTTCTGCTATATGTATTCATTTTAATTCTGATGTATGTTTATTGTGGGATAATGTTGACTCTGGCTCCTTTAGTGCATATATTAAAGGCTTTTACAAGTAGGATCTTACCTGCTCTTGGGCTCATCTCATTTGGCCCAATAAATCTGCTTTGAGATACTCGGTTTACTCCTGGATGGTCGTGATGGGTGTGCTGAAAACTGCAGATGCTTTACTTAAGAGGAATATCACTGTTCCCTCCACTTGTGGGTTATGTCATTCATTTCCTGAATCTACTTCCCACTTGTTTTTTGAATGCTCATTCTCCTTTTCTGTTATCTCCCGCCTTTTGCCCATTGCTCATGGCTTGCTTCTTAGGCCATCGCTTTTGCAGTTACTGGAACGGATTGAAGTATCTTATTCTTCTAATGGCCAACTCAAAAACTTCTATATTCTCATTTATAGTGCTTGTACCTACTTTATTTGGAAAGAACGCAACAACCGAAGATTTGGTAATGTTACTTGCAGCTCCATTACTGCTGCTCTTTTCATTAAAAGAGCGATTAATGTGAAAATTAGGAAATGGAAGGATTACAATTCACTACTGGAGCTTCTTTAAACTTGGGTTTTTTGGTTTTTCTGATACACGATTTCGACAGACACTGGGGGTTTATTAGCCTACGGGTTTTGGCCTTGGACAATGATGTACCCATAAGAAGGCCCGTTGGACGGCCTTCGGGCAACCAGGGCTATTCGATTTGGATCATGAGCAGCAATTCTGAGTCCTTGGCTACTTCAACTTCTACATTTTGATGCTAGATTCTAACTCTCAGATTTTTGTTTCTATTCATTTCCATGTTATCTGTGCTGCTGTACATGGCTTGCTGGTAGCCTAATTTTTGGCCTGCATCCGATTTTCTTTTATGTTTTAAAGGATGTAATTTTGGTTTTTTGTGCTCATTTTTGAGGCTTCATTTCTTTTGTAACCTTTTTAGTCTTGATTAATATACGGGCTTTGCCCAAATTTTTCCAAAAAAAATAAAAGAGATTCATAGAATGATAATAAAAATTTGTCCCTTTTGAAGGGTCCTTTAAATATATAATCCTTTATCGATTTCAAAATAACATTTAACCTTGATACTTTCTATAGATTCCACCTATTTGTCCTTCAAAAAGGATCTTTGGATTTTTGAGAAAATCACTTGTAAAATTTAAAAAAGAGAACCTCTCTCTCTCTCTCTCTCTCTCTCTCTCTCTCTCTCTCTCTCTCTCTCTCTCTCTCTCTCTCTCTCTCTCTCTCTCTCTCTCTCTCTCTCTCTCTCTCTCTCTCTCTCTCTCTCTCTCAATCCATGTACATTCTCTATAGACATTGACCATGCAATACTCGTTGAAGCAGTGTGCAGTTGCATATGTTTTGACCCGATCTAATAAAGAGTAATGCAATGAAATTTCAATATCTCTACTTCATGTATATATGTTTTTATGTGTCTGTGAGCGTTTTGTATGCATGTAAATGTCTGAAACTATTCTGATGTGTGTCTCAAGGGTTTGTATGCATAAATAGAAAGTCATATTTTTTTTCCTTGGGAGCATTGCGATGCTGGCTTAGGGGCGTTGTGACGACAAGTTCTTAGGCTTGTTTATTTTAAATTGCTATGGGTCAGCGCAACGGCGTCGCTATCTGGAGCACCTTGGTGTTAGCTCAAAGTCTTATAAAAATATCATTTTGATATTTTCCACTCAAATTTCATTTTTGTAAAAAAAAAAATCCCAAAGTGAGCTACAACCTAAAGATAGAAAAGTGAGAGAAAGCTAGTTTTGATTCTCCACAATCATCTAAGTTCAAAATTTTATTTAGAACGATGTATGTTACATTTTGTGTATGTTAGCTTACAAATATATATATATATATATATATATATATATATATATATATATATATATATATATATATATATATTTAAATTATAAATTCATAGCATAAAACATAGATTATTTTACAATCATTAAACTTTTACAGTGTAACTTTATGCATATTGTAGAAAAATGGATGAGTTTATTTTTTATGCATTGAATGTTAATTACTAGCTCTGTAGATTATTTAAAATTAAAAGAAATCTGAAAAGTTTCAAAACTTAGATATTGGATTTGTTTTTCATCATTCAACTCGATATGACTTGTTTTATCTGTTGATCATATTGGGTTGGGTTATGTTAGACCAGTAGGCCAATATGGGGTAGCGATGTTTATTTAATTTTCGTAGTGAACTTTTTCCCATTACCCCTCCATGGTTGTAGAGTATAATTTCAAACTACAAATATCTCAATATTTATATTACATTACCAATCATAGTTGTAAGTTGTAAAAGTGAATTTAATTAAATATGAATTATTCTATGTTAATTACTAAACAACCCACAAAATCTGTAAACAAACATTTTTGCACTAAATCAAAGGCTCCTAAATGTCTTCATCTTTAGGATTCCTTAATGTTTTTTTATAATGATAGTGAGACCCAATGTCGAGTCTACAATTTGGCCCTTAAGAACTTAATAATGCCAACGAATAAGAAAGATGCACAATATTAAATGATCATATTGAATTTTTTCCTTAAAACATACATTGAGTACAATCATAATGAAAAGAGATGGAGATGACAAAAAAACTTCATGCAAAATAAGTGTTGCATGTTAGAACATTCGTTGAGACTGAGAGATATAGAACATTTAACGCCCTAGTTTTGTACAAAGATCTAGCACACACACATAAGAGAGAGGGGTGCAAGAGTCATAAGAGACACATGATCTTTTTACATTAAAAATCCTAAAAAATGTGAAAAATCGTGAGTCATAGCCTAGTTAAAATAGTTAAACTAATGTTTGTCATTTGATTACAAATGATGTCCTTCCTCGAGGAAAGACATTGACTTAATGTAGCAAACATACATGATATAAAGCACATTGCATGGTTGGTGTTGGAAGAATCCAATGACATGAGAGTTGGTCTCAAGAAAATGTTGAACTATTTTATTTGGTCGGTGGGATAGAAGTTGAGTGACAGTGGTTAATGGGAATGTAGTTTGGCAACAGAGGTCGAAGGGATCATGGTTGGGCGACAGAGGCTAGAGTGATCATAGTCGGTGGGTGATAATGGTTAGACAGACTGTAGTCAGCGGACGAAGGCGGTCGAAGGGACCATAGTAGACTAGCGACGAAGATTGAAAGAACCGTAATAGGGTGATGTTGGTCCTAGGACAATAGTCATGTGATGCATGTATCTGGAACCTTAGTCTAGCGATGGTGGTCAGAGGGATTGTAGTTAGGTGACAATCATTTGAGGATCGTATTCGACAGGTGATGAAGATTGGAAAAACCATAGTTGGGCGACGCCGGTCAGAGGACCATAGTTAGACAATTGTGATATGAGGACGGAAGATGACTCAGGTTGGAAGGATAGTGATCAGGTGACGTAGAGTCGAGAACAATGGCCAAACCAAGATATGATGATGATGGTTAGGTGGAGGTTCGACGACAATGATCCTGAGGAGGTATGGCAGTGGCAGCCTAGTTGAGGTTCTGGGACAGCGGACAGGCGGACATATGATGATGATGGACTAGTCAAAGTCTGGTGGCAGCTATATAGACGACAATGATTCCCCCAAATCCCTCCATTCAAAGAGTGAGGGTATACTTATATATTTTTGGAAGTAGCATGGATCATAAATATGGAGAAGATTGGGGCATATTAAGAATGCTCTATTAGACATGCAGTATTAATCCCCTTAATCATTGAGCATTTGTTCAGCATTTAAGTGTCTTAATTATGTCAAAATTAGGAAATCTTTAGGCTCATTGGATTTGTCTTGCTAAGCAACTCAATTCAATCATAAACATGTTATATTTAGATATCATTTGCTTGTCCAATTCAGGCTTAAAAGTGGGACAGAACGTAATGTGGCGGCCGATCAGCTCCGCTTGCAATCGGCATGCACCTATGCATGAGGAGCACGTACTACACCCCACTAAAATTTTAATTTTTTTAATTTCCTTTTTTATATTTAAAAAAGTAAATAAATAATTTTGAATCTAAAAAAAATATAAAAAAGGAAATTATTTAAATTAAATATTTTTTATTTATTAAAAAAAGAAATTAGTGTTTTTTTTTACTTTTAAAAAATCTAAAAATTTGTAGAAAAGTCCAAAAAATCAAGAGGAATTTTTAAAATGTTCTCCATCTATGATCTATGATTCCCCCCATTAGAGGTGTGAAAAAAGCACAAACCTTTTACATTGGCTCCAATTCTCCTCCGTAAAAGTAAAGAACAACTATCACACAAGAATTTAATATTCGTCCCCAACAATTAAAGGCTCGGTACATCCTCCTATGTAGGATCTACTTGTCCCCTATGAAATGAGGGCAAAACGGTCCGACAAAAGTGTAAAAATCGTTGGTGGCAACAAAGGCACGATCCTCTTATGTAGACTCTGACTCTCCCCAGTAAAAGGAAGGAAAAATTGTCATTAGTGTTCATTCAACATTCCTGTCTTAATGATGTCAAAAAAGGAAATCTTGGGACCGTCGATATCATTTCGTTGAGTTGCTCAATTTGACTGTAAGCATGTCATATTAAAAGATCATTTGATCATTCAATTAGTATTTTGAAGCTTTCAAATATGCTTTAGACCATTAATTTTTTCCCATTTGGGTTTGAATTTGACCAATTTTGGTGTTGTTGAGTTCTTCTGGTCGAGACATCCAATATGTCTATGAGTTTGATGAAATCAAAGTTCAAATGATCCTGAATTTAATTTTTTAAATTCCAAATTCAAATATGCCTTGAGATTCGTGACCGATCAAGCTGATTTTGGTGACATAAATAAGAAAAATAAACTTCTAGAATAACTAAGAAAAGTTTGGAGAAATACTTACATTCATCTAACATTAAGTTGAATTAATTAAGTATTCAATTTGAGGGATTATATTAAAAATATGAAATATATTAATTTTTTTATAAGGTATAAATAAATATTTATCAATTAAACCATTATTTGCATATTCTTTAAAAAATTGAGATCAAATTTGTCTTTTCAAGTAAAAATTTTCAAAACCCATATTAAAAAAAATCTTTTTTTTTCTTGAAAAGAATAAAAAGGAGACAATTGTCCCTCTTTTTGCATGAGGGGAATGCCGGTATTTTCACGAGAAATTATTAAATGCGGAATTTAGATGAGAGAAATATTCAAATTTATTAAATATTTGTTGAGTATTTATAAATATTATGAAAATAAATAAATATTTAATAAATTCTCGTAAATTTTATAAATATATTTAAGAAATACTTAATAAATATTTTTAACTGAATATTTGCTGAGTATCAGCAAATCCAGACGGTCCGTCCGGACACCGCGGAGCCACATCGATGCCGTTGTCCATCTATCCAAGTCGAATCATAGCCGTCCAAGCTCCAGAGACTCTATATAGGACTCAAGACGGCCGAGCGCGGACGCAGAAAGGGCTAGGGTTTCCTCTTGAGAATTCTCAGGTGCGGTCTCGTTCCAATTTCTGTGAATCTATAGGATTTTTTTAGGGTTTTGATAGTTGAGTATAATTCCTTCCGCTCTGTCTTTGTTCTCTTAGGATATGCTTGCAAGTTCCTTAGTTTTCTCGCTTGCAAGGTTGAAAGTTCTTCGCAAGATTCTAGAACTTTTATTTTAGCCATTTTCTTCGATCGCCAACCTGGTGTGATTAAAAATGGTTTTTTATTGATCTATATTTGTTATTCGGGAACTTTGTTCAAGATCGTGTTTCGTTTAACATTCATTAGGATGCTTCTTGTGGGGGTTTATTGTTTTGACCTGCTTGATGTTGTAATCTATCTACTATATGGGGAAATATCCCTAAAGTTTCGAAAGATTTATTTTTCTCGCATACTTCTGTTCTCGACTGCGCTAAGTGCTAATTTTTAGTACCATATGCTGTGTTTCCTGGATTGAACTTCTGAATAAGTCTATCACCCTCCTCGCATACACCATCTCAATGTGATATATATTGTTTATTTTGATAACTTAGTATAATTCCTTCTGCTCTGTCTTCCTTCCCAAATACCCCAACAAGAAGCATCCTAATGAATGTTGAACGAAACACAATCTTGAACAAAGTTCCCGTATAACAAATATAGATCAATAAAAAACCATTTTTAATCACACCAGGTAAACTAAACACAATCTGGAACACAGTTACCACATAACAAATTCAGATCAATGAAAAAAGTCATTTTAATCACATCAGGTCAGCGAGAGAAGAAAATGGCCTAGTAAATCAAACACACATAATTCTCAAATGAAAGTTATAGAATTGTGTGAAGAACTTTCAACTTTGCTAGCGAGAAAACTAATAAACTTGCAAGCAGATGTTGTAACTTGTAAGCTATCTACTATATTGAGAAATATCCCTAAAATTTTGAAAGTTTTTCTTTTTCTCTCATACTTCTATTCTAGACTGTGCTAAGTGCCAGATGCTGTGATTCCTTGATAGAACTTCTTAATTACAAAATACTTGAAAATATGGACTATTAGTTATTGGCATGGTTGGTAAGTTAATGGTGAAGTAGTTTTTTGTGAATTTGAAATTGTTTTTTTTAACCTGATGTTGTTATTTAAGGTTCTACCCCTCACAGATAGTGAATGAGGTGCTGATCTTCTTTGTTTCTTGTGAATGTTTTGGTATTTCCAATTGCATCTTTCCATACCATGGATGATATATTGTTGGGTGTTGCATTTTATTCTGTGTTTTTGTTGGTCGATTTGGGCTTGAAACTTCTTAGCTATATGAGGGATAGGCTATGTAGGAAATAATATGCTTTTCTGTAATAGTTTACACCTTATGTTTTAATTTTGTTGGATGAGCAAGGCATTATAAGTGTCATGGACCAATTATTTGAGGTTTTATATTAAATTCTTCTACCTGACATCTAGCTGATTTGTTCTAGATTCATGGATTTTAATTGAATCAACTAATTTGTGAGTAGGTGGCGTGCAGCTTGTTCATGAAGTTTTTAGTTTGGTTGCTATTCAAGAAACTAAATGCTAAATCTCCAATTCTTTGCATTCGAGTTTGCCTATTTTACCAATTCTACGTACTCAAGTATGTATCAAGTTTGTCCCCTCCTCCGTTAAGGCCCCTTTCCCCCTTTTATTATCCAGCTTTGGAAGTTCATGTTTTGCGCTGCAACCTTTATATGTTATCTCTTCAGCTCTCATCTATTTTTTTATTCTTTTTCTTTTGTTTGATGTTGATATTTCCTGTTGCTTTGGAGCTTAATTTCAAGGCTGACTCGACATATCAACAACTATGACTATGATGTCTTTCTTCTACAGAGTGGACATTATCAAAAGTGACAAAGTAAACTAATTTATCTTTTTTATCAATTCTGAAATCAAATGAGGCTGTTTGGCTCCAACCACCTACAACAGGGCGCAATTCTTTCATTCGTAAAGATGATTAGAACTTAACCTTTATTGAGAACTATAGCATTGTCTAAGCACATTTTCAGTTCCAATTTATTTTTATGTACCCTTATGTGGGTGAGTTCTTTCATGGAGGAGCAGTGAACCAAATAGGTGTGCCTAATCCAAGTGATTTTATTGACATATAGGCCACACTATTGTTTATGCTGGGTTAAACCTCTTTGAAACATAAGAGGTGAGGGGAACACTTTCTGGTTCGGCATCAATGGATGAGATGGCATGAATGTTCTTAATGTTTTAAAAAACATCTTGTCTTATTTTTTATTTTCCCTTCATACCTTGATGGATTCAAGTCTAAAAAAAAAGGAAGAAGGTGAATTCACTCTTAAGTTGTTTTTCCACCTTTCTTGGTGACAACATAGAACAAAGAACACAAGTAAAATGCTGCTTCTTTCTTGGATGAGCCAAAGCATCTCAACTTGAACTGAACTCCCTAAAATAATTCTAGATGAGAAGTTGACTGGCTCTCTTTTCTCTTGAGACTAATCTATTCAGTCATTGTTGTGGAAAATGTCCCTCATATGATGAATTGTTTTCAACTTGTGTATTTTCATTTTGAGAGTTTTGTCATATTTTTAAAATTTTGAACAATTAACCTGTCTTTTGAAAATAGTGCTATGATATTCTAAATTCTCAACTCATCACTCTCACTCTCTTCTCTGCCTCCTATTACTACCACGTATAGCAAATATATTGGGCAGATCTTTTGTCTTCTATCATGAAACATGCTCATGATCATTAGACTGGACAACATGGAGCACACAATGTTCAAATCACCTTTTACTTTCTCGATTTGATTAGTGGCACAGCTAATGGAGCCCTTGTTCAGCAGTTGTGGGATCTGGTTCAATTGGCCTTAGCGCAACATTTCATTTCTTTGTTTAGAAGGTGTTTGTGCAAGAGAAATGAGTTGATGAAAGGCTTCCAGCAAATAATATTCATTTGTCATATTGCACTTAACATGTTTGAGCTCTCTCTGATCAAGAACTCATGTTCATTTTCATGTCTTTCTTTCTACTGCTTTGGTGCTTCTTGAATAGCGCTTATCATTCTAAAGATTCATATGCGATCATTGGAGCTGGTACTTTAGCTTGCAGACCATGCTTTCTAGTTTCTATGTTTTCAATGGTTGAGTTTTGTTATGTTTATTTATTATTCTACTCATCGTTTCTGTGCTTTTCATTTTTTTAATTGTTCATTCTCTCTTTTTCCTGTTAGTTTGACTTTATTTCTCCTACTTCCTCTTAAGGCTTTAGTACGTGCACTGCAATGTAAGTATTTTGTTTTTTGCATAGGGAATACTTGGCTTCAAGCAAATATTTGCTTTATGATTGGACTTTCTTTAACTTCTAGATTTTGTTTGGATCTGAACTTTCCACTTGCTTGTCTCAGCTTGCATTTTTTCCTTTTCTGTACATAATCTTTTTTATTTGCACATTACATGAAAGGTTTTTAGGTTGGTGACCATGCAAATTTATAAACATGAACTTTTAAATGATATATCTAGTAATATATTGCTCTTTTTTATGAAGACACATAAAGGCCAAGGGTGTTGCTAAAGAATACTTAAAAAAAAACAAGCAAAAAAGAAAACTTTTTCGTTGTGAAGTTTTCAATTAATATATAACTGTCTTGAGTGGACTTGTTTTTAATGGATACTGTAATAGTAGTTGAGTGATCTGAAAGGGAATTGATATAGGTACATATTGATGTCCACTGGTTAGGGGGTGAACAGGGATGCCTTGTAATTTTTCATTGCTACTTCTTAATTATACTAGAGCTGTGCATTTTCACCATTAATTGATCCCTGCTATGAACTTATCTGTTTGTCAAAATCTAGCACTATATTTGTATTTTGAAATTTGATTATTGTGTAAATCCCTCGTTCTTCTTTGGGTCTTTAACAGCATTTTCTAAATTGTTTCAGTGGTAAGATGCCCCGTTACAGCGATCGCCATGGGAGCACGAGACTATATGTTGGGCGCCTATCTTCAAAAATTCGCTCACGGGATCTCGAGGACCTCTTCAGCAGATATGGAAGGTATGATATCCCACGTATTATTTTTATCTTCATATTATTGCTACATAGCTCTTACCATGGATTTTTTTATCTTTGTCTATGTAGCCGATCTCTTGTTGAGCTTTTTGCAAGTTAGTGATATAATTATTATTTAGGCTAGACTTTTTGTTTACTATTTTCCCAAATTAATGTTTAATAGAAACTAGCTTAGCTCAGCCAAGTATAGGGATTCTTCCTATAGTTTTCTAGTTCTGTATTTAATCCAAGTCTAGAAGCCAAGTATTCTCTGAGAATACAGCCAAGCTCTGAAGGCATCTTGTACCATTCTGATTTTTTTTTGTATTTAGTTTGTCCTTTCCGTGTTTCCGTGTTTACATATTTGACTCAGGCTTCGTTTGGGATGGATTTCTTTATGCTTCTTAAAGCAGCTTTTTAGTACAAATTTTTTAATTTTTTACTAGAAAGCCGCTTTAAGAAGCACTAAAAAAGCTGCCCCAAACGAAGCCTTATTTGCACATAAAAACTGTCTTATCTTCCCTGCTGACTTTTTTGAAAAAGATTTTAATGAGTGTTTGAAGACTTATATATATTTTTTGGATTTGTGTGGGTATGCGGTAGTCTTTCTGGTGATTTTGGGGAGTTATCAATGTATCTCTTCCGAGGCCACGCTTCTATACTCATACATTTTTTGTATAATGGGTTATGGGATGAAACAACAAACAATCTTGTTGGAGTCATATTCCTTTGACAAGCCAGTAACCTACTCTCAGGTTTCTGCGTTTTCTTTTTTTATCTCGTGAGAAGGTTCAGCCCTAGGTGTCTTGTATCTTAACATTAATGATCTTGTTGAAGGTTGTTGGGCTTTTTCCCAACCTGGAGGTCCCCGGTGGGAGGGTGCCCTTGGTGGAATTGGTGGCTATTGTAGGAGACTTTGGCGATTCTTTCTGTAATATTATGTTTTTATGGAAATGGCAACAATCACAAAGTGGTGTTTAGTTGATCTTCTGAGGAACGAGTATCATACCCTTAAGTGATGATGGCCTTACTCTTTGTGGCAACCGTTTACGCAGAGTACGGGATGTGGACCTGAAGTACGACTACGCCTTTGTTGTATGTGAACCTCAACTCCTTATGTTACTTTTTTTCTGCTCTCATTACTTTTATATTTTTATTTCCATTTTTGTCAGATCAAGGTTTTGGTCTTTTACCCAAGCCTCCCGTCTATAACTTGTAATTTTATCCTACTTGGTTTGTAATCATGCAATCATATCAGGAATTTAGTGATCCACGAGATGCTGATGATGCAAGGTATAACCTAGATGGACGAGAATTTTACGGCGGTCGTATTATTGTCGAATTTGCTAGAGGAGTAAGTATTGAACCGGGCACATTAGCTAGCCAGATCAACTTGATTTGTTATCTGTTAGGCTTCGTTTGGGAATGCTTTCTTTATGCTTCTTAAAGCAGCTTCCTAATCTTTTATGCTTCTTAAAGCAGCTTCCTAATCTTTAAGAAGTAATAAGAAAGCTGGTCCAAACGAAACCTTAATCCCTTGTTTTGTAGCTTTTCACGCAACTTTGAATTTCATGTGCTAAACATATATGTAGGCCTGTTGTTAGTTTAATCCCTTGCTTTGTGACATTGCTTGCAACGTTGAAGTTCATGTACTTGACTTGACCATTTATTTAGGGCCCGCGCGGTCCTGGAGGCTCGCGAGAGTATCTTGGGAGGGGTGCACCTCCTGGTTCTGGTCGGTGCTTCAATTGTGGTCTTGATGGTCACTGGGCTAGGGACTGTAAAGCCGGGGACTGGAAAAATAAGTGCTATCGTTGTGGTGAAAGAGGTCATATTGAGAGGAACTGCCAGAACAGTCCCAAGGAACTAAAGTGTGATGCCTTTTTGATCCATTATCCTATATATTACGTGAACTTAATAACATCCTAGTTGGTATAACCATGCAACTTGTTTTGTATATTTTTAGACGTGGACATAGTTATTCTCGCTCTCCATCTCCTCGCCGTGGCGGTAGGAGCCGCAGTCGAAGCTATAGCCGAAGCCGAAGCCGTAGCTATAGGTATAATTCAATAATTTGTGTGCATTACATTTATATGATGGCATCAGTTCCAATTGGATTTCACTAACTTTTATAGATTTGTTAGAATACATGTATATTTTTTTTGTTAGAATATAATGCTGTGTATTTAAAAAGCATTTACTGCATGTCAATTGATGCATTTTAATAATTCCTACCCTCGTTGATGAGGCAGCTGTAACTATTATAGAAGTGGTAGAATGCAAGAAAAAGTTCAAAAAAAAAAAAAGTTACTAAAACCATCATAAATTTTTTTCCTTTTTAGAAAACTCAGACAAGCTTAGTACAGCTAGTCATATTTCAGCATATGTCTCTGTTTCTCTTCAGAAAATATTATGAAAACAGTGATAAAAGTGGGATTTTATGGCTCACCTTGGTCTATTGGTTGGGAGTTTAGGCTACCAACTAAGAAGTCTTGGATTTAAGTCTTGTGTATGTGATATGTGTGTGAGTCTGCCTTAAGTGGCCTAAATGTCCAAAAAAAAGAAAGAAAGAAAAATGGAACCAAAACAATACCGTTGCAGTGGAGAAATTATTGTGTGGAGGCCGGACAGCTTTACGTCCGGAGACGAATCAGGTGTAGCTACGTCAACGGTACCGAGCTGCGGTACAGAGCGGTACCAAGCTGCAGTACGAACGAAGGGGTGATGTGGCGCATTTTGATTGTCACAAACAAAATAATGTTTCCTACATCTTTAAAAAAAAAAGGTTGCCTCAAAATGACTAATTGCGTACTCTTTTGAGTCTTTCATTCATGGTCGCATGGCATTCAAGTAGCTGTATGGTTATCGTCTGCAGCTGCCACATTTTTTTTTGTAAGTTTTCAGCTGCTGAGATCTTAGTTTTGGCGATCCAAAATTTTAACAGGAATTCCATTTGGGAATAAATTCCCCATTGCTGCTGTACTTTTTTTTACACCTGTACTTGGCAATTCAACAGATCTCATTATGCAGGCGAATGATATTCTCACCAGGTCTGGTTTTTTCTTTCTAATATTGCAGCCGTTCACGATCTCCTGCTCCTAAGAGGGACAGCCGTTCAAAGAGTCCCCGCGACAGCAGGAGCGCAAGCAGAAGCCCTCCACCGTCAAAGGGAAGGAAGCGGAGCCCATCCCCTTACGAAAGCCGAAGCCCAAGTCCTCGAGCGAAGGATGAACGCAGGGAAGCGGAGCGAGAAGGAT
Source organism: Dendrobium huoshanense (assembly GCA_016618105.1). Lineage (NCBI taxonomy): Eukaryota > Viridiplantae > Streptophyta > Magnoliopsida > Asparagales > Orchidaceae > Dendrobium > Dendrobium huoshanense. The sequence goes on from CM028348.1 coordinate 21,689,878, forward strand.
CTGATTACAGTCAAACCCCAAGGAGAGAGACTAGCAGGAGCCCTGCAAGTTCAGAAAAGGAGAGATCCCCAGCTGCTGAGAGGAACGGAAGTCCAGAGGCTAATGGGCGGAGCCCGAGCCCTAGAGATGATGATGATGGAGCTGATCGTGCCTCTCCAAGGGGCAGCGAATCCCCTCGTGACTAAAAAGCTTGGCAGCTTCGCCCAAAACTCATTCTGAGAGACGATATGAACTTTGCTGCTCGAAATTGCTTTTACTGTTTTCAAACTTGGATATGCAAGATTATGCTCTGCTTTGTTTTTTCCACCCCTTCAATTTTCCTTGGAAGTCTCATTGGCTTTTTATTTGTTTAGGTTTGAGGATTTTTTACTTGTGCTGGTAAATTGTCTTGTGTTCAATATTGCAACTGCTAATCTGTTTTGTGCTTGTGCCTGTCTTATGTAATATTAAAGTATCGTTTAATCAGTAGGTAGTGCTTGCCTTCTACAAGTTGGAAAGAGAACTAAGCCAGTGGCACAGGAGCAGTTTAGATGCATGGATAGGAAAAGGAATGGTATGTGTGGGGTAAGGGTATTTCTTTTAGGGGATTTATATAGATACCATTTTATTTCATGTTAAAATATTAATATTATATATTTATCATCAATATACAATTTTAATATCAAAATGTTACTCTTATATTATATTCTTATCATTCATATTATTTTGTAAATTTTAATATTTTATATCATATATTTATATTTGTTTTATGAGTGATAATTATGTAATATTAATATTTTTGATGTATATCTATAAATAGCATGAAATAAAATGGTATGAATGTATATTTATTTTTGTATTATTTTATAAAGTTGTTGTTTATTAAATAATTTTTATAGTTTATAGAAATTAATTTTAATAAATATTTTTTAAATAATTAAAATAATGATTGTTGTGGGGGAGGAATATATTAGATGATATTTTATGTCTTAGCGTTGTATGAATATTCAGTTAACACATATAGAATATAAAATTTTTTATGTTCAGTTGAAAAGATTTTACTATTAATTGAGCTGAGTGCCATGTGCTGACTCATCTTTGAGGGCGATTAGATTATAAATGTCAACCGTATGGTTGAAGTCTAGTGTTAAATCTGGCGTCACTTGAAAGTTGGTGTCAGTTAGTAGTTCGATAGTGACTTGGCAAAACTCTGGTGTTTGTTGATGGTCTGGCGGTGTTTATGGCCTCAAGTAGTGGTTTGACGGAGTTTAGGCTCTTAGGTAGTGGTCCGATGAAGGTGAGGGCCTCAGGTGGTAGTCCGGCGAAGATTATGGCCTCAGGTGGTGGTCCGATGAGGATGATGGCCTTGAGATTCATGCCCGATCAAGATAATTTTTTGATGACATATGACATATCAATGATTAAATAAAAATTATGATTAATATTTGAATTTTTTTTTTTGGTCAAAAACAAAGTCTGAGTAAAGATTCAAGTGGTTAGCGAGTACTAAAGGGTGCAAAGGACTGCAGAAACATCAGCAATGACCAATGGGAGTATGGGACCAACTGGTGAAATGTTAGAAATGTCACTGATCAGTGGAGCAAAAAATAGTTGGATTGATTGGGTCATAGCTTGAAATGTAATCGTGGCTTTATGTGATTGATTATCAGTCAACTCGAATTGAAATTGGATTGAGCTCGATCTCGCTTATTTCTACACGATTTCTTATTCGATTTAATTTATATTCAACAACCCTAAACTTATAAAATTTAAAATACATATATTTCAATTACTCTTATACTTATAAAATACATAAATTTAGAAAACATCCAAACAGTCCCTAAACAATATGGGGTCTTCCAATTCATCTGATCTTTTCGTTCTCTTTCATTAGATCTACCGAATGTGCGCAAATCTCTCTCATACCTTTCAGTCGAAGGTGGGCCTATCTTCCGTCTTTAGACTTAAGCCTGTCGGCGGCGTGGGCAACGGCGACGATGGCAGCTGAGAGCAATGCCAGTCCCGGCTGCATCGAGCACAGGGCGTACGCTCGCGTGGGGCTTCTCGGTAACCCCAGTGACGTCTACTTCGGCCGCACCATCTCCTTCTCGATCGGCAACTTCTCGGCCTCCGTTCGCCTCGAGCCATCGGAGAATCTCGTCATCCGCCCGCACCCTAAGCATGACCTCGTCTCCTTTGATTCGCTGCGCCATTTGGTATTTTCTCTATCGCTGTCTGGATTCGATCTCTTTGATCTGATTGTGATTGGAACTTGCTGATGTGTTTACCATTGTTATCTTATTAATGTTTATTTGATTGCTTGAAGTTAGTAAACAAGTTATGAAAATATGTTGGAATTTGTTAGATTTATCACCTGGTTTGATGATGTTAGAAATTGAGATTGATGTTGTATTGGTTTATGTTTCGCGGACCCCTTAAAAACATTTATTTCATGTTCATACCCAAAATAACTGAAAAAGTAGATCATCAACATTTTTTTGTAACATATTTTCTATCTACAAGCAACCAAATGAAATTCTATCTGGCCTTATCTGCTTTGATGCAAATTAAAAAAAAAAAAAAAAACAATTATTTCATGTTCATACCCAAAATGACTTAAAGTGGATATCATCAAGAATTTTTGAAACAGATTTTCTATCTACAAGCAACCAAATGAAATTCTATCTGGGCTTATCCGCTTTGATGCAAATTAAAATCCACATGAAAGTATAAAAATACTTTTGAAAAGTTGAACTGCCCCATTTGGTTGCTTGTATTAGCAATTATGTTTTTAAAAAATAATAATTTTACTAGATTCCATTAATTGGTTTGATGCAAATAGAAATCAATATTGTTATAAACTCTGCAAACACATTCAAAGCCCCTCCATGTAATGATTTCAATCTCGCACACAAAATGAGTAAAAACAATTAATACACTCTGAAGCATGTTTGTTTGGAGCTCATCTTAATATTGAATTCCAAATCCATAATTTGAGGTACTCCCATACCAAAGTCAATTCAATCTAATTGTAATTTCATTATCATAATTTTGTAAGTTAAAATTAACTCCTTACATTTAAGGGATTTAAAATTCACCTTGATTTCTAATTATGACCAATAAACCAAATGATGTAAAAACATGATTTATATCTACAAGCAAGAAAATGAGCCTTTAGAGGGTTTTGATAAAGTTTATAGGGTTTAGTTGTAAAGGATTGGATGATTGCAAATAAACTCAAGAGTTTCTCGAGCGGTTTGGTTTTTTGTTTTTTTTTGAAACTAGACTTTCAGGAGATACTAAAGACTGTTAATTTTTTTTTTTCATATAATAGTAGCTCCAGTGTGTTTTGTTTGATTGAAAAAGTTTGGTTTTGATAAGCTTAATTTTCTTTGGAAAAGTTGAATTTATGGGATTTATAGTTTTGAAATCGAACACGACATTAAGAATAATATATCATCTCAAAAGGCGATAATATCATTCACTAATAGGTTCGGATTACAAAACTTTAAGTTTATCCTGATTATCGTAGTCAAACTTAGGATAGAACCACATATGACCTCAAATGATCAAAATGAAGTTTAATCAAGTGTTTGACTAAAATAATCTGGATAAAAGATCATTAATTTCATAATCAAAATCATGATAATAGAATGATATATCTTTCCAAAGAAAGAGAATATCACATATTATCAATTATTTAAATATGACCATAATGATCATTGAACTTAAATTTTCCAAAGATAATTAATTAAAGTTTTGAAAACTTGATTTTGAAAATTAGATATGGGTTTCTAAATCTCTTACAATCGCAAGCCCTTGTAGTTAATTACATCGTAGGAAATCGAAGTTTCCTACGAATACTCTCGATTAAAATAACGGTACGAATTTTATTTAAGATTTCAAAGATTGATATTAAAAGAAGGTAAGGTTTGAAATTTGAACAGAAATTGGATCAAATTTGAACACTTATTCCTGGAGTCAAAGAAAGAAGGGTAGGAGATGTTTTAAGATTATGAATTACTTCAGAAACACTCCAGTCTATACTAAGTGTTAGACTTGAATTTGATTGAAAGAGATATTTAGTTTGAATGATCAATTTTATTAAAATATTAGGATTCAATTCTCGGAGGTTGATGACTTATAGTATAAGTCTGCCTCAGAACCTAAGTCTAAATTGGGTACTGAAAATCAGTGACCCAAACCTAGCTAATGCAATGCAACTTACCCTGGCCTGGATTGGGGAGACAGTTAAACCACCTAATCGCTTCAAAATCATGAGTCCAGTCTTTTAATGTTGAGTGATAGGGATGTTTTTTAAGATAAGTTTTTGAGAATATGGTCGACATCTAGAGTAGATCCTAATTGGCCATTTGACTAATGTTGGGTGTTTGATGTCTAAATAAATGTAATTAAAGTTCAGACTCTTTTAAATTTGTATCGAATGCAATGCATGCTAATTGATTCGATTAAATGCTCAAAAATTGAAAATGAAGCAGTTTTAAAAAGGCTTAAAAATAGATTTTATCCTAAAGATGCACATATTCCCCTTAACAGATCTGAACCCTCATAGGTCAGGTGGTCTGTCAAAACTCATAGGCGGGGAGGTGCCTAACAAAAGGAAAAGAAGAGTACAGCAAATATGCATGCGAACTCCTGACGGTCCTAGACTTACTTCTTAAATTCTCTAGAGTTGCTTTGTTGTCTTAAATTTTTTAATTTTGATTAAAGTAGAAATAGTTTTAAATGAGTCCTTATGAGCCTACAATCGGATTCCAAGCTAAAACAAATACGGCATGCAAGTAAAAAGATTAAAAAAATATGTAATTCTATTGCACAATCAATTAAATAAATCAGTCAAATTAATTACTCAAATTGAATATTCATGTGATAAGTGCCACTTAATATTACATATCAAGGTCTGCATAAAAGTAAAGTGGCCGTGCACCACTGACAATAACCCAGATTCTAACTCCAAAAAGACAAATGACTTTGAGAATTAGGATTCTTCTCGACTTCCACTTCTTTGTCTTCCCACGAGCTTCTTGATCCGTCGGTTTCAGATATCTAAATAAAAAGAAACTCCCATTTGGATGGAGTGTTATCTTTTTTCTTTGGATACTTTCAAAGTCATCCAAATTTGGAGCTCCAAATGGAGAGAGACTCTCCCCTAAGGGATGTCCCTTTCTCTTTGGATTTCAAATTGGATGTTTTAACATCCCATTCTCAAGTCACTTAAATATTACAACTTAAATATATCTCAAATTATATTTAATAAAAGAGAAAATTCTAGACTCGAACCACCTGCATGGTTATCCTAATAATCAATAGTTAATTTGACATCCCAAACAGTTAATATTTTGAATTTAAAATACTCAAATCATAGCCACACTTGATATTAAAGGGGGACTTATGCATTCTGAAGCGCCTGTAGAAACATTATTAATTTAAAGCTTAATTTATTTGCCCCCTTTATTTTAATTGCCCTGTACGAGCATAGCCACCTACACAAAATTGAATTAGTATAAAGCGTTCCTAACCTAAGGATAGATCTAACGCACAATCAAACACATCACAGAGTTGAGAAATTAAGTAAACAAATACATCAATCTAAGCTAGAAACAACGCGCAGTGAAAGTTTGAAAATCTAGCACACAATAAAAAGTAAACACCGGCCTAGCCTAAGACTAGAGTTGGTTGCCCTAGCAAACCATCTAAAGTGTGTGAGGTAGGCTGTGTAGTTTGGATATGTCCTATGGATGACAATTTATTGAAGTTGCTTGAAATTCTAGTTGGTTGAAAGGTTTAAGAGAAAATTTAATTAAAGTTTAAATATTAATGATTTAAAATTGATTTTAGTTATTTGTTGGATATCACCTTTGTTGATCACCGAGGCTGTAAAGTTTACTTCACCTTTATTGGGGCTAAGCTAGTAGCCTCGTAGGCCTGGGTTACCCAGTGTTACCCGGTAGGATTAAGCGATTTGATTAAAGTTTGAATGTTAATGAGTTTTAATTAAAGTTGGTTGATTGTTGGTTTTAAGGTTGATTAAAGATTTCTTAAATTTTAAAGTGATTTTCGAATTTTAAGAATTTTTAGATTATTTTAATCATTTAATTAAGGGTTTAAAAATTAATTTTTTAATTAAGAGTGATTCTGGAAAATTAATATTTTTATAAAATATTAGACCTTAAGATAAGTTATTAGACACTAAGTTTGCTGGATTTTAATTTTTCTACATTTAGTTATGTAGGTTTGAAGTTTTGACTTGATTTATGGATGGATTAAACCGTTTAAGAATTTGTTGCATTTGTAAACTGTCAACGCTCCATTTTGTAGAAGAACCCACGACCTAAAACTCCTTGTATCGAAAGATATGGACCTTGGATGGATTAGAGCTTAGGTTCGTCGGAGGATTGTCGCCGACAAGCCTTTTGCGGTGGGATTTCACTTGGAGAGTGAAGAGGAGGTTCCCTAGTGCTCAAAAGAGCAGATATTGTACTCTGGGAAAGCTTGAGTGGAAAAAGAGTAGGGTTTTAGGAATGAGGCTTGATTTGAACCATTTACCCTATTCAAACGTCCCCTGGCCAAATGAATGACTGGGATTAGTTGGGGGAGCTCCTAGATGCGTTCCACCTGTCCAGGGAGCAGTTGGGAGCAGGAGGATCAAAGGACAAGATGACACATGAGGTGGAAAGGTCCTTTTGTCTCTTTTAAGCACATGGATTAGATCAAGGCCACTTAATCCTGATCCAAGGGTTAGAAATGCCTCTAGGAAGGTTCTAAAGGATGATCAAGTTGTTGGAATGATTTGGATTAACTTTAAGGGGTCATTTGACCAAGTTTGACCACCATAAAGCATAGGTTTGACTGTTTGATTGTTCCCCATGCCATGCGGCAGTTGAGTTGCCACTTATATGGCTTTAGAGAGCAGGTATGATGCCTTGGATTTAATATTTAAAGGAAGGGATCAAAGTTTGATGAAGGTTTGGCCATGTAAGAGGTCATTTGACTACCCATTGACTGTTTGACCACTCAATGGGCCAAGGTGGCTGATGTGGTAGGTGGGAGGACTTGATGAATTAGCTTGAAAGGAATATCAAGGCCTAGGTTCAATTGTTTAAGTGAAATAACCTACACATAAGAAGATTTGACCATAGGTCAAGGGTTGACCAAGTCAAATCAAGGTGGTTTGACCCCAAATGTGTTTGAATAATTTTGAATTTCTATTTGAAATGGGTTTGAGGGTTTAAAGATCTTGATTTGGTTGAATGGGTTGGATTGACTCATTTAAAGCCTTAAGGGGCACTTGGGTCAACCTAGGTTGACTTGGTCAACCAAGTTGACCCAATGGGTGGGTCCAATCTCAATAGGTTTAATGGGATATTTGAAAATTGTTGGAAGTGGTTCCAAACAATTTTGAACTTATTTGATTTGAAATGGGTATTCGAATCCTTAAGGGGTATTTTGGTCATTTTGTGTAACGACCCCAAGATCCGCGTAGCGAAAGGATTCGTCTGACATTCTGATCGAACTCCATTCCAGTTGCCTTGCTCGGACCTGAAAATTTTAACCACATATGAGCTTACAAAGCCCAGCAGGTCACCAAAGCCTACAACTGAAATCAAAGCACGGCGATGCTATCAATATGCGGGTCAATAAAATCAAGTCAATCAATGGTCAATGAATCTATGCAGCGGAAATCAATAGTCAATAAAACCAGTCAATGCAGCGGCAGACAATTCGATAAATCAATTCAATCAATCAATGTCGTCAATCAAAACGATACGGTCAAACCAGTACGATCTAATCAATGAAGTCAATTGAGAAAAGCGATACGAGACAAAAAATCTATAAAACAGTCAATACGGAGTAGAACAGTAGAAACAGTGAATCTATAAAATCTATAGGCAGTAGTACAAATACGATGCCCATGTCCATGCTATCCATACAGTATCTATATCTATCAATGTTCATGTCAATGCTCAGTAGTCAATCGATGAAATCAATAGAATCCGTACGATACAGTAAATCCGATCAAATCCAATAAAGCAGAAATCAATAAATCAATACAGATCAGGAAACCCAAACGATGCAATATCAGATGCATGCAATTTCATACAATGGTCTTACTCGACAAGCACAAACACTAGCTATTATCAATGATCAATGATGCTGTTGTAGTTCGTTCAATGATGCTGTTGTAGTTCGTTCAATATCAATAGTGCTGTTGTAGTGGTCAATCTATATCAATAGTGCTGTTGTAATTCGTTCAATATCAATAGTGCTGTTGTAGTTCGTGTTGCAAATCTATTTTTCATGGCTTATGTTTTGATGATTGACAAACAATACTTTTCTTGGATAGCTTGTTGCTTCTAACTTTTCAGGAATCGACGATCGGACAATCAAAAAGGAGCCAAGTTCAGGAATGCGTAGGTCTAGGGTTGAGTCAGTCTGTACTTTTATTTTTACCTTTTGAGTCCACTTGTAATAGTCAAAAAGACTGATACTTTGTAACCCTTCACACACACACTTGAGAGAATTAGAAATTCTGTTTTTACTCATATCGGCCAGGACGATATCTTTGATCGGCCTGGACGATCAGCTTAAAACAGAAAGTCTAATTAAGGATTCTTGATTAAGGCAGCCAACGTTAACCTATCGGCCTGGACGATACGTGTATCGGCCAGGACGATAAGCTCAAAACAGAAAGAAGTTGCCGCCATAGACAAGTATGGTATAGTGTATCTTTAAATTATCAGCCAGGACGATCCTCGGATCGGCCTGGACGATATTAACAAATTATACCATAATTGTTCTGGAAATTAAGGAAGTAATTAAGGATGATTGATACGATCATATCGTCCTGGACGATCGCAGGATCGGCCAGGCCGATCTAGTCAAAAACCTTAAGTTACTTCAGGACGATCAGTATCGGCCAGCCCGTATTCAGGGCTATTGTCAGGACGATTTTCCTCTGATTTGAACTGATCGGCCAGGACGATCGTGAGATCGGCCTGGACGATCAAGCTATTTTTTCAATCGTCCAGATGAGCATTCAGGGCTATGCTCTGGCCGATCTTCATTGATTTGTACTGATCGGCCAGGCCGATGTCCATATCGGCCTGGACGATAATGTCGGCAACTTGCAATTAATGAGCTCCTTTGAAGCTCTTCTATTTAAGAGCTCTTGTTCAACGTTTTTAAAGACCTTTGGCTGCTGCCTTGACCTGAGAAGACCTTGAGGAGAGAAAGAGAGAGAGAAGAGAGAGAGAGGATCTTGTGAGGGGGAGCTTGTGAGGGGTTTCACAAGGGTTGCTTCAAGGATCTCTCTGCGTCGTCTTCGTCTAGAGTTTCTCGTCCGTGGAAGGGTCGGTAGAGGTAAGGAGTTGTGCCGTTGGTTCTGGTTCTCTGCCGGCTTCAGGAGGAAGCAAAAGGAGATAGGTTCTCTGCCTTGCCGGGGTGGCAAAAAGGAGGTTCTTGTGAGGGTTTCTCCACCTAGCCGCGGGGGCTAAAGGAGAGTCACTTTTTGTTTAGTGCAATACGAACCACTATAAATCTCTGTGTTTCTTTTCTTGCTTCCGCACGTTTAATTCCGCATTATTTTCGTGGTGTGATTTGGTTTTATGTGACTTTATTTCTTTGTTTAAAAACGAAGTTTTTAAAATACCAATTCACCCCCCCTCTTGGTTAGTTTGGGACTAAGTTCATAGGGCTTAACATCCCCATCGAACTTTCAAGTGGTATCAGAGCTTGTTTCGAAAATTAAAGTTTAAAAACTTTTTGAATTTGATCCATGTCTAACTTTGGGAATCGCAACACTACGGAAGGGTATTCTATTACCCGACCTCCTCTGTTCGATAACCTACCTTTTGATTTCTGGAAAACTCGCATGTCAACTTTTTTACAATCTACTGATTATCGCATGTGGATGCTTATTTAAGAAGGTTATTCTCCACCTTCTCGTGAAATTAACGGTTTTAAAACGGAAGTTGCTTTTACCGAATGGACTTTTGATGAACGAGATTTAGCTCAACTAAATGCTAAATGTTTGAATTGTTTTTTCTGTGCATTAAAATCTGAGGATTACATGCGTGTTTCAACTTGCAAAACTGGTAAAGAAATTTGGGATAAACTATGCATTACTTATGAAGGCACTAATGAAGTTAAACAATCCCGTTTAAACATTCTCTTGCATGACTACGAACTTTTTCGTATGAAACCTCATGAATCAATTTCTGACATGTACACTAGGTTTACTCAGATTGCTACCTCATTGCATGCACTAGGAAAAGAACTTTCAAACTATGAAAAAGTTAACAAGATTTTGAGATGCTTGCCTTCATCCTATGATGCAAAAATTACTGCAATTACTGAATCTAAAGATTTAAACACCTATTCTATTGATAACTTGCTTGGCTCACTCATTGCTTACGAGCAAGGGGTGAATCAAAGAAATCTTGATGTAGGTGAAAAGAAAAAGGAGAAAACCATTGCATTGAAGGCACACAAATCGGATTCTGAATCTTCCGGGTCTGAAAGCGATGGAGTTGCCTTCATCACAAGGCAATTCAAAAGCTTTCTAAGGAAGAAACAAAAGCATCATCAAAGTTGGAGAAAAGGTAAGGATCATAAACATAGTAAAGGATCTTCTGATGTTATTTGTTTTGAATGCAGGAAACCTGGACATGTAAGATCTGATTGTCCTACACTTCAAGAACATTCAAGCAAAGAAAAGGAAAAAGGTGAGGAAAAAGCTAAGTCTAGGAAGGACAAGAAGAAAATCCAAAGAGGCTTCTGGGCAGAATCTGGCACTGATTCCTCTGAGACTGAACCAGAGGAAGAGACTACAAACTTGTGTTTCATGGGAGAAAACCAAAGTGATGAGGAAGAGGTATGTAGACCAACCTATGATGAATTATTTGAAATTTGTGAAAAAATCCATGCATCATATAGGAAATTAAAGAAAACTCATGCTAGCCTAAAATTAGAACATTCAAATCTACAAAAAGAGCATGAAGTTTTTCTCAAAGATCATGCAACGATTGATTCAAATCACATGGCTCTCCTTGATGAATTTGATGAATTAAACAAGAAGCATTTGGAATTAGTTGATGAAAGCAATGCATTAAAAGCTTCACACACCTCACTTAATGATGATCTTAAGAAATCTAAAGAGATTGAGAAAAATTTGAGGATTGAGAATGATGCATTGAAAAGAACTAACTTGAGAATTCAAAATGATTTGGAAACATGTAAGAAAGCTAGGATGACATCAACATTTAATCAAAGGCCAGAACCTAGGAAGAGGCACTTTTACTCAAATTATTTAAGAAAACCTTTTCCTGGAATCCAATGTTTTTCTTGTGGCATGGTAGGACACATCTCACACACTTGCACAGTTCACCGCAGTACACATTGGGTATGGAGACCTAAGATGCATAATTCAATACATACCACATCTGCATTGCACTCTACATTTCCTAAGAAGGAGCCCAAAGCTGTTTGGGTTCCTAAAACTGACTGTTGTTGAGTCTTGCAGGAGTGCTCTCACCAAAGACCTCGTGGGAGCATAGGATAACTGAACATAAGGAGGCTTGCAGCTCAATTGCCAAAATCCGTTGTTTTTATCACTTGCTTGATATTTTTTTGTGATTTTTTTTGTTTTTGTGTTTACTTTTTGTTGTCTTTAGTTTGCTTATTTTGTGTTTTTGTTCTTTCACTTTGGTCTTTATTTTTTTGGGCTTCCATATGATAAAACTTCTCAAGCTTTTAAATACTAGAGTTTCTTGGAGATAGGGTTTAGCCTTTTAAAATTAGTTAAAGGAAGTAAACTGTTGATGTTTTTCCTTATTCTGACTTTGTTTAGTGGCATGATTTTTCTTTTATAAAACAAAAGTCTAAACTCAGTTTAACCAATGACTTTTTAAGATATCCTTCTAATCTTGCTACATTAAATCATCTTATGCGTAATAGTCAAAATTCTTTGATATCATTCAAGCTTTTGAAATCTTACCATTGTAGTTATCACGTGTTTTTGATTTTGTGTTGTGGATTGTTCTTCCCTATGTTAGAGAGAGAGCCCCTATTCTCTAATATTTGGAGGATATACTCACAACTAAGTATTTTTCTTTAAGGGTATATTAAAGAGTTATTAGCTTGCAAAAGACAAAAAGGAAAGAGGCCAATGAAGCCAAATTGAAAAGAAAAATACACAAAAGTGTATCAAAAAATCAAAAGATGCTCAAAGAGCCAATAAAAGTAAAAAGAGGCATAAAATTAGCCCACTAATTGCAAGCTATGATCTCTTTGGTAAAACTCTTAAAACTTAGAAAACTCATTGATTATGTGATACATTCAAAGATTTGATTTCAAATTCCATGATTGAGAAAAACTATTTTGGTTTATTATTTATAAGATACTTTAGTTGTTAACAAGTCTTGATTGATCTCTTAAATCCTCTTGTGTTATTCCATATTAGGACTCTGTTGTTTTTAAAAGATTTTTTGTACCCTGAAGAATGTCTGATCTAGGGTTAATGGAAACAGTTTTTCTACCTTCCTCTAATTGGATTTTGTTAAACCTCTTGATCTCCTAAAAACTTCAAAAATTTAAATTCAAGAAAAGAATTCTCATATGATGCCTTCATAAAACAAAAAAATTGAAAAATTAAAATCCAAAAATATTCGGTGTTTGTTTTTATTTTTTTATTTTTATTTTTTGTGTGTCTTTGACTGTCTTTTCTTTTGTTTTATTTTTGAGGGTCTTGATCATCACCATTCCTTTCTTAATTTCAATTTCAAGTCACATCGGCCTGGCCGATATTTTTATCGTCCTGGCCGATAGGACAAATTCTTTCCAAAATCCATATGCTGACCTTTTTCTGTGCTTACTGAAAGTCATCGTCCTGGCCGATACATCATCGTCCTGGACGATTTGATCAAACTCTTGGTGATAGTCCTGGCCGATAGTTTATTTGTCTGGCCGATGCATTCTATGTGCATCGTCCTGGCCGATACACTGGACCGTCCCGGACGATCCACGTGTCAGTACGTTTTGAACTTTAAATTCGGCCCCGGACGATCCATTATTGGACCATCGGCCGGGCCGATCCACTGTTCGTCCTGGACGATACACGTGGCAAGCATTTAAAACGTTTTAACTTCGGCCGGTACGATCAATTATTGTGCATCGTCCTGGACGATACACCTCATCGGCCCGAACGATCTGCTTTTTCAACGGTCGTCCGGACTGACTCCTCGGGCCGATAGCCTGTGTCTAATCGGCCTGGCCGATATCTGATCGGCCCGGACGATTGGACCGCCTTTTTGACCAATCGGCCTGTACGTAATAATTGACACATATCGGCCTGGACGATTCCGCGATCGGCCAGGACGATATGGACGATTCTTTAAATATAGGCCGATCCAGCCATGTTTCCTCACAACTCATCCTTTCTCCTTTGATTTTCTGCTTAAAATTCTCTCATATGGCTGGAGGGAAGCGCGTCCGTCAGACCTCTGGAAGTTCCTCGAGGGCAAGGGTTGACCCTCGTTTCCGGGAAGCAGAAGATGAAGCTGCTTATCATCGCTATAAGGAATGTGGAATTACCGTTTCAAGAATTATCAATCCGACCCACATTTCCTACCCGGTAATGGATCTCTTTGCCCACACTTCCCTTTGCTTCATTCTATCTCTTATTTTCCCTTTTAACTCTGAGCTCCTGTTAGAATTCTTTGCAAACCTCCGCATAAACTCTACCTTCACAGCCCTGTCCTCCTATGTGAATCGACGCCCTGTCGAAATCACATATCAGGACTGTGTTGAACTTTTACAGCTATCCACCACTGGAGATAAGCTGCACCTTATTGCCCCTGACCCTGATTTTGACTGGTCCACGGCAAACCACTTTCTTCGCCAGACCAATGCCCGTTACCATGTTGGAGAGACTAGCTCTTTAGTCAGAGATGCTAGGACAATCCAACATGTCCTTCGCACCTCTGTCATTCCAAAAGCCGGCGACCGTGTCCACATTACCCCTCTTCTTTCCCTCACTACCTTCTACATCATGGCACATAGGGAATTTAACACTGCAGATCTATTTTTTCGTTACATTGATCACCTCACAACAATTCGCGACCCAGGCCACAGAAGAAAGCCAAATCTAGCCTTAGGACACATCATTGCCTATGTCCTTGAAACTAAATACCAAATTCAATATCCCAATCCACCAAATTACCCAACTCTCTTCTACTCAAACAATTCTTTCAGCAACCTTCACAGTACTCGTCTCCACCCGGATGAACCACGGGAGGCTAGAGAGGAGGAGGCTCCCGCTCCAGCTCCCTTTCCTGACCCTGTCCCTCTCCACCAACATTCACCGGTAGATCAGTTGATTGCAAGATTTGATCGTTGGGAGACCAGGTTTGATGCATATGTTGCTGCCCAAGAGCAGCAACACTCTGAGGACATCGCCCGCTACGAGCATCACCGCGCTGAGGACTTAGCTCGTTTTGACAGTTTCCTCACTCACCAGCAGCAGCAGCATGACCAGGACATCGCCTGGTTCAATGCTCAGTTTACTACCCTTGCCAGCTACTTTCAGCAGCCACCTCCACCTCCTCCATCTGATGATCAGGATCCCTCGTTCTTTTAGTTTGTGCTTTATTGTTTCTTGTCTTTTTGTAGTAGTCTCTCGTGATGTTTGTTGTTCTTTTTTACTGTTTTTAGACTCTCTTTTTGTGATGACAAAAAGGGGGAGTAGGATAGGATGTGGTAAGAAAAAAAAATTGATGTTGTAACCTTGTTTTTTAATGAATCTGTTTTATTTTGATTTTCCCTCTTGTGTTTTGTCATCATCAAAAAGGGGGAGATTGTTGCAAATCTATTTTTCATGGCTTATGTTTTGATGATTGACAAACAATACTTTTCTTGGATAGCTTGTTGCTTCTAACTTTTCAGGAATCGACGATCGGACAATCAAAAAGGAGCCAAGTTCAGGAATGCGTAGGTCTAGGGTTGAGTCAGTCTGTACTTTTATTTTTACCTTTTGAGTCCACTTGTAATAGTCAAAAAGACTGATACTTTGTAACCCTTCACACACACACTTGAGAGAATTAGAAATTCTGTTTTTACTCATATCGGCCAGGACGATATCTTTGATCGGCCTGGACGATCAGCTTAAAACAGAAAGTCTAATTAAGGATTCTTGATTAAGGCAGCCAACGTTAACCTATCGGCCTGGACGATACGTGTATCGGCCAGGACGATAAGCTCAAAACAGAAAGAAGTTGCCGCCATAGACAAGTATGGTATAGTGTATCTTTAAATTATCAGCCAGGACGATCCTCGGATCGGCCTGGACGATATTAACAAATTATACCATAATTGTTCTGGAAATTAAGGAAGTAATTAAGGATGATTGATACGATCATATCGTCCTGGACGATCGCAGGATCGGCCAGGCCGATCTAGTCAAAAACCTTAAGTTACTTCAGGACGATCAGTATCGGCCAGCCCGTATTCAGGGCTATTGTCAGGACGATTTTCCTCTGATTTGAACTGATCGGCCAGGACGATCGTGAGATCGGCCTGGACGATCAAGCTATTTTTTCAATCGTCCAGATGAGCATTCAGGGCTATGCTCTGGCCGATCTTCATTGATTTGTACTGATCGGCCAGGCCGATGTCCATATCGGCCTGGACGATAATGTCGGCAACTTGCAATTAATGAGCTCCTTTGAAGCTCTTCTATTTAAGAGCTCTTGTTCAACGTTTTTAAAGACCTTTGGCTGCTGCCTTGACCTGAGAAGACCTTGAGGAGAGAAAGAGAGAGAGAAGAGAGAGAGAGGATCTTGTGAGGGGGAGCTTGTGAGGGGTTTCACAAGGGTTGCTTCAAGGATCTCTCTGCGTCGTCTTCGTCTAGAGTTTCTCGTCCGTGGAAGGGTCGGTAGAGGTAAGGAGTTGTGCCGTTGGTTCTGGTTCTCTGCCGGCTTCAGGAGGAAGCAAAAGGAGATAGGTTCTCTGCCTTGCCGGGGTGGCAAAAAGGAGGTTCTTGTGAGGGTTTCTCCACCTAGCCGCGGGGGCTAAAGGAGAGTCACTTTTTGTTTAGTGCAATACTTGGAGGGTGCCTCCAAGGAGTGGACGTAGGTCGAGTCGACCGAACCACTATAAATCTCTGTGTTTCTTTTCTTGCTTCCGCACGTTTAATTCCGCATTATTTTCGTGGTGTGATTTGGTTTTATGTGACTTTATTTCTTTGTTTAAAAACGAAGTTTTTAAAATACCAATTCACCCCCCCTCTTGGTTAGTTTGGGACTAAGTTCATAGGGCTTAACATCCCCATCGAACTTTCAGTTCGTTCAATATCAATAGTGCTGTTGTAGTTCGTTCAATATCAATAGTGTTGTTGTAGTTCGTTCAATACACGTTGGTTTCTATAACCAACGTTCAACTAGGTTTCCACTTGTCTTTCAGGATCAATCAATCAATCAATGCAATAATCGATGCAATAAGCAATATTAAAGAAATCGAGAACGATCATATCAATAGTCCTAGGCAGATCCATTCAATCTATCAATTCCGGGAAAATCAGAAATCATACAAAAATCGGGCAGAGTAACGGTAGTCTATCGAAATTACACAAAAATCCAGCAAAAAGACAAATTCTGAATTTCACCAAATTACAACAGAATAACCACGGCATCAATGCAAGACTATCAGTCTATAGAATCCAAATCAAATCAGGTCCTGATAATATTCTATTCAATTAAAAGCGCGTAGAATCAATTCCGACCGATAAAATCTTCGTAGAATACAGTCAAATCGTGTACAATAATCATATCTATAACATACTAGAAGTTGTGCGGTGAAAGTTGTGTCAAATCAAAATCATGTCGAAAAGTCGACTACGAAAACACAAAACAAATTCCAACTCGGTCAAAACACAATATCTTCGAAAACAGAAGTAAGGTTCGGAGTCCTTACCACGAGATCTACACTTTCTCCAACAGCAGCGTCGGACAAAAAGCGCTCCGCGGCCTCCAAAACCAAGCTTTTCCTCTTTTTCCCTTTCTCTTTCTCTCTCCTCAAAATATCTGATATTTTAAAATGAATTTCTCTCTCCTCAAAACGAGCTCATTTCCTTATATCATACTCAGATCGGCCTGGCCGATCGCCCGATCGTCCCGGGACGATCAGACCAATTTCTGATCGTCCTGGACCATTCCCAGGGCGATGATCAGGACGGTATTGTGAACAGTGCCGATCGTCCCGGACGATCTCAATATCGTCCTGGACGATCCTGTCCAGAAATCAATCCAGAACACTCCAGAAATCAGCTCTTTTCAATGCACTGATCGGCCTGGACGATCTCAACATCGTCCTGGACGATCCTGGGAGGAAAATCCAAATCAGAGAGGAACAGTAAGGGAACGAGATCTCACATTTTGACCCCTGGTCAACTGGGGGTCAAAATGGGTCCACCAAAATGCAATTTAAGGCTTAATAAATCATGATCAAGGGTTTGGGTGTGATTAGAATATTTGGAGAAGGCTCCAAGGTCAAGATCACCAGGTGGCAAGTCCAGTGACATAGGCTATAAATATTTAAAGGTTTTACAGCCTTTGAATTTCAATTCAATTTCTGGGATTAGAGACCTCAAAACGAGCTTAAATTGGAAGGGTTTCCTCTAGAGACATGTCCTATCAATATGCAATTGATAGACTCTGAATTAGAGGTCACTTGATTAGATTTTGAAGTATCTGAAAAATCATGGGAAAAATGCTTTCAGGGCTTGGACCTTTAGCCTTGGATTTGAGTTTGGATTGATCTAAGATTTAGGTATATCCTAAGGTCTGAATTGGTCCTATTGACCTCATACAAAAATGAGATCAATACAGTGGAAGATAAGATTAGAGAGAGTCGCCTTAGATGGTTTGGTCATATAAAACGGCAGCCTTCCGATGACCTGGTTAGGAATGTAGAGGTCTTAGATTTGACTTATGTTAAGAAAGGTAGAGGTAAACCTAAAAAGACTTGGTTAGAAAATATTAGAAATGATCTTTCTTTATTAGATTTAAATGAGAAATTGACTTTTAGCAGGACACAATGGAGAAAAAGAATTTATGTAGCCGACCTCATGTAGTGGGACAAAAGCTTGTTGTTGTTGTTGTATAATATAAGAAGTACTTCTACGGATGTTAATTGCTATGGAAGTGTGAAATGCATGCTCATCTGAATCTCAACAAATAAATTGCTCATTTGTCCAGTAATACATTTAAATGCAAGTGGAAATTGATGTTTTATGTCTAACTTTCATTTAGATTATCTTGAGCTTTTGAGGAATAACACATTAGTTTTCTTTTGGAACTTCACTTGACTGAGGTAATTGCTTATGATGACTTATGAGGTTTTGTTCTCGCAAAATATTATGATATCAGATAGATAATGATTTGGAGAATTCATGAGTCACTTCAATTGCATTGAGACATTCATCACTAGTAAATGGTTACATATACAGATTTCCTGCTGATTTTTGCAAACAACATTGCCTATTGTGGTTTGGCATTATGAATTCTTTTTCTTCATGCAGTTCCTGTTTGGTGCTGCGTTTGATTCTTATTCATTTTGTAATGTTCATTGATGTGCTATGTTTTCCCTGCAGGTATCTCGGTTGCAAAATGAAGGATATTATGGAGGCGTGCGCTTACTGATGGCAATCTGCAATGTTTTCTATAGATACTGCTCTGATAAAAATATTAAGCTAAAGGAGGGAAATTTTACCCTGTCCTATGAGACAAATATTCCTCGCCAGGTGGTTTTGTGCTAACATCACTTTTCATTCATATTGAACTAAAATCACATTTTGAACCTCTTGTAAATAATAGGTAAAATCACAACACAACTTTTTTTATGTTAGGCTGATTTGGTAATTGTGTTATGCTTTTACAAAAGATATCTCTTAAAAAAAATTATTGGACAAGATTTAATTAGACATATTGGTAGAGGTAGAAGATTTTAAAAACATTCAAGATTTGGAGTGACTAATAAAGGTGGTAGGACAATATTAAATTTTTCTCTAGCTTATAATTTTTTAATTGCTATTTTCTTATTTTAAAAAAGAGAGGAACATCTCATTACTTATAAGAATGGATATAGTTAAAGTCAAATTGATTATTTTCTTTTATAAAAAATAGATTGTTTAGATTGCAAATATTGTAAAATTATTTTAAGCGAAAGTTTATGTACCCAACATTGTATATTAGTTACCCAACATTGCTTATTAGTTTTAGACTTAAAGATGAAGGACTGAATATGTAAAGTAAAATAAAATGTTATTCTTACGATTAGATGGGGCCATTTAAAAATACTAACAAAAATATTTTTAAGGGTAAGATTCAAGATCTTAAGATTTTGACTGCACATGAGGAAGCTAATATTATGTAGGAAAAAGTAGCTAGTGATATTAAAATTATTGCATGATATGTTATTTCAATTTCTTGGTCAAAAGTAAAAAAAAAAAACTCTTAATAGTAAAAATAATTGGTGGTGGAATCAAAATGTGCAAGAAAAGATTAAAAACAAGAAGATTTGTTATAAAATTTGGTTTAGATTTAAAAACTCAGAAAATTGGAAAAATGTTAAGAGGCTTGTAGGGAGTCTAAAAAAATAATATGCGATGCAAATAATTTAGTTTTTATGATTTATATAATATATTAGATGCTAATGAGGGTGAAAGATATCTGAATAAGTTAGCCAAAAAAAGAGATAAGAGAATTAAGGATTTAGTTTAAGTGAAGAGTATTAAAGATGAAGATAAAAAAATACTTTTATTAGAAGAAGACATTCAATAAAGGTGGGTGAGATTTTTTTTATAAGCTTTTCAATGAAGATTGTGAAAATACGATTTACTTTAGTGAAGGAAATATAGATTTTTATTTTTATCTGTGTATCAGTAAAACTGAAGTTAGAGAGGCTTTAAAAAAAATGAAGTGTGAAAAAGCCTGTACCTAATAATATTCCAATAAATGTGTGAAATGCTTAGGAGATAAAAGAATTTTTTGGCCTATGAAACTTTTATTATTAGTTTAGAAAAAATGCTAGATGAGTGGATGAGTGTGTTGATTCATATTTTTAAGAATAAAGGTGAAGCACAAAAATGTGCGAATTATAGAGGAATTAAGTTAATGTGTCATACTTTCAAATTATGGGAGATAGTTAATAAGCGTAGGTTACGACGTGATACTAATATTTCTCAAAATCAATTTGGATTCATGCTGTGTAGGTCTACTATGGAAGCTATATATTTATTGAGAGGTTTGATAGAGAAGTATAGAGAGAATAAGGAGGATCTACATATGATATTTATTAATTTAGATAAAGTATATGATAAAGGGGATAATAATGCTTATATTCAAGTCATTAAGGATATGTATGTAGGGGTTGTTACTTGTGCTCAAACACAAGGTGGTTTGACCAAGTATTTTCCTATTTCAATTGGATTACATCAAGGTTCATCTTTAAGCCGATATCTTTTTACTTTAGTCATGGATATTCTTACTAGACATTTGCAAGAGGTGTACCGTGGTGTATGCTTTTTGTTGATGATATTCTTTTTGTTGAGAAGACTAGAGAGGGAGTTGATGGTAAACTTGAATTATGGAGGTCAACCTTAGAGTCTAAAGATTTTCGTTTGAGTAGATATAAAACCAAATATATGGAGTGTAATTTTAGTAGTCATAGATATAGTCAGGGGATTGTAACTTTGGACAATCAAGTCATTAATATGAGTACACATTTTAGATATATCGGGTATATTGTTCTAAGTGATGGTGAAATAGATGAAGATATTATTAGTGGAATTCAAGTTGGATGGTTAAAGTGGGGAATGCATCTAGCCTGTTTTGTGATAAAAAAGTACCCCTTAACTTACGAGAAAATTTTATAAGATGGTGGTGAGACCTGTAATGTTTTATGGAGCTAAGTATTAGCCATTCAAAGAAAAGCATAAAATAAAGGTAAGTGTTGTAGAGATGAGGATGCTCAGGTGGATGAGTGACTTTACTCTTAGATACAGTCTTACAGAATGCGAAACGAGCTTATACGTGAAAAGATTAGAGTAGCTCCAGTGGAAGATAAGATTAGAGAGAGTTACCTTAGATGGCTTGGTCACATAAAATGTCAGCCTTCAGATGAGCCGGTTAGAAAAGTAGATGTATTATATTTGGCTTATGTTAAGAAAGATAGTGGTAGGCCTAAAAAGACTTGGTTAGAAAATATTATAAATTACTTTTTTTATTAGATTTAAATGATAATTTGACTCTTAATGGGACACAATGGAGAAAAAAGATTCATGTAGTTGATCACACGTAGTAGGATAATAAAGACTTGTTATTGATATTGATCTTCATTCATGAACTATTTCTAATGTTTGAGAAATGATTAATTGATGAGGACATCATAGATCAGTGGCTACGATCTGGAGTTTTTTTTGATGTGTTTTATGTACTAGTTTATTTTATATTTATGTTTTTCCCATTTTACTCCTAGGGGTTGTCATGTGGTGTTGAAACCCGAAGGGCATTTTAGTCATTGTTTCTTTTCTTTTCATGAGGCCTATTTATAGGCTAGTTCTCTTGTATTTTGGCTTATGATGAATATGAAAGAAAATTTCCTGTTTTTTGTGCTCTTGATGTGAGAGTTTGTGAGTCTTGGAGAAATTCCTAGGAGAGGGAAAACAGATCACCCACCAACCTTGGAGACAGCCAGGTTCGTGGTTTGTTTTATCTTTCTTTTTCCAATCTTCCTCCCTCCTTCCTCCAACCCATGGTTCACTTCTTCTCCTCTAGCCACCGATCAAGACCCCCACCCTTACTCTGAACTCCCAACCAACACCCTCACTTCCCATACTAGTCTCACCCTCACCGTCGGCTAGCTCCCCCATCTCCAATTCCCACACGAGCCCACATTTTCCCCCACCACCACCACTCACGGCTAAGCCACAAGCTGCCGGCTCTCCCCTTAGTTTCCTCCCATCTCCACTTGCCATCAAGTCTTTTCTAAATTAGTTTTCATATTTTAGGTAATTCTTTTAATGATCAAATTCAAATCTATTTGAATTTGAAATAGTTGTCTAATTTATAAATCCTATTTTAGGAAACTTACTAATTCATAGCCTATTTAAATTTTGAATTAAATTAGGATAAAATCTTTCATTCCAATTTAATTTATTAATTTATGAAAGCTTTGAATGCCTCATTAAATCCCCTCCCTCTCTATATTGATGCCCCCTCTATGGGATCTCATTGGAAGTTATCAAGTCTCTCTCTCTCTCTCTCTCTCTCTCTCTCTCTCTCTCTCTCTCTCTCTCTCTCTCTCTCTCTCTCTCTCTCTCTCTCTCTCTCTCTCTCTCTCTCTCTCTCTCCTGGCCGAAATCTCCCCTAGCCCCTCCTAATTAATTTCCTTCCATGCTTGGGCCCATTAATGCTCCACAAACCAATCAATCAAAGCCCAATTACGTTCCCCCATCCAAGTTGGAATTAATCTCCAATCTCCCAACATCTGCTCCACTCTTCCCCTCCCACACTCAGGGAATTTCAACAAAGAAGAGCAGCTGTTTTGCACCCGTGGCTATCCCAACTTACTGTCCAGAAGTCTCCTGCTCTCACAATAGCTGTCCACGGCTTTTCTAGGCCTTATAGGTTGCGCCCCAGAGTTTTCCCAAGTGCCAAAACTGCTGCCCAGGATCTTCACAAGAGCACCTGCCTGCTGTCCAGTGATTCTAGCAGGAATTCCCTGCTGTCCAGCCCCTTGGGAAGCCATTGTTACTGCCTGAATCTATCCAGAATCGCTGTCCCAGGTTGGCTACTTACTATCCAAAGGTTCGAGCTTGGGTTGTTGCTATCTAAGCCGTCCAAGAGGCCACCAACTGCTGCCCAAGCTTGCGAGGTGGTTGAAACTTAGCAAAGGGTGAACTCTTTCCTTATCTCGTACCTTCCTCGTTGATCATTACTTGTGGTTTTGATAGATTTATGTGAAATCTTGCAACGCTCCGCTAAAGCTTAGTGTTTAGTAGGGATTGTGCGAGAGATCTTTCATAGCACTACTCTTATTGTCAGATTAGGAATTTCTTGTTGAAACCTATCTCGTATGCAATGTCAAGAGTAATTGATTGCTATGTGATTTTTTACTTTTAGCAAGTAATTTGGCCTAAGCTTGTGTTACCGCTCTTTGTGTTTTATTTCATTGTTTAACTCACCATAAAGCTCTAATTAACTTGCTCTTAATCATCAAGCGTGCAAAGTTTTTTATCTAAATCATAACTTCATATTTTAGTCCTGCATCATTAATACTGCTTATGCTGCCATCATTTATGCAAGAATCCTTGTAAAAACACTAATATTGTGCTCATACATTTGTTAGGATGATCAGCAAGTTCATTTAAATAAAGTATTTTCCTAAAACAATTAAAGAAAAGTATAAAAAAGTGTTTATTTTGGCCTAAATCAGTAGTTTTTATCATTTTTCCACGACGTATCTTTTTTAGAAGAAATGTCATTATATCACACTAATTGTGTTGTTTTCTTTTCTCAATACTCATAGAAACTTATTGCAGCATTTTCTAAGAAAGGAATTATGAGAAATTTTTTTTTTTTGTGGGGCTTATTCTTGTTGATAGATTAGTTAGCGTGTCAGAAATGAAATGTTAAGAGTACGATTGTTCGGCTCCAAACAATAGAGATGAGACTTATTATTATTATTATGACGCCAAATTTAGCTGCCCAAATTGATATTTTGTTACCCAATCAATCTTGCACTTAGCAGCCCGGTCAAATCTTGCTTTTTTTTCTTTCTTGAATCCTGCTCTCTAATTTAGTAACGAAATCAACCTTTCTTATCCTAACTATGTCGTTTTACTTAATTCAAAGAAGTGAAATCATTTTTTTTATAAGTTGTCTGCTTATGTACAGATTTGACATGTTATTTATGCAGTTATTGGACTCCTTAGGCATCATCATCCAAATTTCTATATCCAGATTGTATGTCCCAGTGTGATGTTTACAAATAAATTATTATTACTTGTCCTGCACATATAATGGAGGCAAATGTTTTCAAAAGATAGTTCAAATGATCTCAACTTTCAATTATTGACATGATATCATTGATTTAGAATTATCTCCACCAAAATACTACTATTTTTTTGGCAAATTTTTAATTCTACGCATATCATAGTTAATGTGCCTAGCATTTCTTCTTGTGAGAGTGGAGCAAGTAGATGAATAATTGCTAATTGAAGAATCTATATATGTCTATGATGTGCCTTGGAAGTAAAAGCAAAACAATGGATGATATTGTATTAATCCTTTAACAAGAAAAATAAGAAACAATTGATCTATAATTCGAGAGGTAGATCGGCTCTCCCAAACAACCAGGATGCCGCTAGGAAGCCTCCAAGAAAAGAACTACAGAAGAAAAAAATCCAAAATATGCATAACCCTAACCTTAGGGTAAATCAACTACTTAAATCATACGATAAACAACAAATACCAAAATAACCCTCCCCTAATTTCCTCCAAAATCAGCCCCAATTCTCCCTTAATCTCCTCCCAAATATGCCCCAAATCTGCCCTCTTTCCTTATTTCCCTCTCCTATTTGAATTCAAATTGGAATTATTTTCTAATTAATCCCCTCCTAGCCACCCCCTCCTCCTTGCATTAATTCCCTGGGCCCCACCCTAATGGGGGCGGACTACAGCTAAGGTGGCCCAGGCTTCTGCTTGGAGTAAACTAGGCCCGGTCCCTTGTGTTGGACTAGTTGGACCGGTCTAATAGTCTATGTACCTTTTATTGATTTCAGACTATCAAGAATGACACGTCTTTCTTATTTGTGTAACTTTTTCCCTTGATCAAGTGTAATACCTACTAGGCTCATCTAATCTGCCAAAAATAGAAACTTGAGTAGCAAACAAGCAGCCTTTCTAAAATTTAAAGGATGAAAACATTAAACATATGTCACCTAATCAAGTTGAAGATTTGAGAAAGAGAACCACTCACTATTGTGGCTACGACAAGCTATGATTTGCATATGCATTCTTTTCAGTATTTTTGTTATTAATGCTCTGAGATTAACTTAGTTATTCTAGTCATCAATCTAGTGGCTGAACCACTCACTATTGTGACTATTTAGGCAGGACTTTCAGGTTCAAGCGCCATTGTGTGTGCTGCTCTAAACTGCCTCCTTGACTTTTATAAAGTCAGACATCTTGTAAAAGTTCAAATTAGGCCTGATCTCATTCTTAGTGCTGAGAGGGAGCTTGGAATAATTGCTGGTCTCCAGGATAGAGTAGCACAGGTTTATGGGGGTCTTGTTTACATGGTATGTTATTTCAGATTCTTGATTAAGCATAATCACAAAATTTACTTTTGTTTATCACATGGAGATGCATATTTGAGCTTAACTTCTAGTCTGCCTAGTGTATTGATCCGGACAATAAAATTATACAGTTTTACTGCAGGATTTTAGCAAGGAAAATATGGATAAGCTGGGGCATGGTGTGTACACTCCCATGGACATCAAACTTCTTCCTCCTCTACACCTAATTTATGCTGAAAATCCAAGTGACTCTGGGAAGGTTAGTTTTCTGTTATCTTTTTTCATTTTCTTTTTGTTACAAAAGCCACATATTCTAATTGATGCGTACGATCTGCATATGTGCTGTATGTTGTTAATCTTATGAACATTTCTTTTTCTCCATGTAAAACGTAAAGCCAGATGTTATCTCAACTTTCTAGAGCAGTTGTAGTATGGAGCAGGAGGAATATAAGATGTATTTTTTAGCAAACTTATATATATATATATATATATATATATATATATATATATATATATACTGCTCAATGGTGAGGCCCTTTCGTTCATCTTCTACTCACAAGGATTAAGGTACATGCCTGTCAGTCAGCCTTGGTTTGTTACCAGTAAGAAAAAGTACTAGCTGTGAAAAACCTTGTTTTACTATTTTATTAAAAAGAAGATGGAGAGGTTAGGGGAAGATCTTTGTTAGGCCGACCCAAGAGGGGTTGACTGCTCCTATTGAACCGGTCCCTAGTGGACCGGTTTACTACTACAGCCGCCAGCCGAGGAAAGGGAGAGAGACATCTCCTATGGGGCCCACACCTCAATTAAATATTGCTTTAATTATTGCTTTGAAAAGGACTTAATTAAATATTGCTTTGGGAGGGGACTCAATTAAATATTGCTTTGGGAGAGAACAACTCAATTAAATAATACTTTGGGAGGGAACAACTCAATTAAATATTATTTTGGGGAGGAAACAACTCAATTAATATTGCTTTGGGAGGGAACAACTCAATTAAATATTGTTTTGGGAGGGAAAATTGAATTAGGGGTTGTGTAGGGATTTTGTAATATTATTTGCTTTAAATAGTTTCTCTTGTAAGGGTTAGGGTTTGATCTTGCATTTGGCTGAAATTTGAGATCTCTTAGATTTTAGGTTTCCTTTGGGCTCTAGCTGCGTCTAGAGATTTGGGAGAGAAAGATCCTCCTCTCGAATAGAGGATCAATTGTATCTTGGTATTTTTCATTTTCATTTCATCAAATATTACAAATTATCTACTGTTTTTCTGTTTTTATGTGGATTTTTGTGGAGGATTATCGCTGTTTTTTTAAGATTGATAGGAAATATTTGAGATCTTCAAGTGTTTCCTATCAAATTGGTATCAGAGCACGTCGGTCGAAGGGGAACCAATGGCCGGAAGGAAAGTGGAAATTTTGGAGGGAGAATTTGGGCAACTCAAAGCAGATTTTGAGGAAAAGATGACTTATTTCAAAGTCAGGTTGTATCCGTAAATGAAAAGATGGATAGAAGGTTCGCCGCCTTGGAAGACATGATGAAGAAGTTGCTTGAAGCCAAACCCAAACCGATGACATCAGAAGCTAAAGAAACTACCGGTGGCCATGGAAGAGGTGGGAACCCTAACACATTTAGGGGAATGGAAAATCCAGAAGTGGAGATCCTGGAAGGAGAAGACAGAATGCTTCCTCTAGAACCACTTTCTAGGGGGGAGATGAGCATTGGCTATGTAAGAAGGGGTGTTGAATTTATAAGGAGAGGAGATGATTTCGATCGTCAGGGTGCTGATTTTGAAAGAAGAAGAGGGGATTTTGAGGAAGGAATTGGGTATGAGCACTAGAGGGAAGAGCGTGACGATTGGGGGGCACCTCCTCTTCGAGGAATGAGAGACTATGGAGGATTTAGGGGAAATGGGGGTGACCCGAAGGTGAAAAAGTTGAAGATGCCCATCTTTGAGGGCGAGGATGCTCATGGGTGAATCTACAAGGTGGAGCGATACTTTGCAGTCAGCGGGTTGACAGATGATGAGAGACCGGTGACAACAGCCTTATGTTTGGAAGGGAAAGCTTTATCTTGATTCCAATGGACGATAGCATGGTCACTAACAAAGCAGCTAAAGAAAGCTATCAACAACATCTCATCCTTCCACCTTGAGGACAAGGTGGATCTTTTGGAGGGGAGTAATGTTAGGCCAACCCAAGAGGGGTCGACTGCTCCTATTGAATCGGTCCCTAGTGGATTGGTTTACTACTATAGCCGCTAGCCTAGGAAAGGGAGAGAGAAGGGGCCGACATCTCCTATGGGGCCCACACCTCAATTAAATATTGCTTTAGGAGGGAACTCAATTAAATATTACTTTAATTATTGCTTTGGGAGGGAACAACTCAATTAAATAATACTTTGGGAGGGAACAACTCAATTAATATTGCTTTGGAAGGGAACAACCAATTAAATATTGTTTTGGGAGGGAAACTTTGAATTAGGGGTTGTGTAGGGATTTTATAATATTCTTTGCTTTAAATAGTTTTTCTTGTAAGGGTTAGGGTTTGATCTTGCATTTGGCTGAAATTTGACATCTCTTAGATTTTATATTTTCTTTGGGATCTAGCTGCATCTAGAGATTTGGGAGAGAAAGATCCTCCTCTCGAATAGAAGGATCAATTGTATCTTGATATTTTTCGTTTCCATTTCATCAAATATTACAAATTATCTACTATTTTCCTGTTTTTGTTTGAATTTTTGTGGAGAATTCTCGCTGTTTTTTGAAGATTGATAGGAAATACTTGAGATCTTCAACTGTTTCCTATCAATCTTTCACTTTTCACAAATTAGGTGGTTTAAATTTTATTTGTTTGCATGTGTATTTACTAATTTAGGCATCTTCACTTGCTCTTGTGCTGTCAGGAAGGGAAGCTTTGCATTCTAAGCTGATTTTAATCCATCATTTTGTGATTTACCTTCCTTCTTTGTTTTCATGCAGATCCACATGTTTGCATGCTATTATACTAATTATCGCTCTTATATTTGAACACCAAATTGGTTAATAATGTCACACTTGATGGATCGAACTATGAATAGAAGTTTTAAACCTTATTCGTACTTCTTTGATAGGAAAATACCCAAAACCTTGGAACACATCACAACCATAGGTGGCGAAGAGGTCTTTTTTTCACTCCCAGATACTAATGCCTTACACTACATCTTCATCACCGTCCATTTTATCCCTCCCCCCTTCTGGCACTCTAATTTCAAAATTCTCTCATTTTAGATTATTTTTTCCTTTTTCCGAAGGAATACAAAATTTTAACGATGACTTGTTGCACCATATCTCTTGTTCGTAGATGAACAACATTAATGTCTACATGCTTCGCAACACATGAGATAATGGGTGTTTCTAGGATGCTTCATTACATTTTTGAATCCACCATCTTATGTTTAATGCAGTTTAGTTCTTTTTAACATGTTAACCATCTTTCTTTTCATTTGTAATGATTTATTATTTTTCACATACATGAAATAATAAAGCCTGACTTTTATGCTTAAGACCAACACAGTTCACTCCTATGTACAATAGGAACATTGGACCATGTTTTATGCATGTCGGCATGTAAAAGAATATTTCTCCCCTCATTATCTTTTCATTTGACAACTAATGATCAATTATTTACTACAAGATCATTTTGACATTTAGAGTTGATTAATCGCATTAAAGAAAATCAATAAACAGCGGAAAATATAATTCAAATTACTATAGTTGTCATGACCTCCTTTTGCGTGCATATGGAAAGAGCTGAGAGTTTCCTCTTGTGAGGGTTTAGGGCCGGGACAAGCAAGAGTGCAAGACCTGCACGCCTTCCCGCAATCAAATCAGAGGGATCAGAGGCCTTGTGTGCACCTGTACGGGGTCGATCGAACATGAGTGTTCGATTGGATTCGGACGACTGATTTGAATTAGGCTGAAGGCTGGTTTGATCGTATTGGAGGAGATTTGCGTGCCAAGTGCTGAGCTGCTTGAGACGTATTTTTTTTATGTTTACCTTGAAGCTTGTCGCATCCCTAAAAATAGATTTTTTTCTGCTGTCATGACTTCATTGTCGGCCTTCTCTTATGGTTGTTATTCTATCTATAACCAATGCAACCTTCATTTCTGCCCTTTGCCACCGTGAGGATCCTGCTCTCATTAGCAGCTAATAATTATAACTGGCATCTGGAATAATTGCATTTTTACACGTGGACTTAGAGAAAGAAAATTTTGGAGATTTTACCAGTATTCAATGAAAAATATGGAGGTGACACAATGTGTAGTTTAAAAAAAGCTCTATATGGGCTAAAGCAGTCACCTAGAGCTTGGTTTGGAAAATTATTAAAATTTTAACTAATTAATAGATATCGGCAAAGCCAAGGGGAACATATATTTTTCTTCAAGCACTCAGACTCGAGGGGGAGTCATAATTTTATTAGTTTATGTGGATGATATCATTTTGACTAGAATGATGAAAATGAGGTAAGCATGCTGAGGCTGAAGATAATAAATTGAAATTAAAGAAAGTTCTTTCCTCTCAAAAGTCTACAATTAATGATTTGGTTAAATATCATAACCATATTAAAGATACCTATAAAAAAAATCAAGATAGAAGCGTGCCCAGAGCATACAAGAGGCTTCTGGATCACGAAAACGTAGGAAAGGGTTGGATGACAGAATTGTTGATTCAAAGATAAAAATTTGGTGGCCAGATGATTAGAGGTTTTATGATGAAATTGTTGATTCTTTTGATCAAAGTACAAGAATGCATAAAATTTTATATGATGGTGATGTAGAGATGCCGCTCCTAAAGAAAGAGCAGTGGGAGTTTATTGAAGGTGAAACCAAGATGTATGAGGTGCAAGAAAGGATGAAACTAATGCTGCAGACATTTTTACCAAGAGACTTGGTAACTTTACTTTTATGGGATTGATTATCAAGCTGAGAATGACAGATTTTTATTCCTCAGCTTGAGGGAGAGTGTTAAGTCCCAGCCATCCTTTAGCCCTTGATCCCACGGCTAGCATGGGGATCCGTGGGAGGCTCACCTGGATCACGTCGATCTCCTTCTATATTTGGGTGGTTGATTTATGAAGGATTATATTAAGGCAACAATGTATGATTATGTAGTTATTTGTTTCTTTATTAAGATATTTTGTCTAGATCTATAAATAGGGTAGTTTTATTTAATAAAATTAAATTTGGACAAAAAAAGATATAGTTTTGTATAATAAAATGAAGCCTTTTCCTCTCTCCAATTTTCTAAATTTAATAGAAATTTTTAAAAAGAAACAAGAATGAAGTAGGTGAATAGATGTATAATAGCAGTCTAACAAAGTGGGAGAAAAGCTACCCCAAACTGACAGTTATATCCCTCGTTAGGGGAAGAGATTATGTGAAGCGATGGGTTACCCTGATAATGATATTCGTTTGTCAATGAGAACGATACAAGAGGATCTGGATCAGACAAATGAATACTGAATTTAAAGATTGAATAGAGTGAGGGTTGAGATTATTGGTTTGGTTGGATTAAATGGATGTTATGATTTTCTTTCAGATTTAATGGTGTGGATTTTTTCTTCACTTGCGGCTTTTTAATAACAATATATATCTTATATGCATAGATAACAAACCAAAATCTTGAGAGGAAGTTGACGATAAAGAAACAAACTTTACTGAAAAGCCAATCTTCCTTTTGTTGTATGCTGTTGTACTTGTGGATACACACTGCTTGCTTGATTCTCTTTTTTGGTGAAAGCTGCCATATGACCTTCATTTAGCCTAAAATTCGGTAACGATTCATTAAGATTTCTAAGGTTGGTACATCAGATTGCGTGTACAAAGACTATTCGTACATGATTAGTCTCATTCATTTAAAGATGATTATTTTGTAATTTGAATGGGCTTGAGTTCATTGGGTTCCATATGTTTTTCGTTGAAAACTTGCATGGATAAATTTCTTTGGGATTTTTGATATTATTCTTCGGTTGCTTCCTGTAGGTGCATAGCACAGTCCGCCGGAGGTGGCTAGACGGTGATAAATTTATAATATCATCAATGGAAAAAGTTGCAAAAATAGCATTAGATGGCCGTGAAGCTTTGACAAAAAGGAACCATTCTGAACTTGCAAAACTAATGGATAGTAATTTTGATCTTCGAAGGTAAAAAAAATGATACATTCTATTAGCTTTGGATATTCTATTTTATAGAAACATCAATATTCTATTTTAAGAACAGGCTAGCTTTTTTTCATCCATATTATTTGCAATTAAACATATAACTCAGTTAAATTTTATGAAGTCATAATTTGGGCCATAATGTTTTGGATTGAATTGTTAGGCAGTAAAAAGTTACTAATATCTAAGTTGTACATGTTAGAAATGAGAATATTAAAATATATTCATAGCAAAAATTAATAGAATAGAAGTTACGTCTATTGAAGATAGGATAATTAAAAATAGGCTTTAGATGATTTGGATATATATCACAAATGACTTAAAATGCATTCATTAGTATAATACATAAAATTAGTATCAAAAGATTAAGAAGGAGAAAAGAATGACTTAATGTAACATAAATAGAAGTTTAAAATGATTTTATTTTTCGAGAAATTATTTTGTGCGGACACCGGACGGAGAGAACAGTACAAATTTGCTTTGCTTTTGTTGCGCTTTTGCAAAAGGGCAGTAACAATTATGAATGCATTTTTGTTGCCTTTTTATTATCCTTTAGCAAAAACACAATAAATATCCAATTATTTAGTAAATATTAAATATTTGATGTCATTTTACTGTCCTTTTGGAAAAGCGGAGCAAAATGGTAGTATAAGCGCGGCAAATCCGGACAGTTCTATTCGTCCAGTGTCCACACAGAATAATTCGTCTTATCTTTCAGGTGATAATCTGTATGAACAAATGAAAAATAAGGATTCATAAAACCAATTTCAAGTAGTTGGGGGAAAGGCCAACTATGATGATTTGTTATCTGCTACAGTTTGTTAGAAAGTGATACAATTTGAAATTTATATTGTTGATTTCCATTTCTATTTTTGTCAGGAAAATGTTTGGAGATGAAGTGCTTGGTGCTCTAAATATACAGATGATTGAAACAGCTAGAAGTGTAGGTGCTGCTGCAAAGTTTACAGGAAGCGGTGGTGCTGTGGTGGCATTCTGCCCCAAAGGGCCGGAACAAGTCAAGCTTCTTGAGGATGCTTGCCTGAAGGCTGGTTTTCTCGTGCAGCCCATTTTAGTTGTCCCCTCTGTTCTTGCAGACGAGGATCTGGCGATGATATCTTGCTGATAGCGTCTTGTAAGCTAATATTCTTTAGTATTTTTGCTTTGCTTTGAAGTCTTAAGGTTTGCTTGGGATTATTTTTTTTAATACATATTTTTTTAAATACATTTGTAAATCTTTTTAATTTTTAAAACAAATTTAATTATTTTTAAAACATGAAAAATAACTTGATCAGGTAACTACACAGTGGCGGCATGTCAACCCCACCCCATGTTGGTCTTGATATAACACTAGCACAGCTTCAGTCAAGTTTCTTTTGGCCACATCTTCGTTGAGACGTTACACGTTTTGTTGAACGTTGTTCGATTTGTTTGACGTAGAAGGCCGTGGTTCAAAATACATGATTGTATTTTCCTCTACCGGTTTCTGATTCTATTTGGAAAGATTTGAGTATTGATTTTGTGTTGGGACTTCCTAGAACCAAGTATGGAGCTTATTCAATCATGATTGTTGTCGACAGATTTTTCAAGATTGGCATACTTCATTCCATCTTGCAAGCCAACCTGTAAAGCAACTTATGATCTTTTGCAACTAATTTAAAATTTTCATTGCATGAAAATCATCCAATTTATACTATAAACAACCACGAAAGAGGAACAGAAATTCAAGCTCCACTAATCCACAGAACAAGAACAGATAAAGCATTTAGTCAATTGTCAACAGCACCGATAATAATTTTAATTCCATAATGTTTTATGTATTTCGAAATACCAGAAAACACCAGCCATCCAAATCAACAATCTCATAAGCCTTTCAAACATTAAAAGAAAAAGAAAAACCCCATCTTTGAAAAAAAACATTCAATGCTTACAGATTTAGCTACTAAGAAGCTGCTCTTCCATGTCATATTCAAGCAAAAAAAAAGAAAAAAGAAAAAAAGGGTAAGATCTTTGTACCTTTTAATCCCCAAGTTTGGTTCCTTGCTCTGCCAAATCGCAGGTTTTTCGACAAAAAAAGGAAAAAAAAAAGAAAAAAAAAAGATAAGCTGTGCAAAGATTGGAAAATCTAATATCTCAGAACATCTCCAACCGAAAATCCCATTTTTGCTTCAAAATATAGTGAAACTCAAAAATGTCGTGATTCATCTCCAATCGAACTCCATTTTATGCACTTCTGCGAAGGTAATCGTCTTTCTCATTTTTCGTATGTTTCATCGGCAAAATCTGGTTGAGACAGAAAAATCGCGTAGGTGAACAGTGCAACGCCAATATTAGCGTCGCATTGTTCACCCTCAACTAATTAGCAATTTTTTTGTCATCCGAATGAAGCAAACCAAATACGCCTTACAGTTGTTTGGAGTTTGGCTGGAGATGCCCTTAAAGCACCATCAAACTCAAAAAATTTTAAGATAGAGTCTAGATAAGCATAATAGAGATTCCAAATTTTACAGAGGCACAGAGGCAGCGACGTCGAGCAATTAGGGCATTACTTGTGAGCTGTCGAATGTTTAAAACACAACATGTGTGAAATTTTGGAAAGAATGTAGCATTGGATTTGAAAATAGCTGGGTTAGGGGGAGGTAGTTTTTTTTTTTTTGATGTTTTTTAGAGGTGGGCCGTACCCCCTCAACTCCCTTAATTTGATTAGATAAAAACATAAAAGATATATTTATTTTTTTACAATCTTAAGGCTTAGTTTGATTGGACATTTTTTGTGCTTATTCTTTTTTAAAACGGTAAAGTTATTTCTTTTTTATTGTTTGGTTCCTCAAATCACGTTCCTAATAACATAATTTTTTCATTTTCTGTTGTTTTGAAAAAGCTTTTTGTATATACTTTCTACGTTAAAAACTCCTTTTTATATGAACTATTATTTTTTAAAATTATCTTTTACAAAATTACTAAGAACCAAAGGAAGCCTAACTTAATTCAATCCTAAATTCAATTAGGCATAATATGTGCAAAGAATTCATGACTTGACTTCATAGTGAATATATATAATTGATATGTTTTATTAATTTACCATAATATCCTTACATTATTTATGTGAAAGGTGCATCGTTAACAAATCCACAAAAGGAAACTCTTAACCGGCAGGAGGACAATACAGTCATTTCATAAATTTGGAGCGTTTACATTGGTTAATGGATTCTTGCTTGCTCACAGGTCCACGTTCGGCCATCGTCGTCAAAGGGTCAGACACCAGAGCGATCCTAAAAAGCCAATATCTCATACATGATACATACACCCAGAGGGTTTATATTCTTTTGTTAATCCCTTCCGTGAATTCTTTCTCTCTGCTCTTTGTTTTCTTCTCTTCAACGACGATTTCAGAATTTCCCATTTCTTCTTTGATTTCTAGAATTTTATGAACCTTTTGTCATTTAATTCGATTATGCTCCATTTCTTTTTTTAGTTTTTTATGTTCTGGCGAGTCTTTTCCCCAAATCTTCCGTTTTCCTGATGTGCTGCGGCGAATTAGAAAGGCGGAGCCTTAGGTTCCTTCTGTAGGTAAAATTTGGTGACTTTAGGGTTCTCTTCATCACTTTGTCCCTGTAGATATCCTCTCGCAATTTTGTTCGGTCTTGGCGGGAGCTTGGATGCTGTCCACGGCGAATCAAGGAAGCCAGCATATGGCTGCGGTGGATCCCAATTCCATGGAGGTAACTCAATCGATTTTGATTCAACTTAGTTTAATTTTCTCTTTGGGAATCCCTGGAAATTTACTCTCTGCAACCTTTGAGGTTGACTTTCTGAGATGTATTGGTTTATTATATAAGGTATGATGAATGTATGATACCTGTACTATGGTTAACTGTTATCATTAATTAGCATAATTTGACTTAAAGGGGCTGGTGGTTGCTCTTAGTGGGCGTGCGCCATCTAGATCGAGCAAACATATTGAGACTGTTACTGATTTAACATATATATTGTCGGCTTGGCATTTGGTTATTCGTGGGCCTATTTGTCCGTCGTGACCTGTATGTTACGTTTCTGGGGAGTTTTCTCCTGTATACCACTTTAACTAGGGTTTTATCATGGATAAGATGAGTGACTATAATAACTTAACTTTTCTTATATTTCTGGAGTTCTGAATATTGGACATGCTTTCTTATTTGCGCCGTAGGTGCTTGCAAAAGTTTAAATTATGGTCCAGGAGGATCTTGGTGATAGGATTGTCTATAAATTCATTGATAGGAACTTATAAATTTAGAAACTAAAATAAGTTTTAATATTTTCTAGAAGCTTCCAAAGTTTGTATCACAAAGCCAAAATATCAACAAAGAAAGGATAGGGTAGGGCATGGTGTGCAAATTACTAAAATGGAGGATTCAAATATAAAATTTCTGTTCAAAACTTGAGGATAAGAGGAGGGGATGTTTTTTTTTTTAATTGGAAGGGGATCATGTCTTAAAGATCAAAGGTTAAATTCTAGGGAATATTCTAGCTTTCACAAAAAAAAAAAAAAAGAGGAGGGGATAAGCAATTCTTCTGAAAGGAGGGTGCGTACGCCATGAAAACCAAATTGCATATGCTAGAAAATAACAATTTGATGAAATCACAAGTAGACCAATGCTATTAGGATCCAATAATTTTAATGAAATTGCAATTTGACTATCTCTGTCGTATGAATGAGTATTGGAAACAAATAAATATTTGAAAACCAAATTGCATATGCTAGAAAATAAAATGTTAAATTGGATGTGTGGTAATAATAAATATATAGTGAAAAATCATCAGAGAGATGGAGGAGATGAGTAGCTGTTTGTTTGCCCATATTCAATGGATGATAGAAGTTTCATAAGAAGTGGATAGATAGAGTGCTTGAAAGGATTAGGAAAAGTTGTTATATCAAAGCTAATATTTTTAGAAGTCGGGAATAAAAAACTTAGATAAAAAAGTGTTTTAATTTTATTGAGCCCTCAATAAGAATGTTTTAAGGAGGAAGATTCATAAATTTGATTCATGATGGTTGAGATAAGGTTAATGTTGATGATGAATTATGTAGTCGTTTGAGGTGGATCATACTGAGACGAATATTGAGCAAAATTTAGTAAAAGTGCAAAAATGGTTGGGTAGTGTAGCTGTTTCAGTAGAATTATTTGATGCTTTGATTTTCCATTGCGGAGATAAATTTAATAGTGATATGAGGCTAACAAGAAAACTGATATGGTGGTAAATGAGATAATGGTCAAGGAATGATAAACTTATATTATATATTGAGAATCTTGTTGCACGAATGCACTATCCATAAGTTTTTAGATGAGCCATCTTCATGTAGTCTTGACATTAGACCAATAACATAGAATAACTATACCTTCAGATTTTCTGTTGAGATAGAATGAAGAACTGAAAAATGTTGGGGCAAGTTTTATTCTTTATCGATATTCCTACTTTAGGTTCATAAAAGAGAATAAAGCAATGATTGTATTTTTTTGAAGATCGAAACCTGTCGGGTAGCATTTCTTACTTCCAGGAAATAATAGAAATTTGTTTATCAACTTTATTTTGAGAGAGTGATTGTAATTGTGGAATATGGGACGTGTGACTAATATGCTTTATCAGTGATTGTGATTGTGGAATATGCATGATTAGTTGAAGGCAACAACATGAACGAGTAGTGCATTTTAATTTCAACATTTATGACATCTTTTTATGTTTATATTTTATCGATGTTCTTTTTTTAATTTTATATTTACTGGCTGTTGTTACTCTTACTTATGCTAAGTCTCATTTCATCATTGGTACTGATTTGAAATGCCTTGTATACTTTCTAGAGGTCACTTGTTCAAAAACTTGATTCTAGTGTTAATAGTGCTTGTATTACATGGTATTTTCATTCTAGGATAATTTCCTTCAAATATTTGTGTTGTATTCTATTAATATATTGACACTTTTCACCATCTTTTATCAGGAACGTTCTAGAGATGATGTGAGTCAAGGACATGCACCTGTAATTGCAGGTCATTACTCTTGGCCTGCATCAGCTGCGCCGGTGGCAGTCTCATGGAATTATGGGGTAAATAGTGGTCCTCTTGAAAATGCAACAACATCAACTTCTGTTCACAATTATGATCCACTGAGGGATTCAACTGCTTCTGAAGGTGCTCAGGTTGCAATGAATTCTTTGTCCCAAACATCTGCTTCATCTAATCTTGCTGCAACAAATGGAAGTCAAAGTTATGCTGGTTATGTACAACACTCAAGTTCTACCTATGCTTATGGGTATGGCAACATGCAATATCAAAGTAACTACTATGGTAACCCACATCAGGCAAGCTATACCTCTTATCAACAAGCGGGTACAAGTCAGAATTCAGGTGCTTCTTATCAGCCTCATAGCTCATTTCAGAATACAGGCTCTTATGCAACTCCTACAAGTTCTTCTGGCGCTTATTTTGCTAGTGATCATCAGACGACGGCAGGATACCCAACCAGTGGCTATTTTGACCAGAACAACTATTGGAATGATGGAAGTGGTGGTGGTTATTCACTTCAATATGCAAACTATCCATCCTCAGGTGCAAATTCGACCCCTTCAACTAGCAATGTAGCAACAAGTGCATATCCTTATCAACAGGAGTGTTATCAGTGGTCAACAAATTATGGTGCAACTGTACCAAATGTTAATTACACTCCTGCATCAGGAAGCGCGGTAGCTGGCATTGCTCCAACAACGACATATCCTGTTCAAAATGCAAACGCTGGTTCTTTGTATGCAAGCAACCAACCACCACCTCCCGGCACCACATCTTGGAGAGGAGATCTGGGACCATCTACTTTGCCTTCTCCACAGGTTTGTTCTTGTTTAAAATCATTCTACAAAAGATTGCTTTCCAACTAGTAGATGATTTTTTTATTTTTTTGGTGTGGAGTTAATCTTTTGGAAGGACTTTTTGAAATTTAAAGTCTTATAATTTTATTCTGCTTATCAATTTTGATCTTCTTAAACATTTATCCTTTCCCTCAAAAATAATATTTTATGCATTCTTGAATCCAACTGTGATACTTCTTCTCAAATTAGATCTATTCTAAACTTCAAATATCACCAACCTTGGCAAAGAATAATTGATTATCATTCTCTTTAGTGGTGGTGCCTATTCAAAGTTGAGTGAGCTGTCCTCAACTTGGAAAGAATTTTTTTTTTTTTTTGGCTTACTTAGGTTCTAGTTGAGTCGAAAATAATTGATTTAGTTTATTTGAGCCAAGTCTCCTAAATTTAAAAATATTATATAACTTTTTAAATTATATATAGACACACACACACACAAACGCATTTTTAGTTGAATCAAATTAATTTTGAACATTCCATCCTTGAGTCAAAACAATTCAATTTTTATTTCGAATCAGTTAAAATTTGAGCTATTATTGAACGAGTTTTAAGTTTCCAAAATAATTCAATTGTTTGATAACCATCTCAACATAAAGAAATGGAAAATGAGTATTTCAAAAGCTGATGCTCAATAATTTGGATAAAGTTTATGTTGATGATGATGAGGAATAACATTTTGTTGTATTTTTTTAAATATTGGAATGACTGGTTTCTGTAGTGTGGATAAAAAGAGCTGAACAACACTACAATGGGCTATTATACATTGAGAAACTTATGCTTTTCTTGTGCATGTGGGCAATTTATTAAGTAATTAAGTAGCACTCCAACTTTTTTTAAATATCATATGCAATTTATAGATCTTCTCCCAATGTTGTACTTGTTTACAAAAAAGTAGAATATTTGTCTTGATAAATAATTATCTTAGTATTAAGATTGTGTTTAATACGTTTTGGTTTCAGTAGCCTTGCCATTAATGTATGACATCCTTGCATGGTGGACTAGGGAGCTAAAATATGTTGGATCCTTGGGAATGGTAAAATCATTTACCATTAAGAATCATTAAAAAGTAACCGCACTTTGATAGGAATCCGATAACCTCACAGCAAAAACATCAATACTGTAGGAAAACACTATAGAAATCAGCAAGAAAGGAAGAGATTATGGGCTAATTATCTTTGATAAAGACTCAACAAACTAAGATACAGGTAGATCAACTCTCCACAAATCCTAGGCACCGATAGGAACAAATCTAAAGAAAAACTACAACAAACTCAATCACATAATGAAAACTAAACAATCTAATTAGCCTTATATAGGCCTCCTTAATTCCCTCCCAAATCTCAATTCAAAACAACCCCTTTTCTTAAATAAATCTTTCCTAATTCCCTTTCAAATCTAAATTCAAATCAGTCCCATTTTTTTAAATAAATCTTTCCTAATTCCCTCATAAATTTGAATTCAAATTAGTCCCCCTTTCCCTAAATAAACTTTCCTTCTCCCAATTTTGGTTTCCTATGGTAAGTAGTTAAAGGTAGATATATTCCCCTTTGGATCCCCCTCTTTCCTTTCCCGACATCCCTGCTAGTGGGGCCCACAGGCTCCGCCGATCCATTAATACTCCTCTCCCAAACAGCCACATTGCCCTCAATGTGGAACGAATGAAATTGCTGCTGAATCATATGGTATGATTCGTATGTTGTTATAGTTGGATAGATCCTTTCATTCGATCAACACTTCTCTAGCTCCTCTTGTTGTCGAGTGGACTTCTTTCACTTCCCTTGGCTCCGGGATTACCTCCATTTCTTCTGTCAAGGTCATCGGCAGCGTCGTTGATGAACTATGGTCGTCAATAACTTTCCTCAGATGGGACTCATAGAACACCAGGTTCTGGTGGAAGTAGGGGGTAGCTGTAAACAATTCATCATAGCTCCATTCCTCTCCACCACTCCATAAAGCCCATAATACCGTGAAAATAACTTTTTATTTCTTCTTTGATCTAAGGTCTTATATCTGAGGGGTTAAATCTTCAAATACACTTTACCACCCACATTTGACTGCATGTTGAAAGACTTCAACCTCTCCTTTATAGTTTCCCTTGAAACTCCACTACTGTTGCCCCCATCACTTCCCCTAGGAACAACACCACCATACAAACTTTGGCCTTGAATAGAAAGAGATCGCAGAATCTTTGCCCAAGCTACCCGTTTGTATTGATTTGCATTTTGATGTACAATTCTTCTGTGCCTCTGAACCCAATCATTACCCAATTAATCCTTTGCCTCTGATCTTGGAACAGGTCTAACCATGTAGTGGATGTTAGTCATACTGAATAGATAAGCCAACGTAGGATGCTTATATTGCTTAGACTTATCGTCTAGGTTACTTTGAAGAGCTTGTATAATTCACATTGTAATAGTTGTT
Organism: Dendrobium huoshanense; assembly: GCA_016618105.1. Lineage (NCBI taxonomy): Eukaryota > Viridiplantae > Streptophyta > Magnoliopsida > Asparagales > Orchidaceae > Dendrobium > Dendrobium huoshanense. Next base: position 21,730,735 of record CM028348.1, read on the forward strand.
ATTTGAGAAGTTGAATCTTCTCCCACCTTTTTAAACTCCTAAAAAAAATTGCGTCAAAGTTGACTGATGATCAAATAAAAACTTTGCATAGTTAATCACATAGCTAGTTAAAGGATGCACAATTCCATCCATCACGCCAGCTTTTATTTCATCTTCTTCCACCGCTTCCTTTAAATGACCAAAAGTTTCTTGAGTAGTCTGGGCTAAGCGCCTTGAAAGATTATGAGCAGTATCCCTCATCTTAGAACAAGTTTTTCCTTCAAATATTCTTTCAATCTCAGAATGAAGCTCATGCATTATTTCATGCATGTCTAGAAGCACAAACAACTTCTCTGGTGGCCCCTTGCTTTTAGCTATAACATCCCCAAAACTAAAAAGCATCAACACATTGTCTGCTGTTACGTCAACAAAGCAACGATCCTTAAACATTGATACCATTAAAAATTTGATCACATATTTTTCTCTGCAGCAAACAGGAGTTTCATAACAATCCTCATATAGTGAATCCAATTTCGAATTTTGGACTCTGGAATCTCCCATCGCATCTTCTGTACGTCTTCTTTACTAAGCTTTTCCACTCCTTCACCTTAAATTGCCCTCACCATGGTTTTAATAGAAACCCTGGGTTTGGACTACTAGGACCCCCCCTGATCCTCACCTTCCTCCCTCTCACCATGAATTTCATAGTCAATGCCTTCCAGTTCACCTTGGTCTCGCCCAGGGTCTGCAACCATTTCCTGCCTAAAATTACATATGGGCTCCCTAACTCCAAGGGAAGGAAATCCTACCTCACCTCGATTTCCTATAGTGTCACCATTAGCCTTAGACAGATGCCTCTACTCTTCTCCACCTTCCCTGTTCCCATCATCACCCCAAAACAACCCGTGTTGGCCAGCTTCAGCCCCAACCGGTCCACCACTGTACACTAGAACTACCACTGATTCTCCTCCTATACGTCCCTTCACCTTGATGGTGTGATTTTAGATAAAACTCACCTCTAAGTTTAGGGACCTCCACCACATTTAGGTGCAAATGTTCGTCCTCAACCACCTCCTCCGCTAGAGTCTCCTCATCACAGACTGTAAGTACCTGCAGCGAACGATCCTTACAGTGGTGGCCGGTGCAAACTTCTAATCACAATGGAAACACAGTCCCCTAGCCCTCTTCTCCTGAACCTCTGCTTCAATCAACCGCTTGAAATTTCTTCCAGGCCGTGCTCTCAATCCCATATCCTTGAGTATTTCTCTTTGATTTGGCATTGGTTGTACCTCTGGTGCCAAAAAAGTAGCCATCCGGTATGAAGCTCCCGAACTGTTTCCCTTGTTGCTTCTCTCAAATGAGTTTTTGTCCTTCATCATCTAGGCTAGCTCCATAGTCCATAGTTTCCCCCAACCCTCGTGGCCTCAATAATCAGACAACGACCTTGATCTATGGCTCGAGCCTCTCATGAAATTCCCTTCCAGTACTATCTCAGATAACCTCTCCAATCGGCTTGAAAGGTGCTCGAACCTCTCTTGATAATCCATCGTTGTTCCTTCCTGAATTAGAGTAAAAAACTTCTCATAGAAGTGTCCTTCCTGATTGGTTTGGAAAAATTATAATAGACAATCTTTGAACTCCTTCCATGATTGGATTGGATCTCTCATGTTTCTCCATTGATATCAAGACAAGGCCTTCCCCTCCAAGTATAAAGCTGCCACCGTGAGTCTCTCCTCCTCCATCAGTCCTTTCACCTCAAAGTATCTCTCTACCCTATAGATCTGCCCATGAGCATCTTCCCCTAAAAAATGAGCATCTTCAGCTTTCTCACTCTTGGATTCCCTTCGCCCCAACTTCATCTTCCACCTTCGGCTCCTCCCATCTAGCGATTGTTGTGTATCTCTCCATTGTTCTTTCCCACCCCTTCTACTTTCATATATATCCTATTCCTTCAAATCAGCCCCCCTCGTTTCTTCCTCTCAATTTTTTCTCATGCCATATCAGTTCAAGAGGTGACATATTTTTCCTATTGCTCAAGATTTCTACCACTCGATCATCCCCCATTGTGTCGATATTGAGGTTCCCCCACTTCCTTGGCCACCCACCGGTGCTCTCGTCTCTGATGTTGCCGGTTGGGTGTGAAGCACTAAAATTTTCTTCATCATGTCCTCTAGTTTAGAAAACATTCATTCCATGGATAAAAACATTCCTCAATTTCATATTTGAGTTGGCCAATTTATCATTCTAGTTTCTCTTCCAAAGCATCCATTTTCTTTGTCGCCATAGGTCCCAAATCACGTTGTGATACAAATCTGATTGGAATCCCGATCTCCTCACAACAAAAATAGCAATATCAAAGGATAACTTAGCACAAATCAGCAAGAAAGAGAGAGATTATGAGCTAATTCTCTGTATAAATGCACAACAAACCAAGATATTGGTTGATCTACTATTCGAGAGGTAGATCAGTTCTCCACAAATCTTCGGCGCAGCTAGGAACAACTCCAAAGAAAACTACAATAAACGCAATCACATAATGAAAATTAAACAACCTAATTAGCTCTATATAAGCCTCCCTAATTCCCTCCCAAATCTCAATTCAAAATAGCCTCCTTTCTTTAAATAAATCTTTCCTAATTTCCTCCCAAATCTCAATTCAAATCAGCCCCTTTTCCTTAAATAAATCTTTCTTAATTTCCTCCCAAATCTAAATTCAAATCAGCCCCCCTTTTCCCTAAACAGACTTTCCTAATTCCTTCCCAATTTTTGATTTCCTATGGTAAGTAATTAAATGTGGATTTATTCTCTTTGGACCCCCCTCTTGCTCGCCATCCCTATTAGTCGGGCCTACAGGCTGCCGGTCCATCATGCTTGTAATGCATATTTTACATATCTTTTCAATTTTTATTATGTATTTTATTGTACACCTGTATATGTGATTGTTGAAAAACATTGCAAGCGAAGTTTCCTCATACAAATTTTAAATTAGGTGATAGATTTGAATTAAAAAAAATCTAATCTTCTTTAATGGATGTACACCATGTAGCTCATAAAATGACCTTTTATTAACTGATATATTATTTCAAGGATGACTTTGTATATCTTCCTAATTTATATATTAGTGTCATTTTTTCTATTCTGGAAGTTTATAGCGCAGTTCATGCTATATGGGTATTTGGTGTCTTATTACCTCGTGTGTGTTTATTGGCCTTTTCTCTCAATTTTCATGTTTGATATTGGATACGGACATGCATAGAATTATTTCTCATACTTAAAGGAACTTAAAATGACTCATCTGACTCCAATCTCACCCTGAATTTGAGCGTAGTAAAAAATTCAATGCTATTATCTTTTTGTTTTATGGTTTTTAGAATAGTAAACTCTAAATATTAGTTTTAATGAGAACATGGCCTTGTTTAAAAAAACTACGCACTTTTCTGTTAAGAAATATGAAATGGCAAGTGATTCTCCGATATTCATATCTAATAACATTTTAGTCTCAACTTTTCCAAGTTATCATAAAGAAAAATACGTAGGTTTTTGACATGCTTTTTCAGGTTCCTGGAATCTTGTCCTTTGTTCTTTCTTCAAACAACTTTTAATTTTCATAGTAAGTACAAGAAAAAAATTCTCTTAATTTGCATGAAGTTTTATGACTGGAGAAATAAGGCGTGAGAAGTGTATGATTAGTATTTACACTAGTTACTAATTATCATATTTTCTCTATTACCCTATTCATAATGCTATAATTTCTATCTTTGGTTTATATTGTGAACACCTTTTTTTTTTTTCTTTTATTGTCGTTATGAATTTTTTAGAAGTGCTTGGATGTGTAAGTGTTAAATTGAAATAATCTTTAAACATTGCACAAATTCTCTTTTTGTTGCTTACATCTAGCATCTTGTTACTGACCTAACAACTGCCGCTTAAATGTCTTTTGCTGTTAATTATTGGTAATGAACTTCCTCAGGTCTATTTAGTCATTCTAGTTAAGCCTCCCCCATACCACAATAACCATTTCTCCTAGAACTGAGTGATTTAAAAACATGAAAAATCAACTCGTGAGCAATTAGGATTGAGGTATCTTTTCCATTTCCAAAAAAGGATGTACATTACTTTTGTCTCACGAGATTTCTGCCAAAAGAATCAATTGCAATTTCTCATTAGCAAACAAGGTCTTACATGGCCTCTGAAAATGTGTTGTTAGATATTTCATTTTTCCATTGAAGGTGAACTTCAACCATCATCAAAATATTCAGATTATAGTAACTTTCTTGGAACGTGTCGGGGTCCAATAGCAATGATTCTAATTATTTTTTTTTCTATTATATTATTTCAGAAACCTAAGGACTCAAGTTATGTAAAATACATGATTTTCACTTTGAAAGAATAATATTACGCTACTATATATATATATATATATATATATATATATATATATATATATATATATATATATATATATATATATATATATATATATATATGGCCACTCAATAAAGACGAAATGGTTTTCTTATTTTTTCTATTTCATATTCATATTTACATACAACAACGCCAAGCTTTTATCCCACTACATGGGATATATTGTATTGTGCTGAAGGAATCACACGTAAAAAGTTTTGTTGACACATGGAGAAAAATAGAAGTTTCTTGGGAGTCTTATCATATTAATTTGTTCTATTTTCTTTGACGATGGGTCATAACTTCATTTGAGTTCAAATCCTACTTTGAGATCCATTAGAAGTTAGAAATTTTGTAAGAAAAATAAGATGTTTCTTTTGTTGTAAATTATTGCATTAGTATTCATGTGCACTTATTATTTATGCTGATTAATATAGTGCCTTCAAATTCAATTTTAATGGCACGTTTATTCTAGATAATCAGTTTACTAAACATTAAGAAATCATACCTGATTCCTATGAAACTGACATCATGCATAAATTTTTTTTCTATTAACTGATATTTTACATTGTCTAACAATTCTTTGTTTTCTATATGATACATGTATTTCACTGTGGAGCATGACCATTTTGCAATCAGACCAAAATTTTGTGAATTTTTAAAGCATCAAGTGTCACTGTATAATGAGGCCCAGTAATAGCCTCTTGTCCAAAACATGTTCTTTGTTGGGATTTTGACTGCTTTGAATTTGCTACCTTTGACATCTATGCTTATTATTCTTCTACTACAGGCACGCAATGATGTTGCATCTCGTTTTCCCCATGGTGGTTGGGATGAGAAGGCTTTCACAGTTCAAAATTACCATATCAATCAGATGCCTTCAGATTTGCAGAAGGCTTCTGACTCGAAGCTTTCTTTGTATGAAAACCATGATGGAAGTGAGAAAATTACATGCTCTTATGATCCAAATTCTAGTTTGCAGGTTTTTTCTACCGTTCAAGTTTCTCAAAACCCTCAACAGCCATTGCAAAGCGTCTCAACAATGGATGCAAGTCGGGTAAGCAAAATGCAGATTCCAACCAATCCTAGAATTGCCTCAAGCTTGACCGTGGGCATGCCAAAAGTTGACAAGGAAACTTCAACAGCTAATGCAGCAGCTAAACCAGCTTACATCAGTGTTCAAGTACCAAAGATGAGCAATCAATTGTCCTCCAGTGATGATGCTGATGCTGTTATTAAGGTAATCATGTCCTCATTTTCTGTGATCCATAACTCAAGGATGTTCAAGTTTAAGCTTGAGTCAAGGAACAAGGTGGACATGCAGGTTTGTTTGTGGTAGAGCTTTAGGTTAATGATGGTAGATGGCCTGCTTTGTAGATGACACCTCAATGATGGTTTATTTTACTCCTTTAAGGCGATTAGCCAACAATAGATTAGGTGAGGGAGAGTGAGTTTTGATGAGTAGGAAAAGTGTATTTTAGCTGCGAGGGAGAGTGAGTTTTGATTAATAGGAAAAGAGAAGTTGGAAACAAATGGTATAGGATAAAGTTATCTTATGGGTTTTTCACCTTTTTCATGTTGTTTAAGCACCTTTTATCACCTCTCTTAGATGGAGAGAAAATTTCTAAAGAGAGTTTAGAAGAGAGACTACAAAGGAGAGAAGAGGGGTTGTCTATTTGGTAGCTTTTTGTTGAGGGGGGGGGGGGGGGGGGGGGAGGAATAGAATATATTCGAAAATCAATTATACAAAGTTCCTATTTATGGAAAACAAAAATTCAAACAATTACTAAAAAATGCCGGAAAATAGGAATCATATAACCAATCCTAGGGGGGGGGGGGGGATAGAATATATTCGAAAATCAACTATAAAAAGTTCCTATTTATGGAAAACAAAAATTCAAACAATTATTAAAAAATGCCGGAAAATAGGAATCATATAACCAATCCTATTCTTTCTTAATTAAAATTTGATATGGCGGTTCAGTAAGAACCGCCTCACCGACCCCACCTGGATCGGCAATTTGCTACAGGAGGCGGTTCAAAACCGCCTTCCTCCTACCTAATTAAGCTTGCCGCCTATATGTGGGGCCCCATGGATTTAAATTTATTTGAATATTATTTTTTTAGGAAAGGGGTGGGCGGTGGAGAGCTTATAAATAGGAGAGGTAGGGGAAGGGAGAGGCATGCTTAGATTTTAGTTTCTCTTGGAGTTTTGAGGGCTCTAGACCTTGCTTCTAGAGATTGGGAGAGAATGATCCTCCTCTCGAATAGAGGATCAGTTGTATCTTGCTTTATTGTTGGTTTGTTTGTTTCGTTATTGCAATTTTATTATTTTTGGGGCTGATTACGCCCAGATTTTTGCTCTATTCTCGCTATTTTCTCTCCAATTAGTGATAGGTTTGCTTGTGAACTCAAGTATTCCCTTAGGGTTGCTTGCGAACTCAAGTATTTCCTATCAAAATTATAGTGTCTTTTCATGCCAAACTTCCTTAAAGTAGGAATTAAATAATATTAATAATGTTTTAGGTACCTGTTATTTTAAAATAATATAAAATATTATTATTTATTGTTTATGTGGTCGGCTCTTAGTGGTTATTTTAACATTATAAAAGATAACGGGTGGTTTGGGAGGCTACATGCAAAATAATCAAAATAATAAATAATAAATGTGACAAAACTATGCTTGGCTTGACTAGTTGGTATCCTCTTAGGCAACTTGGTATTCCGAAGAGTCTTTTTTATCATGGCTCCCTATTGAAAATAAATTTTTTAGATGAGGTCAATACCTCTTTCTAGTATGTTGTAGCATCATTTTGCTTGTTTTCTACTATTGTTTTTCTTGTCTTCCTGGAATGTTTCCTTGATTCCACTTTTGATGGTAATGGACTTTTCTCCACGATGCAGTCTTCTTGTCAAGGACTCTCCTGCATGACATATGGGTCCTCTCTTGTAGGAACCATGTTTCGCTACTCTTCATTATTATTTGAGTAAAAAAGAAGCTTAGAAAACTTACAAATTTCAGCATCTCTGACATAGTACATGATAAGAGTGATGTAATTAGAATATATCATTGACCATTTTTGTTAGAACAACATATTTGATGGGCTTGATCTGATGTGAAACTATCATGTGATGATATGAGAATTGCACTTGAAATTAAATAAGATCTTGAACCAAGCATGCGACTAAAAACTTTTATGCGTAATCAATTGAAGTTCAAGAATTAAAATATGAATGCTTAGATAACAACAAGAAATTACAGTACGAGATTTGAAAGCTCTTCAAAATATCATCTAAAATCAAGTACTGCAAATAGCTAAAATACCAAAGCCCCAAATTTAAAAATTTAGACCTTCACCTTAGGATTCGTCACTCAACTTGAGGTGGAGTTTAGCGGAAGAGAACTGTGAGCAGGCTTAGCGACGCCACTAGTAGACAGGTGACCTTGAGAGACTTGTCGCCGGGTTGGAAGTCGGGTTCAAAGAAGCGGATGGACGGCCTTCGATGATCCACGTATAGACGGAGAAGTGATCGTCTATGGAGTCCACGAGAGTTGGTAAGATCCGGGTCAAGTACTCCTCCGGGGTGTCGTCGAAGTCGAATCCCACGTCAAAGAAGGGTGAACGGAGAATGTCGACTCTTCCGTTGCGATCGTACTCAAACCCGAAATTCCATTCGGCTCCTCCATGCATTCTCGAAAGTAGGAATGGCGATCGCCACAAGAAGCTCTCCAATGGAGGGAGAAAAGGGGCGGCGGGTAGGAGTGGATGGGGGAGGCCGCTGTAGAGGAAGGTCCCTGATGCCGAAATCTGGAATTTCAGATTTTGGTTGAGATATGGGGGGGAATTAATTTGCAATTTCAAATTAATTCCTAAAGGGGTTGGGCGGTTATGAAGGAGGAATTCAAGGGCTGGTTTTATGGAGGAATTAAAGCTTAATTGGGAGAGAGAAGGCTCCCTGATGGGGGTCGGCTGGCTAGAGGAGGGAGGGGAGAGGAATTAAGAAAGTGGGGACCAAATATTAGTAAGCAGATTTTAAAATAAATCTGTAATAAAACAGAGATTCCAGAGAGAAAAAGAAAAGGAAACTTTCCTTAATTTGAGGAGATTTGGACAAAACCGTTTGAATTGAATTAAATTCAATTGAATCGTTGGCTAGATTCTAGGAAGCGAATAAGGAAAGTAATCAAAGCTCATGAGGGATTTGAAATTCAAATCCCAAAATTCCATAGGCCAGCGGGATGGTGTCCACGGGCTGGGTGGCAGGGTGCTGGTCGGCGGGTGGAAGGCCTGTGGCCGGCGGGAGGTTGGCCAGGGTGGGCGGAGCTGTGGCCGGCGGAAGTCGACCTTGCAAGGGTCGAGAGGGCTGCTGGAGGTGGCGGCCTGGTTGGAGAAAACTGCAGATTTCTTTGGTCTTGATTTCCCTCACTTTGAACTTCTTCCAACTATTCCTCCACACAATGATCAGAGATTAATTCTAGAACTCACGAAGAGATCTAGTTCTCTCTTGAACTCACTAAGAGATCAAAAGGAGGTGCACTCACAAAGAGAACAAAAGAGAATATTTTTCATTTCATCAAAAACTAAAAAACTATTACAATGCATATTGCCTCATATATGGAGGCTCCAAATGAAAGAAAAGACAACAATGCCCTTGGGGCTACATAAGTCAGACGATGCCCTCAGGGGCAAACTCGGAAAAACTAATAATAATAATAATAAAAAATATGACATAATCTATAATATCAAAAGTAGAGGCTCTGCATCGCAGCCGTTCGATCTGCGCCGTAGGCGATGGTACATGTGTCGAAATCTGATGTCCCCATCATGATCTATCTTACTTTCTTCTTGTAATCTCTCCTTAGATTTTGCTACACCTAATATCCTTTCTGTATGCGCATGATGCTCTGTGCTTATTATACTTGGTTTTGTATTTCTCCTGGACTTCTTTAATCACTCCACCTTTTGATGGATGTCCTTGATACTCTTCATGATGCGTCATGCTCTTCATTTCTTATTACTCCTTTTTCAAAACTACTGATGGAGAATTGAAGATCTAAAGGCCTTTGAGGTAATAAATAAAGGAAAACCTGAAATGACAATGTTGAGGTGGATCTATGTATTCATTTCTATTATTGGTGAACTTGATATATGGTAAGCTTTTTTGCCAAGATTGTTGGGTGCTTGGCATTGGATCCTAGCAGCATGTACAACATGGTGTAGTTGACTAGTTTTATTTGTGCATTAGTTTTAGGTGTAGCGCTCTTTTTTAGTTACATGTCCATTAGGCTCCACAAAGTTGTTCAAAACAAATTGAGGAATAGGATGAGTTTGTTGGAGATGATGAGATGTTCTTACCTTGTGAGTATCTTTCTATAATGGATCAGGCACACCATTATACTTGTTGAAAATCATAGATTGATAAATATGACCCCTTTTGGTCTGGAGAAAACTTCCAATAAATTCTATGAAGATGTTTTTTTTACAGCGGACTTGTTACATGTAGCAGCATGTGAAGGCCCATATTTTTGTTAAAAGGGTTAGAAGTGGTGCATAAAAGACACCACTTCATAAATTATTACAACTCCAAGTCCATCTTAAGCCATTGCATGTCTCTTGAGATTCAAAAGTGTTTTGTTTGCTTCGAAGTGACCTGTTACCTTTGAACTGTGTGCTTCCATTGCCCATATGAGGTTATTAGCATCTTTTGGAACGCACAATTGATGGCCTTGTTGTGGGAGATTGCCTTTTATTCTAAGGATGTAGACCGGTTGAGCAAGAACAAGCTCAAGTTTATTAACAATCTGAGAATTTTTTATCGTGCTCGTTTTTAGCAAGTTTGAATACAATCTGATCACTAACTACAAGCCAAGGTAAAGAAGCACAAATGCAACGATAATTTATCAATTGATGGCTTTGATTACATGAAAAATAAGTATGTTATTTTCCTACTATAATATCTTTTAAGCATTATAGGATTTAAAAAAAAACATGTCTAAGATTTAGAGTATATTTGATCATTCCATAGTACGACCTATAAGCAAAATGAACTTTAATAATATGTGTGTATACTTGAAATCATGTGGAACTGGCTCTTGTTTATGCACGACTTATTAATTATTAAGTGAAGTAGTTTAATTGCGTATGCACTAAGTGCACTTTGATAAGATTTTAAAAATTAACAAGAGGAAAAAAATACAAAATTAATCGTTATTGCATAATTAAAAAAAAATTATTACTTTACTTTCAAAATGAAAGCTGATGATGATTTTGTTGGCAGATATTCTTTTTTTTTTTTAATAGAATTTTGTTAATGCATTACTAATACTTAATAATTTAATGACTGACACGTTTATTATTGTCTTACTAGTTACTATATAAAACTAATATTATAAAATAGATATCTTGAAGCTTAAGAAGGAATGTCTTTATATTTTTTATGTGATTCCATGTCTTTTCCATTATTTACTGTATGATTCATATAAAGTAGCGGAAAGCAATTTAAAAAAATTGTGAACCTCAAATTAAGAGAAAAAGAGTAAAACCCAACTAAATCAGTTGCTACATTGGGATAATTTCTACTATTCGGCTTTGTCTTTTTAGGAAAGTTATTGATGAAATTGCAATTTAAAAATAGATAATTATATTATATAATATTCACATATTATAGTTTTAAATAACATTTAGAGTTTACAAAGTTTATGTAGGAATCTCAAAGTACAAGATCTTTGTTAAGCAATTTTTTAATTAGTTAAATAAGGTTATTTGTTATTATTTTTTTGAGAAATATGCAGTCCATTAAGATCATGAACATAAGAAGTAATTTTATTTTTGTAATTGCAGGAGTTGTTACTTGTGTTCAAACACAAGGTGGTTTGACCAAGTATTTTTCGATCCTGGTCTGTCTGCATGAGCCAAGCCCCTGCTCTCGTCTCTAGCCCATCCACGTGATCTCCCGCTGCCCGACCCCACTTTCTTTTGCAACGAGACCTGTGACCTGTAGCCCAACACCCCACTTCCGCCTTCGCTTCCTCTTGCGACCATGTCCCGCGCCTTCGGCCCGACCATGCTCCTCCCGACTTTTGCTCTTGTTCTGTCCCGAACAAGTGCAATCCTTCTCATGTTCGACACTGATGCCGTGCAAATTCAATAGTGCATACTAATTATTAATTAATGAAATCAATTGTAAGCGAAGTACATGTATAACACGAAAACAACGAGACCTGCGCTGTCATATCTTTGATCCGGCTAGAGAAAAATAAATTAGAAGACCTCGCGCCGTCATATCTTTGATCCAGCCATGAGGAACAAAGGCAAGGGCCTATCCAACACCTCTCTATGCAAGGGTAGGTTGCCGAGAGGTTGTCTAAATTTTGAAAAAAAAAACTACGCAACAACAACAACAACAACAACGTCATCAAGCCTTTGTCCCACTACGTGGGGTTGGCTACATGAATCTTTTTTCACCATTGTGTCATGTTAAAAGTCAAATTCTCATTTAAATCTAATAAAGATAGATCATTTCTAATATTTTCTAACTAAGTCTTTTTAGGTCTACCTCTACCTTTCTTAACATTTGTCAAATCTAATACATCAACTTTCCTAACAGGGTCATTGGAAGGCCTCCGTTTAATGTGGCCAAACCATCTAAGGCGACTCTCTCTAATCTTATCTTCCATTGGAGCTACTCCAAACTTTTCACGTATATGCTCATTTCATATCCTATCTCTAAGCGTAAAGCCACTCATCCGCCTAAGCATGCTCCTCTCTACAACACTTAACTTAGTATTATGCTTCTCTTTTAATGGCCAACATTCAACACCATAAAGCATTGCTGGTCTCACCACCAAAAAGAAAAGAAAAAGAGAGATTTCAAATTTGAGTTTAAAAATTCAATTTGTAACTTAAATTATATAGTTTTTTAGTACTTTTTATGTAAAAAAATTAATTAATTAATTATTTTTTATCAATTAAAGAAAAAAAAGAAAGAAGAAAAAAAAATAGAAAATATGAAATAATGAGAAAAAAGTATATCGAAACATTAAGCTTCTAAAACAAAATAGTATTTGCTCTAAATAAAAATGTTTTTAGTATAATGATCCAACTACATAAATCATAACAATAATAATCAAGTTGGATTGATGTTGGCTCTATTACGTTCAAGCAAATAAATAAATGCAATTAAAAATTGCATAATATGAAAAAAAAAGAGAACAAGAGTCATTTAATGCTAAATCTAAAGAAAAATATAAAACAAATAATGACTTAAATATATCAGAATTATTTAATCCGAGTTAAACAAATCAACAAGCAACCCCTAAAAGGGAGCAATAAGTCCTATCCTAAACCAAATCAATAGGCAACTTCTAATCAAAGCAATAAGCCCTAAATCAAATTAATATGTAACTTATAATTGAAACAATAAGCCCTAATCCAAATCAATAGACAACTTCTAATTGAAGCAATAATCCCTAAATCAAATCAATAAGCAACTTCTAATCGAAGCAATAAGCCGTAAATCAAATCAATAGACAACTTCTAATTGAAGCAATAAACCCTAAACCAAATTAATAGACAACTTCTAATTGAAGCAATATGCCCCTAAATCAATAGGCAACTTCTAATCGAAGCAATAAGCCTTAAACCAAATCAATAGACAACTTTTAATCGAAGCAATAAACCCTAAACCAAATCAATAGGCAACTTCTAATCGAAGCAATAAGCCCTAAATCAAATTGATAGGCAACTTCTAATTGATGCAATAAGGCCTAAACTAAATCACTAGGCAACTTCTAATTGAAGTAATAGGTCCTTAAATTAAATCGGTGGGCAATTTCTAAAAGGAGCAATAAGCAAAACTATAAGAAGCCAAAGGCATCCAACTATCTTAATTTGCTTAGGATCCCTGAGAGGAGGCAACCAATGACTGCTAATCAGATTCTCTTGATGTTGCGATCTATAGGATGTTAATATTGGGTAGACTGAGAATCATTTGTATACTTGGGATGTCGGAACCATAGGATCTTGATCGGGTTTACCTCCATCCCTAATAAACTTTCCCCTATTAATAAAATAAATCTTAAATTGTCAACCTTAGATCAAAAGTTATAACAAAGTGACTCATTTTTTAATCGAGAGTGCTCTCCTAAGAGTGGGAGGGATAATTAACTATGAGGGCTTGCATTCATAGGAAGTAGAGACCCCAGATCTAAATAAATACTGACATGCGCATCAGGGGAAATCTGGTTATGTAAAAAATTAATCTACCTTAAGAAAAAATGGAACTGTAGCCTAGAAGGTGGGATTCATACCAAATTATTTTTCTTGAGAGAACAATCACGTTGTACACCCTTTGTTGGATCTACCTATTGAATGCAATTTTGGATGAAGCTTTGCAATCACCCCCAAACTCTCCACCAACTTTTTGGTAATTGAACATTTGCAGCTTCTAGCTTCAGAGATGATTAAAACAAAAAACATCTTTATCTAAACATTGAGGTGGAAGAGTTCTTATTTAAGTTGTTCGTCCTTGCCACAACCCATGAAGGTGAGTTTTGGATCAGCACGCGTCATCGTGTCAGCTCGTTCACCTCTTTCCTGATAGTGCTTACTTTCCCTTATTTGAACTACATTTTTTAATCCAAGATGGAGTTTCCAATGATTTTGACTGCTTTGCTCATTTTGGAGTATGTATAGATTAACCTCTTATCGTATTTCTTCTCTATTCCCCGTTCTTTTTCTTTCTTGTTTTCCTTTTCTTTTGATCCAAAGTTGGGCGTTTTCTTTGTTTTAAAACTATCACTTTGGTATTAGCCTCTGCAATAATATTGACTTAGAAGAGCTTCAATTCGTGTTGGAGTCCCTCATATAACCCCATCACATACTTCATGAAGAGAAATCTTTCTTGAAATGAGATTTTAGTTCAATTACTTTCCTACATAACTTAGTGTTGGTACCCACACATTTTGCTCAGACTATTTTGCAATTTTTTCCGTTAGATGTATTCCTAATCTTCGTGTACAATGGTGTAGAATTCATTGGTAAGTGGACTCTAAGCTTGTCCATGTTGTTTTAGACATGTTGTGGGCTTTGAGTTATGCATTTCACTATATATATAATTATAATAAACATAAGGCAAGAAAAATCTATCAGATTGTGTTATTAAATTAAGTAATTCTCAAAGCGCTCAATTTATTTTTGTATCTTGTTTGCATTCACCAATCCTTCCAAGTTAGCAACTTCAGTAAAAATTCCTTTCAAGTGCTCAATTTGAAGTTCAGTTCCACATTCACTTCGAATGGAAAAATATCTCATGGTTAAGTCCTTGGGGGAGTATTCTACTATTCTCCTCTCTCATTTTCAGATAGATGCTCACAATCACTTCATCTCCATGGACTTTTTGTTGATTGCTTAGCACCTTGTATCACCTCCTTGCATGCATAAAAATTTCTTGCAAGGCTCACTTTCAAGGTAGAGCAAGGAAAGAAAATTTTCTGGAGAAAGCTTAGAAGAAAGAAACTTGAAGAGAGAGTAGAGGTTATTTGAGTGATTGGTGTGCTTATTTGGAAGATAGGGAATTTGGCTTGAATATACCATGGAAAATTAATTAGAGATTCTTATTTAAGGTAAAGATGCAAACTAGTCCTAAAAAAGGCTAGAAAATAGAAATTGTAAAACTAATCATATCCTGGATCCGCTTAAAATTTCACACTATTCTCTTATGCTTTGTTGCCGCCCCAAAAAATAGGAATTAAGTGACATTAAAATTATGCTTTTGGTGCACAACTTTAAATTGTAAAGAAATATATTATTTTATTATTTAATAGCCTGGCCACTTAGAAGCTATGATGTACAGACATGAACACGGTGACATGGATACGACACGACATGACACGGGACACGTCAGTTATTGAAAATATAGGACACGGACACGGGTTAGACACGTTATTATAGTTTTTATATTTAAAAAATAATGTATAAAAATTAAATAAATATAATTTTAAAATTAATTTGAAAATAATAAGTCATTTAACTAGAATTTGTGCTTAAAATGATTAGTATTAGGATGTCGAGAGCCAGACGTCGATGTCGTTTTCAGTCACCGAGAGAGGAGATGAAAATACCTTCATTGCCAAAAAGAAATGAAAATGAGAATATTCAATGATTGGGTATTAAGTGCGGGTTGATTTGGTGTTTTGGATAAGAAATAAGAAATTTAGTTTAAATCCCATCAAATACAAGAAATTATATTTAAAAAAATTCATAAAATATTTAAGATACGCATGTCGGACACGTGTGTCCAATTATATTTAATATTTTTTAATCGGACACATTTTCGGCGTGTCCGACAAGTGTCAGACGAGTGTCGTGTCGGATACGGTGTCGGACATTGCACGCCTCTTTGAGGAGAAGTGTCGGTGCATCATAGCTTGGAAGCCATGCTATTTTAATTTTAAAAATAATGGAGGGTTAGTTTAATAATGTATAAAAATTAAATAAATATAATTTTAAAATTAATTTGAAAATAATAAGTCATTTAACTAGAATTTGTGCTTAAAATGATTAGTATTAGGATGTCGAGAGCCAGACGTCGATGTCGTTTTCAGTCACCGAGAGAGGAGATGAAAATACCTTCATTGCCAAAAAGAAATGAAAATGAGAATATTCAATGATTGGGTATTAAGTGCGGGTTGATTTGGTGTTTTGGATAAGAAATAAGAAATTTAGTTTAAATCCCATCAAATACAAGAAATTATATTTAAAAAAATTTATAAAATATTTAAGATACGCATGTCGGACACGTGTGTCCAATTATATTTAATATTTTTTAATCGGACACATTTTCGGCGTGTCCGACAAGTGTCAGACGAGTGTCGTGTCGGATACGGTGTCGGACATTGCACGCCTCTTTGAGGAGAAGTGTCGGTGCATCATAGCTTGGAAGCCATGCTATTTTAATTTTAAAAATAATGGAGGGTTAGTTTAATAATTGTTCATGTGTCTGCCCCTTAGAGGCTATTTTAATATTACGGAGGGAGGGGGAAGGATGTATAAAAAAATGGAAATAATAAAGCGAGAATGTGATGAAGTGTAGCTTGCTGTGCAACTTGATATGCTACCATATAAATTCATGCAGGCCTATCTTGCTGAATACCCTTATGGATCACTTCATCTTACTTTTTAGTGTGGAAATGCATGTGAAGTAATTCTGCAACTATATCTCAAGACAGATTTCATGATCTATGACAGTCTCTTAGACTGAAGGCTAAGCATTGATCAAAACCGAAGTCATCTTTGCAGGTTCTCATTTTTTGGGTTCATATTTTATGTTCAAATTGATGAAGTTTAATGATAAAGTTATTTGAGATATCGATCAGTACTAGTTTTTTCTGATGTTTTTAGGGGATTGTAATAAGATTTTTGTAAGAGTTTAATGACTCGAGATGGCATTTTAATTGTTAACTATATTATTAAAATGATGTTTTCTTATCCCTGATCTATTTCCTCGGATATCAACCGTAAGTGTTTTTGATATTATTAGCTGGGGGCATTCCCTTTATTACTAAATGCATTGTTTTCGTCATTTTTACTTCTTTTTTATCACTCCATGCTTATTTCAACTTATTTTTAATTAGATGTAACTGTTTTGTTCCTTTTTGAACTATTGCCATTAGCAGGGAGCATTCCCCCCGTCTGTTCGTGCTTATGTGGAAAGGTGTTTCTCTCGATGCAAGGATGATGCGCAAAGGACTTCCAATAAACTTATATTGTCTGAGGTGAGAACAATTTGCAGAACTTTGATCAATTCTGAAGTTGCTCAGTTTGAAATTTTACTCACAAACTAATTACGTGAGGTCATGCGAGTGCATTTGCATATATTCAATGTTAGTTTTAGATGAAAAGATACATGAATTTTTTTAATTATTTGAAGTATAACTTATAAATTTATAACACATTCTATGCTATGAGATATTAAACAAGATGAAAAATATCACACTTGCATATTTTGGTATTTCTTGATAAGGGACTTGGTACCATTTTCTATAACGAGGTTAATGCATTGAAAATATAGTTGAATATGTCTGATCTCTATATTGTAGGATTCTAATTTTGAGTTTGTGAATTTTATTTCTACATATTTATTATTTTATTCTTTTTGCAAAGCATTTGTTTCTAACTGGAATGTGATTCTATTTTAATATCTTTTGGCTTTACTTTCTTTCAAGGCTGTATGCTCTTTTTTCATTTTATGGTCTAAGAGGACATACCTATTATTTGAATAGTTATTGGTGATATTGGAGTAGTTTGGTAAAATTTTTTATAAGGATTTTAAATTGAAGAAGGTAAATGATTTGGCAAAAAGTATTTTAGTAGCAATATTAAAAAATGTAGAAATGTTTAGGATTGCGTTGAGTTAGGGTAATGGAGCATGGACTCATGATATCATGTCGATATCAAAAAGCAAATATGGTTTAATATCTAAAAGATCTATCATGAATGCTAATTATATGCTACGACTAAAAAAATATTGAAAAGAACGGATCATCTTATGAGTTCTATTGATCTTGAGAAAGCAGATGATTGAGTATTATCTAAAATGATTTGGTTCAAATCAAAGAAACAAAAGGTATGTGTTAGGCGGGCCCCTCCGGTCCTTACTCTAGGCGGGCCCCACATGGAGTTAATTCAAGGGTTTGAGGGAAAATTTGAATGGAAAGGGGGGGAAATTTGAATAGAAGGGCTGTTTAGAGATTTTGTATGGGGATGAGAGTTAAAGAGGGGGAAAGGGGGGAATTAGGTCCTCATCTTGAATTTGAATGAAAAGTTTGAGATCTCATTGTGTGCTTGGGCTCTAGGGTTTGCTAGAGACTTGTGGAGAGTTGTTCTTCCTCTCGAATCGAAGGACGTTGTATCTTTCTTTGTTTTCTTGCATCTACTAGTGGAAACCTTGTTTCTTTTCCTTTTTTTTTTCTCTGTTTGGGTGCATTTCCTGCTGCGGAGCTGCTGTAAAATTGCTGGGACAGCAATTTTGCTCACTGTTTTGGGCTGATTTTGACTAGGGTTGCTTGCGAACTCAAGTATTACCTTAGGGTTACTTGCGAACTCAAGCATTTCCTATCAAATTGGTATCAGAGCATTGTCTTGGGACTGTTGGAGGCGGAAATCTGAAAATTTCAGCAATTTTTCTTTCCTCCTCAAGAAGTTCTTCTTGTAAAACCGTGGAGGGAAGATGGCCGGAAAGAAGGTTGATGCACTGGAGGGAGAAATAGGCCAACTGAAGGCTGATTTGGAGGAAAGAACCATTGATTTTCACAACCAATTCGCTTCCATTCATGAAAAGATGGAGGGGAGGTTCACTGCTTTGGAGAATATGATGAAGAAGATGCTTGAAGACAAACAAAATCCGGCGACATCGGAAACAAGGGAGGCCACATGCGGCCATTCAAGAGGAGGAATTCCGAACCCATTAAGGGGGAGGGAGAACCCGGAAGTGGAGATCCTCGAGGGAGATGATGGAATACCTCATCTAGAACCGCTTTCTAGGGAGGAGATGAGTATGGGCTATGAAAGGAGGGGTGCAGAATTTTTTGGGAGAAGGGACGATGCTTACCGCCGTGGTGCTGATTTGGAAAGAAGAAGAGGGGAATGTGATGAAGGGATCGGGTATGATCATAGGAGGGAAGATCGTGACTACTGGGGAGCACCTCCTCCTAGAGGAATGGGAGGTTATGGAGGAGTTAGGGGACACGGTGGTGATCCGAGAGTGAGGAAATTGAAGATGCCCATCTTTGAGGGCGAAGACGCACATGGCTGGATCTACAAGGTGGAGAGATACTTTACAGTCAATGGGTTGAATGAGGAGGAGAAGTTAACAGCTGCAGGCTTGTGCTTAGAAGGGAAGGCTCTGGCATGGTATCAATGGCGGGACATGAGGCGACCCATTCGCACCTGGAGGGAGTTCAAGGATTGTTTACTAGAACGCTTTCGAACCAGCAGGGGAGCAGACTTCTATGAGCAATTTTTTGCCTTGACACAGGAAGGGACAGTGGCAGAGTATCGTGACCGGTTCGAGTATTTGGCCAGCAGACTGGATCGGCTCTCAGAGACAGTGTTAGAAGGAAACTTTATGAAGGGGCTGAAAGCGGAGATCCGGGCAGCAGTTCGGGTGATGAGACCACGAGACCTTGGAGAGGCCATGGAGCTAGCTCAGCTGGTGGAGGACCAGAAGCATCTGGAGAAGGGGATTAGGGGAAGCAATTCTGGGGGATCTTACAGGATGACCACTACTTTCTTAGCTCCAAAGGCACCGGCAATAGGGGGGTTGAGGGAAATACCCAAAGAGAGAACTGGAGGGGGAAATTTCAAAAGGCTAACTGAGAAGGAGATACAGGAGAAGAGGGCAAAGGGGTTGTGTTTTAGATGTGATGAGAAATACATGCCAGGGCATAGGTGTAAGGACCGAACTCTTCAGGTTCTCACCGTCTGTGATGACGAGGAAGCTAAGGAGGGAGGTGGAAGTGGGTTAGAGATGGAGGATGAGGAGAAACTACATTTGGATGTAGCAGAAGTATCCCTAAATTCTGTGGTGGGATTCACTCCAAATCACACTATGAAAGTGAGGGGAGAGATGGCTGATAGAAAGGTGATAGTGTTGATCGATAGTGGGGCAACCCACAATTTCATCTCCACTCAGATGGTTGACTTACTGGGGGTGAAACTGGAGGATACAGGCGGCTATGGAGTGATGTTGGGCACAGGAAGGTAGAAATGGGAAGGGGAGTTTGTAGAGTAGTGCTGATGATTCAGGGGATCCAGGTGAGGGAAGAATTTCTTCCCTTGGAGTTGGGGAGCACTGATGTCATCCTGGGGATGAAATGGCTGTAGACCTTAGGGGAGACCAAAATAAATTGGGTTGCTTTGAGGATGGAGCTAATGGTGGAAGGAAAGAAGATGGTGTTCCAAGGCGACGCAGGGCTATCTAGGACCGGCGTGTCTCTCAGATCCATGATCAGAACCATACAGGAGGTGGGAGGTGGATATTTGGTGGAACTTCAGCGCTTGGAGAGGGTCAGTGTAGGGGATGAGGGAAGCCTTCCTCTGGCAGTACAACCGCTCATACAACAGTTCAGTGAGGTGTTCCAACCGCCTCAAGGCTTACCACCATTCAGGGAACAAGAGCATGCAATCATTCTGAAGGAGGGGGTGCCACCAGTTAGTGTGCGACCCTATCGCTACCCCCAAATTCAGAAGGACGAGATCGAGAAGCTGATTAAGGAGATGTTGGACGCGGGGATCATCAGACCAAGTGTGAGTCCTTTCTCTAGTCCTGTACTACTGGTCAAAAAGAAGGATGGTAGCTGGAGATTCTGCGTGGATTACAGGGCATTGAATAAGGAAACTGTGCCGGATAAGTTTCCCATTCCGGTGATCGATGAGCTACTGGATGAGCTGTATGGGGCAGTAGTGTTCTCTAAGATGGATTTGAAGTCGGGCTACCACCAAATCAGGATGAAAGGGGAGGATATTCCGAAGACGGCATTTAGGACACACGAGGGGCACTATGAGTTCTTGGTGATGCCATTTGGGCTTACCAATGCTCCAGCCACTTTCCAATCCTTGATGAACAGGGTGTTTCGGCCGTACCTGCGGAGGTTTGTACTAGTTTTCTTCGATGACATACTGGTGTACAGTCGATCCGAGGAGGAGCACCAGGAGCATTTGAAGGTGGTCTTTGGAGTGCTACGGGAGCACGAGTTTAAAGCCAATCTGAAGAAGTGTAGCTTCGCCCAGAAGAGTGTGGAGTATCTGGGACACTTGGTATCTAAGGAAGGGGTGGCAGCTGATTCAGCCAAGATCGAAGCCATGCAACGGTGGCCTCTACCTAGGAACTTGAGGGAGCTGAGGGGATTCCTGGGACTGACGGGCTACTACCGGAGGTTTGTGAAAGGGTACAACAACATAGCCTTGCCCTTGACAGAGCAGTTAAAGAAGGATAGTTTCTTGGGAGAAGCGGCTACTCAAGCTTTTGAGAAGCTTAAGAAGGCAATGACCACGGTACCAGTTTTGGCCCTACCAGACTTCAGTCAGACGTTCGTGGTGGAGACAGACGCATCCGGGTATGGGTTAGGGGCGGTGCTGATGCAGCAACATAGACCCATTGCCTACTTCAGTCAGGTGTTGGCAACAAGAGCAAGACTGAAGTCTGTATATGAACGGGAATTAATGGCCATAGTATTGGCAATTCAGAAGTGGAGACCCTACCTGCTAGGACGGCATTTCGTCGTCAGGACGGATCAGAGGAGCCTGAAATACCTGTTGGAACAACGGATGGTGACAGAGGAACATCAGAGGTGGCTGTCTAAACTATTGGGATACAATTTTGAGATCCAGTACCGACCAGGGTTGGAGAATAAGGCGGCTGATGCCTTATCCAGGTGTGGAGGAGAGCTACAGACGGTAACCATGTCGGTACCCCTAATGGTGGATTGGGGGGAAATCCAGAGAGAGAGTGAGCATGATGAAGAATTGAAGAAGATCCGATTGGATCTATTTAATGATAAGAGCAGCCACCCAAGCTACACCCTTGAGGGGGGGAGATTGTTGAACCAAGGAAGGCTTGTGATACCACAAAATTCCATCCACATTCCCCAGCTATTACAGGAGTTTCATGGGAGCGCCATTGGAGGTCATTCTGGAGTAGAAAAGACATACCGAAGGCTGGCCGCAAAATTATACTGGAAAGGAATGCATAAGCAAGCGCAGGAGACAGTGGCGAGGTGCGAAGTGTGTCAGAGAAACAAGTATATGGCGATGGCTCCAGGGGGGTTACTACAGCCCTTGTCGCTTCCAAATAGAGTATGGGAGGAAGTGTCCATGGATTTCGTGGATGGCCTACCACGATCGGAGGGATTCACTCTTATTATGGTGGTGGTTGATAGACTGAGCAAGTATGCACATTTCACACCCCTTCGACACCCCTACACTGCAGTGACAGTGGTGGCTTCTTTCATCAGGGAAGTGGTTAGATTACATGGAATTCCAGAGTCGATAGTGTCTGATCGCGACAAGGTGTTCCTCAGCCAGTTTTGGAAGGAGCTGTTCAGGTTACAGAGGACTATTCTCAAAAGGAGCACAACCTACCATCCGCAAACAGACGGGCAAACAGAGGTTGTAAATCGGAGCTTGGAAACTTACTTAAGGTGTTTTGCTTCTGAAACACCGAGGGTATGGGCCAAATGGTTGGCCTGGGCAGAGTATTGGTACAATACCTCGTACCACTCAGCTTCCAGGATGACCCCTTTTAGAGTGCTATATGGAAGAGATCCACCACATTTGGTGCATTATGGAAGGGGCAGCACACTCGTATCTTCGGTAGAGCAGCATTTGGAAGAAAGGGATAGGATGCTGGAGGAGTTGAAGAAACATCTGATGAGGGCACAACAGATCATGAAGAAACAGGCGGATGCACACAGAAGGGATATCCAATTTGAAGTAGGTGAGAAGGTATTTCTAAAACTACGGCCCTACAGACAGAGGACCTTGGCCAACAGAAGAAATGAGAAGTTATCCCCAAGGTATTTTGGCCCCTATGAGATATTAGATAAAATTGGGGCAGTGGCATACCGTTTGAAATTACCACCTTCGGCCACTATACATCCAGTATTTCATGTATCACAGCTGAGAAAAGCCATTGGGGAGTATGCAACAAGTGCTGAACTGCCAACCACATTAACTGAGGAGATGGAAGTGATCCTAGAACCTCTGGAGCTGAAAGATGTGAGACTTGACAAGGAAGGAAACAAAGAGGTGTTCATCGCATGGAAAGGGCTCCCCGAATTTGATGCTACGTGGGAGCCATTTGAAAGAATGAAAGATCAATTCCCTTCATTTCACCTTGAGGACAAGGTGAGTCTTTGGGAGGGGAGTAATGTTAGGCGGGCCCCTCCGGTCCTTACTTACTCTAGGCGGGCCCCACATGGAGTTAATTCAAGCGTTGGAGGGAAAATTTGAATGGAAAGGGGGGGGGAAATTTGAATAGAAGGGCTGTTTAGAGATTTTGTATGGGGATGAGAGTTAAAGAGGGGGAAAGGGGGGAATTAGGTCCTCATCTTGAATTTGAATGAAAAGTTTGAGATCTCATTGTGTGCTTGGGCTCTAGGGTTTGCTAGAGACTTGTGGAGAGTTGTTCTTCCTCTCGAATCGAAGGACGTTGTATCTTTCTTTGTTTTCTTGCATCTACTAGTGGAAACCTTGTTTCTTTTCCTTTTTTTTTCTCTGTTTGGGTGCATTTCCTGCTGCGGAGCTGCTGTAAAACTGCTGGGACAGCAGTTTTGCTCACTGTTTTGGGCTGATTTTGACTAGGGTTGCTTGCGAACTCAAGTATTACCTTAGGGTTACTTGCGAACTCAAGTATTTCCTATCAGTATGTTAAAGGCACGCTAAAGTTATTAAAGAATAAAGATATACATGATAAAATATTCTATAGCATTAGAAGTTCTCATGGAAAGACAATATTGTTCCTGCTCACTATATGTTTATAACAAGAATTAGTACCATGCTCTTATCTCTTTTTTTTATTGGCCATGCCTACATATGATATTTAAAATATAGTACCTTAGTGTATGCTTTTCATATGGTGTTCTAAACTGATTGAAAAAAATGATAGGGATTTTGATGATGACATGGCTTTTATAGCTAAGGTTGCATGGTTAAAATGGAGAAATATTGATGTAGTCAAGAGTTGCCATTTTATGTTTTCTTTATTTTGTACTGGTGTTTCTAGCTTTCTTTCTCCAGTGACTTATCAGTTTTTTCTGTTTACCCTTCATTTTCCATGTTGGCCCCTCGGTTTCCCATCTATCTCTTAGTTTTTCTGTTGTTCACTCATTTTCTCTGCTATCTTCTCGTATACTTGCTATTGTTTGGTCTTCCATCAGTGCTGTAAGTGCTATTTGATTTTTCCCAAGTGTTGTTTGGTCTTCCCTAAGTGCTGCTGACTATTTTTTCCCTTGTTGCTCTTCTGTTGTTTTTCTACTATTGGCTGCTCGTTTTCCCTGTTGTTGTTATTTGGTTTCCTCTTTGCTGATTCCTATGCAGGAGGCTTTAAATGTGTGTTGTTTTGGTGATTTTTAGTGGCTATTTTGGGGCACATTTATATGGTCTATTAAATGTTATTCCCTCTTATTTCTCCTATAAATTGAGGCTAATTTTCTTTGAGAGAGAGACTTTGAAGATTTTTTTGAATGTGATCATTCAAAACCTGCGGGTTTTTTCTAGTTTGCAAGCTATCTTCTTCTCCCTATCTTTCTTATATTTTGTCTCAAACTTATATCTATTCTTCTCCACGGTTTCCATTCCACCTGTATCTATATTCTTTAAAACTATTGTAAGTTTTAAGTTGTCTCCACAGTTTCCATTCCTCTTGTATATTCTTCTCTAAAATTATTGTAAGTTTTAAGTTGTGTCATGTCCTGTTTTATTATAAGTTACAAGTTGTGTTGTGTCTTGTCTATTATAAGTTGTAAGTGGTGTTAGTGTTGTTTTATTGTTGTGTTTGTTTGTGTTATTTAAGATTTATGTTAATGAAAAAGGAAGTATGTTTTTATTTGCTTTCATAGAGAAAAGTTTGTTCTTAGGTTGCATCATATATTGTAGGAGTATTATATGATAAGAGAATATTATTGGAGGTGTACTATTAAATTTTATAAAATTATACTTATGCCAGCTATGTTGTATAAGTTTAAGTGTTGTTTATTTGACTTTTTGGCAAATTGAGCATTTTAGGAATGTGAATATTAATGATAGATGCATGAGAAACTAGAAATATTTGATCTGAAATGATTATATCAGAGAGACAATGGGACTTGGGAATAGTATCTATTTAATATAATGCAATGGAAAATAGATTTTGGTGCTCTTGACGTGCAACATAGAGGTTGATGCATCAATAAAATAAGATAAAGTAATGTCGAAGAATTGAGAAGTAAAATGTGAATATATTGGATAGAAGCCGTGTAAAAGAATGATTCATAATAGTGAGTAGAGATGAATACAAAATGCTAAACTCTCTAAGATAAACCCAAGCAGTTGTTTTAAGGTTGTAATTGATGATATTATTGGAGTGGGTATGAGTTAATGTTTTAGGTTTCTTGTTTTCCATCTTTATTACTTGTAATATCCAATCTTTTAATTTTTTGCTCTAACTAGACTCCATAATATTTTTTTCCCTAAAATCAATGCAACTTCTTAGGATGTTTGCAGATTTTGGGTGCATTATGTTAATTCATGGTTATGCTTATAGCTTTTGATCATCCTCATTTGTGATACATGCTAGGATGGATGTTCAGATTACTATTGAAGTGATGAGACTCTACTTCCAACTAGTTTTCATATAGAAGATGAATTCCTCCAAACTTACCCTAGTCGATTAGGGTATTTTTTTTCTTTATTGTACTGATTTTGATGCTTTTATTTAGATCATTGCAAAGGCGAAAGATGATGGTACACTTTGGACAAAGAATTGGGATATGGAACCCCTTTTCCCATTGCCAAATTCCAATTCAAGTGGAGCTGATCAAAAGTACATTTTACATTTTATTGATTTGAGCTATTTTCATATATCAATGCAATCATGTCTTTACTTATTATTTTGGTTTGTTTACAAGCATTTTCATGTCTTGTTTATTGTTATTATTATTACTTTCAACCATTGTTATCAGTCCTTTGACAAAAGAATCTTAATGCCTATATTTATGTACTTTCTTTGTATAGTCTAGAGGAATGCTGAAATAATTAAATTGGTGCTTTTCTGCGCCCTTCATAAACTTGGTTAAAATAAGTGGCGTAAAATCATGAACAATGAGCTGATCAAACTTGAGCCACACCTAGCTTGAGCTTAGCTGATTAATCAAGCTCAAGCTTGATTCAATTAGCTTGAGCATGGAAGAGAGAAGGTTAATATTAACTAGAGGAATTGTGGTCGTAAAATCATGAACAATGATAATTTGGAGGAAGGTTAATAACTTTTTTCAGACAGAGGGGAAGTAAGATTATTAATTTTTTTAATAACTTTGTAAACTAAACCCTTGAATTTTGATTCTTTTAAGATAATTTAGATTAACTTTTGTTTAATGAATTGGCACTTGAGCTGATCAAACTTGGTTCTTTGGCTCATCAAGTTTAGCTAATGAGCCATTTATTGAGTCTAAGTTCACTTAGATTAGCTGTATTCCTAGTATCAAGTTCCCTCCATTGACTTGCTTTCAAGCATTAGAAAAGAAAAAAATATTTGGACTCATATAGTTTTTCTCTTTATGATCTAAACTATTAAAAAAAATGAAGTATTGTGTTAGGTTACATGAGTGAGCATAATTGTCATAATCGACTATCTTGCATGAACTATTTTTCATTCACTTTTATGGATTGTTCACCATTTGTTTGTGGTTGATTCAATATTGGTGCTTGCTTTATTCAATTTAAAACCCTTTTAAGATCCTTAAGATGTACTATTTGTTTACTTTTTTATCATCAATTAATGAAAAAAAAATTCAAAGAATATGGGCATTGATTGTACGTTTTATATTACAAAATGTATTTTGATGAGAGCATTATTCATTATTTGGGAAAAAAGTGATATTGTTGATAAAGTCATGTGATATTTATTTATCATACTATAACACAGGGTTAGTGAGAAGATGCTCATGCACACATATGTACATGCTTATATAAAAGTTATTATAGTAGTTTGGGTTACAATTATTTTTAAAGTGTAATTTGACATTCTCAATATAACTTTTGATTTTAATATGTATGGCTCAGGGGTGTAAGTAAGTCCAGCCGGCTCCAGCACAACTGGTTAACGAGCTCACGAGTCAAGCTTATCGAGCCACGAGTTTGAGCTCGAGCCTATACTCGAGCTCATATATTAAAAGAGCTCGAGCTCAAGCTCATGCCTGACTCAGCTCGAAAGCTCGTTGAGCCGCTCGATTAAATTAAAATGTATTTAATAATTAATTTAAATTAGTATTATATAATATATTTTAATAATTTTAAATTAATTCTATATTAAAAAATAAAAATTTAAAAAAAAAATTGTTTTTTTTTTAATTTAAACTAAAAAATCGAGCTCAACAATCGAGTCGAGCTCGAGCCTATGGAATTTTTAATGAGTAGAGCTCAGATCCTATGGATTTTTAACGAGTCGAGCTCGAGCTTAGTAACAGCTAAACATGCTTAGCTCGATTAGCTAGATACTCGATTCAACTCGTTTACACCCGTAGTATAGCTCAAAATGATTGTGTTTCATATTTGCTTGTATAATTTTAATTAGTATTATTTTTAAATTAGATTTACATGTTATATAATGCCTCATGCATTTATATTAATGATATCCATACATATAATGATTATCTATAAAATCTTTTTAAATTGGTTTTATAATTTAATTTTCAACAATTGGTATCTTACAAATAAAATCTTGAATATTAAGTGGATTTTAGATGATTATAGAAGAGCCGTTTTTGAACTAGTATTTAAGAACAATGTGGATGCTCAAGAGGTGATAACTATAATAGAATCAAGTTTATAAGATATACAATGAAGTTATGGGAGAGGGCATTGGATTGTAGGCTTGGAAAAAAAACATTAGTACAATAGAATTAATTGGTTTATAGAGAATAAGGGATGGTCTTCATATGATTTTTGATGATCTTGAAAAGTACATGTGATGCAAATAGGCTGTGAAAGAACGATGGACTAGACCCTTACAAGATTAGATAGCTATAAGAACTCTATGAAGCTACTTTTTAATGATGGGAAATCTAGAAGGAAACAAGTATTGCAAGGTTTTGTAAGACTGCTATTTCCCAATGGATTCATGTGTATGTGTGAAGAATTCTACACCAAGAAATTAGTTTTGTGCTAGAAATAGCTGCAGTATTTCATATTTTG
Source organism: Dendrobium huoshanense (assembly GCA_016618105.1). Classification (NCBI taxonomy): domain Eukaryota; kingdom Viridiplantae; phylum Streptophyta; class Magnoliopsida; order Asparagales; family Orchidaceae; genus Dendrobium; species Dendrobium huoshanense. Next base: position 21,759,066 of record CM028348.1, read on the forward strand.
GCAAATTCATCCACTACCACGACTTTCAGGTAGACGTGTAAAAATGGGTTGACAAGTTGGGTTCAGGTATGAACTGAAATTGACTCGAACCGAATTCAATTAACCCAAACCTGACCCGTTTAATAGATGGGTCAAAAAGACCAACCTGAATTAACCCATTTTGGTTAATTTTTTTTTTATAACTTATTGATTTTAAAGTTTAGAATATTTGATAAAAAATAAGAAGACCATACCCACTAGTAAAAAAATTTTAAGAGAAAAGATATTAAACAGGTAATTTTCGATTCAAAAGTAGGTTCGTGGGTCAACCCGAACATGACCAATTTAATAAATGGTTTGAAAAATACAACCCGGGCTCTACTTGTTTATTAATCGAGTCAATCTAAACCCAAAATTTTTTATTCGGATTTATAGGTCGGGTCATTTATTGACACCCCTACTTTCTAGAACCTCCCATATTCTCATTACAATGACTGCATTTGTTTTCAAAGAAGGCTGAAATTCTATCCACATATAGTGGATTTCGGAGCTTTTTGAAATGACAGAATACCCTCCCTATTTTACCTTCCCAAGCCACCAAGACTTGAAGAATCTATCAAGAATTGGGATATGAGAACCTCACCAAGTCAGACAGTTACTGATTTGTCCAGGCGTAGGCAAAAGAACAAAGGCCTTTTCTCTATTTACTGAAGGAAAACTGCCCCCTTACAAATTTTCGGCTATTGGAATTGTGCAGCTATTTGCCTTATATAGTCTAGAGAGATGGCTTATGAGTGTTGGGATCAATTTTGGCGTAGTCTTGGACTCCACTATGACCATTGATCATCTTGAATGATTTTTTTATCATTGTTGGAATTGAATTTTCAACTATAGAATATTAGTAGACAACCATTTGAATTGCTATGGCATTGTCAAAAAAGATGAGAAAATATTAGAAGCTTTGGGTGATTGATTATGGCACAAACGCAGACTTGACTATGATCTCTTACCTTTCTCACCTCTCCAAACTTGGTGGAATCCACCCAAAAAAAAAGGGAAATACCTTTCCCAACTTCATAATAACTTGAAATAAACTCTCAAATACTCGCATTTTTTCTTGTGGGATTGGGATATTAATGGACAAATAACTTCATATAGCACCTATGCAGCCCCTCATTCAATAAGTACTTCTATATGAAAGGAAGAAAAGAAACTAAGCCCTTTAATAATTAATTAATTAATTATGAAAAAGGACCCTGCTGAATTCTATGCCAATATGATAAGTATCACAAGAAATGATTTGGTGAGTATTAAACTTTGAAGTTTCGTGCAAAGGATTGCTGAAATTATTATATAAACATTGACTATCATAAAGAATTATTATATAGACAAAAGAGTTCCCAACAAACATCAAGGATGTGCTTAAGTTGCTTCTCTTTTATTGATTATGGGTATGCTTATAAAGCATATTAAAATTATGCTATATATGAAATAATTTAGATATGTGAGATTTTGTTAAAATACGTAGAAGTTATAACATCAAAGTTAAAACTTTTGAAGATAAACGGCTTAACATTAGCAGAATAAGGACTATTATGATATAAAATTTTGCTGGGAGTAAAACTAATAATGATATATCATTATGTCGAAATATGAAGTTAAATGTGAGAAATTAATTATCTTGGATCTATTATGCATAGAATTGATATTGAGTTGGATTTGGCTTGACGTGAAATTATTAATTTTGGTTCTACTCAATTCAAGCTTAAAATTAATTTGGTTCGAGCGAATTTGACTTGTGTTCAATTTTGAGTTAACTCGAAGTTGTTTTTTATTTAATTTTTTACATAATTATACACATTCTATTATATGATTATACATATATTCTATTATATATTTAATACATTATACATGTATACACCTTTCAAGTAAACTCAAACTAACTTAAAAAAAAAACTATCATATTTGAGTGTGAAGAATCAAACTTAACATAGACACAAAATCAATTTAGTCCATAGTAGAGCTCAAATAGAGTTGAAATTGACTCAACTCGATTTCATAGGGAGTCAATTTTCAAGTGATTTCAATTATTTTAACAACTTTAATTATATAGAAGAATATGATATAAATAGTATATAACTTTTAGAATTATTGATGTTTTTTAATGGTCAAACTATTTAGGAGTGTTGTGCTATAAGATAATATCATCAATACTTGAAGGCAAAATTATAAGCAAAATTGGCTTATGTTATATTGATATGAGTATTGGGGTATAAATAGATCATTGATAGTCATCTTATGAACCACTAAGAATTCTAAAATGGTTGCGAATTAAAAGAAGAAGAATATTTTGAAAAAATTAAATTTGAGAGACAATTCAAGTAGCATTTATTGAAGACAATGTATAAGAAAATAGCCTATACTATGTAGGGTAGAAGATTCACCAATAAGGGCCAAAATATTCCACCGACTCTTTACAAATGGCCAAAATAGTCATCGACTATTTAAAATTCTCATTTTAGACCCTTGAATTTTTAAATAAAGATCTAAATGATCCCACAAAAGGACTAATTTGATCCCTATTTAAAGAGTCAAGAGACCAAATTGGTACTTTTCAATGACTACTTTGGTCCTCCAGAAAAAGTTAGGGGACCAATTTGGTCATTTTCTCGTAAGGTAGATCAACAAAAAGTTATTGTTGATTTTTTTCTTCCTCATTCTCTTTTTTGACTTATTTTTTCTTCTACAGATTTGGTTGAATTAATGGTGACTGCACTAATGATGCATCCCATGGTTTAGGGAGAGCTTTAATGGTGGCCATGAGTTTTGTCAGTAGATTTGAGTTTTTGGTTGGTCTCTTTAAAATTTTCAAAACTCATAATCCTAACATGCATTTGATTTATGGCTCCCATCCCATGCATGGGTTTTTCTCTCTCTAGAACACTCTAGGTTTTCCCTTAATCTAACATGAATCATAATGAAGTCCTATGATTGGAATGAATGCTTTGATAGTGAAATAGGATTCAGAATTGGGGTGTACAAGGATTATATGGAATTTGTATGAATTATTTAGGACAAGGAGATGGGGTTATGCGGAGGTTTTGAGTTGATTAGATTCATTCTCCTAATCTTCTTGGCAGGAGAGGGAGAATGGGCTATCAGTTTCTCCTCAGAACTCGTGCCTTAGATTTTGATTGAATTTTGGATGGCACAGAGAGAGAGAGAGAGAGAGGTAGAGAGATTGAGGAAAGTAAATCAATTGCTCCAATTTTAATTTTTATATCTTATGGCAGAGTCTTAATGATATAGAAGTAGAATCTAATCAATTTCCATCTATAATTTCAAGTGCATTAATTTATGATTTCTTATCCTAAATTTATTATATCCTTCATATTTTGGTTAGTCATCTTTTAAAAATGGCTAACAATTCCTAAATTCTCTCCTTAAAAGGTATTGCACTTCTTAAAATTAGGGAGGATGATCTTGTGAAGCGATTTTAGAATTGTTTTGCTGATTCCATTGGCATAAATTTCTCTCGTTATCTTATTTTGCTCGCACCTTCCTATTTTTCAAATTTAAATGACAATTTTGCAATTTCTCAATTTTCTTGCAAATCTATTTATTTGAGATTAAACTTTAAGTTTTCTTCAGAATCTCCTGGATCAATTATTTTAATTTTCCTATGAGATATTATTGTATTTCTTTATTACTAGTATTCTGGCTTATGAAGTCATCTTGATTTAGTCTACTCATTTACCATTGTCGATTAGCTTACCGTTGAAAGCTAGGGTGTGGGTTATAAAATGTATATAAAATATTTAGGAGTTTGGCGGTAAGGAATCAGCTTTCATCTGAGCACTGCTTTCCAAGAGTCACTTGCTGATGACTAAAAGAAAGAATCAAAATTTAAATATAAATAAATAGCATAATTTAAATATAAATGTATTAAATATTACATGAAGTGTAAGCATCACCACAAGAGTTTAGCTGTTTTAATATTAAGATAGAATCTTGATAACTTGGATTAAAAGAAAGATTCAAAAATTACTTTGCAATTTACCTTTGTGAACTGTTAGAAATAAGATCAACCAAGCAATAGTAAAAACAATTACAAAAAAAAAAAAAAATTCTTGTGGGTAAGGGTTTATAATATCATAACAAGGATATTACTTAGCAATGAGCAGTCTAGAGAAAGTATTTTTATTGTTATTGTCAAGAATCAAAACGCACCATTATGGGCTGCTCGTTCTTTTTCTGTAGAGGTAGAAACAAAAATGGTAAATCGGCCTTTGTGGTTTTTCGCCGTATAAATTAGAAAAGGTACATCAGTTAAGATGGTTGCTCTACTACGAGGCATATTTGAAATGGCTATATATGGAACGCCTTTTCAGGAGGTCGTTCTGATAGTCAGAATCTGTTTTGTGCCTAATGTCGATGGAGAATAGTAAGTTGGACAATGCCTCCTTGTTGATTTCTTTAACCATTTGTCATACTCTATATGCTTGCATAACAAGAGTTGTTCATCTTTTGCACTGAAAACTTTGGTTGTAATTTGCTTTAACTACAAAAGTCCATATCTTGTGGAAAAGACGTAACATCCATGCCAGTAGCTGAAATAGGCGCTAATACATCACTTGTATATTTTACCTCTTTTTGAAAAAGAAAAAAGATTATTTTTTTAAACTTTTTTTATAATTTCATGAACATCTTTAGTTCTTTTACTGTTGCTTGTCAAAGAGTTGCCATATCTGATAAAAGATCTCTTCACAGCATTTTACAAAGTACAGTGCCATCTATGCCAAAATTTTCTAGCAGACGCAGTAAAAGTCGTTGGGAGCCTGTTGCTGAGGAAAGACTGGATCTTAAAGATGCACCAGTCAATAATGACTCAACAAAAACTGTTAGCTGGGCTGAAAGGATGGTTAGTGTTTTGCTCTATTTGGGATTTACTACGCTTAGGTTATTTGCGTTGTTGTAACTGCAACTCCTTGCATAATGTTGTTTATTTTCAATGCCTCATTGGTTATGTGGCTCATTAGCATTCAAATATATTGAATGACACTTGTAGATTTTTGCCATTATGAAATACCTTGTGTGTTTTTGAGGATTGGAGTTAGCATTTGTAGTTTTACATGTTTACTATTGCCTTGAATATTCTTGTTTATTCTTCTTAGGCTGGGAGCCAAATCCTTAATGCTATGGATGATGGACGGAATAGCATGAAGTATCCTCTACAATCTCTTCTAAGCAAAACCCCTCAGAGGCCATTGAAGAAGTCACGTTTTTCTGACACATTGGATATAACTGAGAATGGAAATTCTTCAAGTGATAGTGATAAGGAGCAGGAGTTGACTAAACATTATTCCAGTGCAATCACTCTAGAAAATTCACCTGAAGAAAGGAAACGGCGTGAACATCGATCCAAGCGATTTGAGAAGGGACAGGAAAAGCAGGCAGATGTCAAGCAATTCAAGCCAAAAGGTGCTGGAGTTGGAAGTTTATATTTAAGAAGAGCCAATGCTTTGATGCTTGCCAAAAATTCGGATGATCAATGTAGAGCAGTTGAAGATATCTATTGGGATGCACTTACAGTTAAAGGAACCTGCCAGGATGTAGAAAAACGTTATCTGCGTCTTACGTCGGCTCCTGATCCTGCAACTGTATTGTTTATTTTTTTATAGTTTTAATTTTAGTGTTCATAATTATAATTTTTAGAGTATTTGATTCCAATTAAGAAGTTTAATTGCACAGCTCTTATAGTTTCATAAAATTATGTTTAAAATTTGTATTCAATTGTGTGAGGCAATCCCTGCCATGCAGGTTAGACCTGAAGAAGTCTTGGAGAGAGCTCTGCATATGGTTCTGACTTGTCAGAAGAATTACCTTTACAAATGTGATCAACTTAAGTCCATACGTCAGGATTTAACTGTACAAAGGATACAAAATGAGCTAACTGTCAAGGTTCTCAAAAATTTTTCCACTCGTACATCCATATTTTTCAAGTGATAATGCTATTGAAGCTTTTTTATTTTTGAAACTCCAAAAAGTGCAAATTTATTTTTTTTCCTTTTTCTATAGGTGTATGAAACCCATGGACGGTTGGCTTTAGAAGCTGGGGATCTGCCAGAGTTTAACCAGGTCCGTCATTGCTTCTTGGTTTTCATTCCAATGATAAAACAATATGCAAGTCCATCAAGTTGTCTAAAAAGTGCAATGCTAATATCATTTAAGCTTTTAATAATGTATGGTATGATTGAATTATTTGATAATTGATTTGTTGAGCATAAAGAAAGATATATGTGCCAAAGGCATTTTGAAGTTATTAAAACTATGAATAATGGGTCATTAAATAGTGTTAGAAGTAGTTTTGGAGAGATCAAGAGTTTCTAATTACGGCAGGATTACATCATGGATTAACACTGAGTCTATCTCTATATGTATTGGTTATAAAAATGGTTATAAAGTACATTAAAGTTGGTTGCCTTGTGGCATTTTTATTGTATATGTCTAATAGGTGAGACAACTATTGAAATAAGTGAAAAATTAGCATAACAGATAATATGTTTATAAGATAAAGGACTTCAAATTAGTAGAACAATGAATACTTAGGTTAGGTGTGATAAGTTTAAGCATCATGAATATATTATATAGAATAATAGTTATATGGACATGGGAGGAACTCAATATAGTCGAGGGTGGGAAATTGCCCACTCTCAAGATTAATTTGAAGTTTTAAGAGATGACAATTTCATAATTTTGCCCCTCTAAAAAAACCTTCCCTCTTTTTTTTCCAAAATGTTTTGGGGACTTTGATCTTGGCTGGAGCAGTTGTCGGTTTGGAATTTGATTGTGGAGTGTTAACCTGCCGTATAAAACAAAAAAAAAAAAAAAATTAAAATCCTTACCTACTCTGCCACCCCACGTCGAGCCGCAAGTTGCACGACCGCTGCCGCTCGAAGTCGCATCCGCCACGATGCTGCACGACAGGCTCACGTCGTTTAAAAAAAAAAAAAAGCAAAAGGGATCGAGGCCTCCCGCTCATTTGCTCCCACGATCGCTCTCACTCTCTCTTGCCTTCTCCCCTCTCTGTCGAATCAGAAGTTACGACATTTTGGCGGAAGAAACGACGGGAGCTCACTGCGGCAGTAATTTTCTCCCTTACGCACACTTCTTCGGCGCCCCCATTGCTGTTCGACTTCGTTGCTTCGACGACTTTGCCTTCCCGTCTTATCGGAGCAAGCAACGGGGGGCTCGCTCACCGTGAAGGCAACTTTCTCCTTCCAGCGCGCTTCTTCAGCCCCTGGTAGCTGTCGGACTTCGCTTCTTCGACGACTTTCCCTTCCAGTTGGAGCGGAAGCTAGACATTTTGATCGGAAGCAAGATCGGGAGCTTGTCGGCTGTGAAGTTAACTTTCTTCCTTTCGCTGCTTCTTCGGCTCACCCGTGGCTGAGCGACTTTGCTCCTCCGACGTCTTCCCTTCCTGTTAGATCGGAAGGAGCTCGCCGGCCGTGAAGGTAACCTTCTCCTTCTCGCGTGCTTCTCCGGCCAAAATCCCGTAAATCCACCGTCCCGAGGGATTTAAAAAAAATAATAATAATATATTTAATTATAATTATATTTAATTAATGTTAATTAATTATAAATATTATTTTTAATTAATTACAAATGTTATAATTAATTATATTTAATTCTAATTAAATTATTATAATTAAGTTAATTAATTATAATTAATTTTAATTAGAATTAATGTTAATTAATTATAATTTATAAGATTAATTATTATTAATTAATATCAATTAATTATAATTTATTAAAATTAATTAAAATTAATTAGTTATAATTAATCATGGATTAATTATAATTAATAATCTTAGTTAATTTTAATAAACTTTAATTAATTAGTTTAATTAATTAGAATTAATTAAAAGTAATTAATTAACAATAATTTAATAATTAATTAATATTAATTATAATTAAAAAAAAAAGAGAGAGAGAGAAGAATTCCCATCTTGCCTCGATCATCATGTACCCGATCAACGAGCCTACACTGCCAGCCTGCCGGGACTTCAAGGTATAATTTCTGACTTAAACCCCGTTCTCGACGTTTGTAGCGGACCGGAGAACCACCTATACGCGCTCTTGTAGCACGGTAGGAGGGAGCCCGGTGCGAAGCATACGGCGAGGCGGGTAAGCCCTATACACGCTCTTGTAGCGTGGTGGGGACGACCTCGACCTCGACACCGACACCGCCGACGACTGCTACGTAAGGTATAATTTCTAACCCCAATCCCGTTCTCGACGTTTGCAGCGGACCGGGGAACCACCTATACGCGCTCTTGTAGCACGGTGGGAGGGAGCCCGGTGCGAAGCATACGACGAGGCGGGAGAGCCCTATACACGCTCTTGTAGCGTGGTGGGGAGTCACTGCTGTTCTGGTACGTCACTGCTGTTCTGGTACGGATACTGCTGAAGGCCCCATACACGCTCTTGTAGCGTGGTGGGATGAAATTTTGTACGGCCGCGGTGTCTACGGACACCTACCATACACGCTCTAGTAGCGTGGTGGGAAGGCCCAGCTCCCCAATTTTCCCCCAAATGGGGGATATGCCGGGGTGCTGCCGAAATTTTCACTGAAATGTACAAAGACTTGAATAATTTGAAGACCTTCTTGGGCAACAATATAGAAGACTTGTACTTGAACAAAAATGTACAGAACTTGAATTAAAATGAGCAGAGGACCTGTACAAGAACAGAGGACTTGTGGACCTAAATCAGAACCAAAATCTAAATGATTTCTAAAGACCAAATTCGAATGAAATAAAATCAAGCTGAAGCCCGATTCAAATCATTTGAACAAGAAATTGTACCTCAAAAGATCCCAGAAAACTTTGAACAAGCACTTGAACTTGTTCTTGGAACTCGAATTGTGCAATATCAGGGGACCCGAACATAGAACTCAAACTCAAGTGAACTCTAACATGAATTGAGTAAGATCACTCAAGCTCACTACTTGAACTCAAACTGGAACAAGATGTGGAGAATAGGGAACTCAAATTGAACTCAAGTTGGATCCAAATTTGACATGAGAAATAAAGAACTTGAACTTTCAAGAACAACACACAAGACTCAAGCATGAGTTGAACCTTGAACTTGGGTTCAATGGAATACATAGAAATGAGCTTTGGATGAATGAACAAATCAAGATCTCAGTGCACAGTCGTCCAAGCTAACAACAAGTTGCAAGTAGGAGATGAAATCTTGATGCACACGAAAGATGAATGCAACGAACTCCTACGACATTCCTTACAATGCCTGTTGATTGAGGAGGCAACACTACTATTGGATAGTCAAAGACCTGTCCTCTATAAACAAATCCAGACATTAAACCACCTGAGATTGGTGATAGGTGGGCATGATGTTGGCAACAATGGGTCTCTTATAAATACCTTCAGGAGGTCGTAGTGAGTACAACAATCCCCTGCAAATGGCTACAAACGACTTGTGGATAACAACAGTGTGTACATCGTAAGCATAACGAACCATTGTGGACACAAGTACGAATATCACCTACGACAACGGTGATCAAGATCTTCAAGTATTTCGGGTACGAAGCAACCCGATGTACGAAAAAACTCTACTACACTAAAGATCTCGAAATGAGATCTTTTCAAAGCAAAGCGGCAATCAGTAGACTTCAAAGTCCAAAAGAAAGCCTTCCCCGGTGAATGAGAAAGGGGGATTCAACATCAAAACTCATCGCCACCGGATCTGCAACACGGATACAAGCAGACAGAAGGCGTCTACAACCTACAACTCAACGCCACCGGATCTGCAACATTTGTACAAGCAGACAGAAGGCGTCTATAATTATTTCAAAGTACCCATGCACGTGCACCTTAGTTTGTATACACATAGGTACACAAGGGGTAAATACAATCTCAACCTGCATGGGCCCCGACGAGCGTGTTATTGGTACACACGTGACGCTTAGGGATGCTGCGCGGGTTGACAAGTGAATTCAAGTTCGAATCCGATCCTTCTATACGGATCAATAGAAGTCGACAAGATTCGAACTACCTAACAAAATACACGGTTGTATCGAACGGTGTATTTGTTTAAATACATTCTTTTTAGGCCTTCAAGGCCTAAAATCAAGAAAATTCACAAACAAAAGGCACAAAGCCTACGAGAAACCCGATCCTCGAGCAAAAGCTTGATCGAGTTGACAAGGTTCAATCAACAAATGGAAATGACCCCAAAACACCCCGATGATGGCCGTGTTGAATGATGATCTCAACCGGAGGGGTTAATTTCAGGCATTTTTATGTCTCCCAAAAGTCCAAATCCAAAGCTCCACAAATCCCAAATTCCCAGATATTTAAATCTGAAATCAATCCATCAATCGCTTAAAGCAAATTCCATCCGCCCTCCGCAACAGTTTGCCGAGGCGGACAAATTCAAACAAACTCTAGCTCACAAAGAGCGAAATGCCTAGTCGAAAATATCACTAGGATCCATTCTCAAACAATCTCCTGCCAGTAAGGACGTGGTACGTGTCCTCTAACCGGCGGTCTGCCGCCAAATGGCACCGCAGGATAAACGGTTACGACGACCCGGGGCCCTCTGAACCGCGTGGTTTCGCCGCCAAATGGCACCACGATATATCGGTTATGGCCAGAGCCAATACGCTCCTTACTGACATCAAATCCTTGAGATATGAATCAATAGGATATGATCGATAGGGCACAAAGCCCTCCGTAAGCTAAGGTGGATTCAAATTTGTCCCCTTAGACAAACATCCAACCCCGGTCTACAAGGTCCCCTTGGACGAAGCAACCCATGGCTGCCGACAAGGATCCTTCTGTCAGGTTGGGTCGACTACCTCCTCTGACTAAGTAGACCAGGGACCACGATGGCCCGGGACGACGGAACCATGGGATCTTGATCGGGTCTATCATCCATTCCCCCCCACCATCCGCTTTAAGTGCACGATGGTGAAATTTCCTATTTTAAATATCAAACTTTTCAAATCTTTCCAAATACCCAATTCTAAACTCAAAATCCAATATTCCAAACCTATTGCTGCTACTATATGCCAGATAACACGTATCTCTATACGTATCTGATCGACGACTAGCCTTAATCGAAAGTTCTCTCTCGTGATCGGGAGGGGTAATTAACTATAGGGGCTTGCGCCTATAGGAAACCAGAACTCAGATCATAAAGTCCTCACAAAATGAGGGCGAAATCTCTGGGTAGTGTCTTATCTACAAACCCATCTGCCTTCCAAAATTTACCCCGGAACTTAGTCCGTTAAAACTCCCTCGCCAAAGAATAAGAAAAGCGATGCGGAGGCCGGGGCCGAATTTTCGGAGCCCACAGATTTCTGGCGACTCCGCTGGGGATTGGTTTCTCTTTCCATCTATGGCTAGTCACTTATACGCTATAGTAGCAGCTAATCTATACTGAGTTCTATTCGGTGAACATTAGGATGTGACATTTGATTCTTATGCCCAAAGATCCATTACTGAAAGTTCCTGAAAATGAATCTTTTAAATAAGATCAATGGAAATTCGTTTAGCAGGATTTTTAATTCCATGCTAACTTTCCTGCTTCTACTGTTGGTTCTGCGCTATTTCTTTGTTATGAAAGCGTGGGGTGATGTATCAATTCTGATCACTAACTCCTGTCTTTCATTTTTGTAGAATGGAAATGCAGGACACCCCAATGACCGTCCAATTGGGACGAGGAGCCAGAATTCAACTGGCGAATGCTGTCATTGAAACTGGAAATACTGGAGCCACCATCCACTTTGGTGGGCTCGAATTCTCAGCAGCTACTGCAAAAGCTGCAGCCGTTCCTGTGTATGGCGTAAACTCTCAAGAACTTTCTGGAAGATCCTATTCTGCAAGGACTGCTGCCAGAGGTACTGCTCAAGGAAGAACTTCTGTCTTTGAAAGACTATCCCAGCCTGAGGCTCTTACTGCAAAGAGGGTTGTCACTGGAAGAAAGATCTCTGTGGTGACTGCAAACACCACCGTCCTGCCCAGAGAGACTGTTGAACCTGGGAGGTATGATAATGAAGCTTCTTCATCTGGAGGAAGGCTTACTAGAAGGCAAAGGAGGAAGAGAAATGCAGAGTTGCGAGCTCAGCAATTACCTGTACCAGTCCATCCCTCCAATCTGCCAGCACCAGAATCAAATATCAATATCCCCACTCAGAATAAGTTCGCCAATCTAAAGTGGATAAAAAGAAATAGCTCTTCTGGTGAGCTCAAGAAATCTTTTTGGGAGCGTCAGCCTGAAGTTCCAGCCCCTCAGAAGATAAGAGAGCCCGAACGTCTGTCTGCCCGGGTACACCGTGTACTGAAGACAGTCAAGGAGAAGGGCTTAATGAAAAAGAAGTTTCAGAGGCCATTGATTGTTGAGGCCCGAAGAACTCCTCCAAGAGAGAGGCTATCGTCTGTTGTGATAGCCAAACAAAGAAATTACCAACGCCAAGTTCCGCGGGAAGCACATCGGGGCGTGACACTTGGACCACATGTCCAAGAATCCGTCGCCGAAAGGGCCCAGCGGAAAGGCAAACAAGTTTGGAGGCCGAAGCCTCGAAATGAAAAGGTCTTTGAAGAAAGAGATAAGTCAAGCGTGACATCCGGAGCTGTCTACCGGAGATCCGCCCCTACTAACAGAACTCGTCAGAAATGGGTCCGAAAGAAGGCCCATAGTGACGACAATTATATTGACGGTCGACATCCTGGAGAGTCTTCCAGGAGATCCCGTCATTCTCCTACTTCAGCCAAAGAGAAAGTTCATTTCGATCGTAGTCCGCAGATCGAAGAAGTAATCATTCCAAGTCAAGAGCCTGAAATTCAGTGGCGACGCCGCTCAGAAATTCAGGTACGAGAAGATGAAAAAGAATATGACGATGATGATACTATGGAGATCGAAATGGTTCGTATGGTCAGTCACGCCGATGTTGAAGAGGAAGATGATGGTGATGAAGAAGACCAACAATCACAGCCGCGCGTACGTGTTTATCGACGTCGCCACAGGGCTAGATCCATTGCTAGCCAAAGTGCTCGCTCCTCAGAAGAAGGAGATGAGGAAGAAGAAGAGGTTGGAGAAAACCCCTTCGCTGGCGAAGACATCACACTCGCTGAAATGAGAAATCAAATGAGGCGACAAATGCGGAAGAAAGATAAAGAAATCTCTCAGTTGAATGATAAAATGACTGAGATGATGACTCAGATGACGGCCATGATGGAGATGATGCAGAAAACCACTTCTGTGGGCCCTGCACCGGCTCAACCCATCAACCAAGCTGCTAATTCTCAAAACCCTCAAGCGCCTCAAGCCTTAGGAGTGAAAGGTGTACTTGAAGGTGGCAAAGAAACTAATGATCCAACCCGCCAGCGTACTCCACAAAAAGTGGTGAGTGCCTCTGAGCCTGTAACTACAGCACAGCTTGATGGCTTAATTAGCGAAAAGATTAAGGCCATTATAGCGGCTGAACAGGCAGAGAAGTTGGTAGGCAAGGGTCGCCCGTACCCAGCAGAGTACGATCAGGTGTCATATCCAAAGGGATATTCTGTACCGAAGTTCAATATCTTCGATGGAAATAAAAATCCCAGACAACACCTGGCGCAGTTCAAAGCAACCTGTGGAAATACAGGAGGTAATGATGCTTTGTTATTCAGGCAATTCGTGAGCAGCTTGAGTGGAACTGCTTTTGAATGGTACGCTGAGTTGCCAAATGATTCATTAAAGACCTTTGCGGAGCTGGAGGCCTTGTTCGTGAAAAGGTTTGCCAGTGCAACAGAGAAGACTACCATTGCTGATCTTGCCCTTGATAAAAGGAGGAAGGAAGAGTCAGTAACAAAATACATAACACGCTGGCGCAATCTCAGCATGAAGTGCGAGCAGCAATTAGAAGAAGAACATGCAGTTCAACTATTGATGGGGAACATTGATGATAAAATGCAACCCTTCTTATGCATGGCTTCAATCACCACCTTTCAAGATCTGTTGGACAGGGTGGCTAAGTTTGAAAAGTTGAATTTGTCAAAGTCAGAAAATCTCGTTGACAGACCCAAAAAGGCTAAAGCTTCTGATGCTAGGAGAAACGAAGTTTACTCTGCATTTCCTCCCAGACCTGATAAAGGTAAACGGGTAGTATATAATGTAGACAAAGGAAAACAGCCTATGCAATACGAAGAAAAGCCAAAGCAGTCTTACAATTCAAATCCTCAGCCAAAATTGGTTCTTGGAGGAAATGACAAGCCTCGAGCCTTTCCTGGTGGAGGAGAGCGCCAGAGGCAAATCACAGGAACTGGTGATAGAACGTTCCCCTCCCTCAAGGAGAAAATGAATAAAGAATATTCGTTCAAGAGGGAAAGTGTTGCCAAATTGTTCCGACAAGCACTCAAGAATGGTCTGGAGTTGCCAGAATGCAAAAGACCTGAAGAGTCCAAACACAGTGGCGACCCAAACTACTGCCCATATCATCGGGTAGTTAGCCATCCAATTGAAGATTGTTATGTCTTCAAAGATTGGTTAGAAAAGATGTACAAGAGGGGAGAACTGACATTGTCAGATAATGTGTTGGTTCGTCCCAGAAAAGAATCCACCCGGGTAGTCACGTCCTCTTCCGTACTCCCGCTTAAAGAAAAAATGAAAAAATCTATCCAAGAGGAACAATGGGAGACTGTGATCTCCAAGAATACATCAAAAATGCTGAAACAGTTAGAAGGAGTTCCTGGTGTCAAGTGGAAGTCCCCTACTGAGCCAGTACTGAATTTAAAATGGTTGCCTATGTCACAAGCATCCACTTCTAAACAGCAACCTGGCCAAGCTAGCTCATCCAAATCTGATAAAGCAAAGCCAAAGTCTTCTAGGAAGAAAGCCAAGTTGAAGAAGCCTGTGGTAAAGAAGACTGCAACTCAAAAGGCTATCGATAGTTTAGGTGAATATTACCAGACTGTCAGGAGGCCTATTAAGCTCAGTGATTTTATGAAAGAGCTTAAAATAGATGAAAATGAAGAAGAAGCTGAAGATGAATCTCTTCCTACGGAGATATGTCGAGTCATCTCAACAACTTTAAAAATATCAGAAAGGGAGAAATACGCTAAAGAAGCGGCCCCTGAATTTTGTCTGATGGTGTCATCAATGGAATTCAGTTCAGAAGATCTATGTTTTCCAGATGATGAAGATTCAGACCCAAGTATAGAATCGCAAATGAAACAAGTGAAGTTGGGAGACGATTCCGAGTCTACAGATGAATCTGCAGACACAACAATGGCTGACTCTGAAGATAATGCTTCATCAAACAAATCTGAATCAGATGAGGTGGCCCAAGTACAGTTGAGGAGTGGCAAGATATTGCCGCCTCCACTAAAGAAGGGGATTCCTAACAAAGATAAAGGAAAAGAGATAATTGTCAATGAAGATATTATCCTAAATGACTCCAAGAAGAAAGAGACTTCATCTAAGGGGATAGATTATAATATCTTATCCCACTTGAGGAAGATCCCAGCACAACTCAGCATATATGATGCCCTCTTGATGTCTAAAGACCTTAGAGAAACTTTGATCCAAGCTCTCAAGGACCCCGAAAGATATGAGGCATATTTCGCTGAGCGTAATCTAACTGAAGTCTTGCAAGCTCGAAATGAGCCCCTCATCACCTTTGCTAATGATGATATGATGCTTGGAACGGCAGATCACAACCGCCCTCTGTATGTTACGGCAGAGAGCGACGGTATGATGATCAGTCGAATTTTGATTGATCCCGGATCTTCCGTAAATCTTATGAGCCTTAAGGCACTGAGATCCCTCTGCCTCGATGTGGAACATCTTGGGCAAGACAAGTTGATGGTACATGGTTTTAACGAGAAAGGGCAGAAAACTCTTGGTTCGTTCATGCTTCCTCTTGTGTTTGGGGAACTCCATACGGAAGCTAAATTTCATGTGATTGATACGGACACCTACCATACACGCTCTAGTAGCGTGGTGGGAAGGCCCAGCTCCCCAATTTTCCCCCAAATGGGGGATATGCCGGGGTGCTGCCGAAATTTTCACTGAAATGTACAAAGACTTGAATAATTTGAAGACCTTCTTGGGCAACAATATAGAAGACTTGTACTTGAACAAAAATGTACAGAACTTGAATTAAAATGAGCAGAGGACCTGTACAAGAACAGAGGACTTGTGGACCTAAATCAGAACCAAAATCTAAATGATTTCTAAAGACCAAATTCGAATGAAATAAAATCAAGCTGAAGCCCGATTCAAATCATTTGAACAAGAAATTGTACCTCAAAAGATCCCAGAAAACTTTGAACAAGCACTTGAACTTGTTCTTGGAACTCGAATTGTGCAATATCAGGGGACCCGAACATAGAACTCAAACTCAAGTGAACTCTAACATGAATTGAGTAAGATCACTCAAGCTCACTACTTGAACTCAAACTGGAACAAGATGTGGAGAATAGGGAACTCAAATTGAACTCAAGTTGGATCCAAATTTGACATGAGAAATAAAGAACTTGAACTTTCAAGAACAACACACAAGACTCAAGCATGAGTTGAACCTTGAACTTGGGTTCAATGGAATACATAGAAATGAGCTTTGGATGAATGAACAAATCAAGATCTCAGTGCACAGTCGTCCAAGCTAACAACAAGTTGCAAGTAGGAGATGAAATCTTGATGCACACGAAAGATGAATGCAACGAACTCCTACGACATTCCTTACAATGCCTGTTGATTGAGGAGGCAACACTACTATTGGATAGTCAAAGACCTGTCCTCTATAAACAAATCCAGACATTAAACCACCTGAGATTGGTGATAGGTGGGCATGATGTTGGCAACAATGGGTCTCTTATAAATACCTTCAGGAGGTCGTAGTGAGTACAACAATCCCCTGCAAATGGCTACAAACGACTTGTGGATAACAACAGTGTGTACATCGTAAGCATAACGAACCATTGTGGACACAAGTACGAATATCACCTACGACAACGGTGATCAAGATCTTCAAGTATTTCGGGTACGAAGCAACCCGATGTACGAAAAAACTCTACTACACTAAAGATCTCGAAATGAGATCTTTTCAAAGCAAAGCGGCAATCAGTAGACTTCAAAGTCCAAAAGAAAGCCTTCCCCGGTGAATGAGAAAGGGGGATTCAACATCAAAACTCATCGCCACCGGATCTGCAACACGGATACAAGCAGACAGAAGGCGTCTACAACCTACAACTCAACGCCACCGGATCTGCAACATTTGTACAAGCAGACAGAAGGCGTCTATAATTATTTCAAAGTACCCATGCACGTGCACCTTAGTTTGTATACACATAGGTACACAAGGGGTAAATACAATCTCAACCTGCATGGGCCCCGACGAGCGTGTTATTGGTACACACGTGACGCTTAGGGATGCTGCGCGGGTTGACAAGTGAATTCAAGTTCGAATCCGATCCTTCTATACGGATCAATAGAAGTCGACAAGATTCGAACTACCTAACAAAATACACGGTTGTATCGAACGGTGTATTTGTTTAAATACATTCTTTTTAGGCCTTCAAGGCCTAAAATCAAGAAAATTCACAAACAAAAGGCACAAAGCCTACGAGAAACCCGATCCTCGAGCAAAAGCTTGATCGAGTTGACAAGGTTCAATCAACAAATGGAAATGACCCCAAAACACCCCGATGATGGCCGTGTTGAATGATGATCTCAACCGGAGGGGTTAATTTCAGGCATTTTTATGTCTCCCAAAAGTCCAAATCCAAAGCTCCACAAATCCCAAATTCCCAGATATTTAAATCTGAAATCAATCCATCAATCGCTTAAAGCAAATTCCATCCGCCCTCCGCAACAGTTTGCCGAGGCGGACAAATTCAAACAAACTCTAGCTCACAAAGAGCGAAATGCCTAGTCGAAAATATCACTAGGATCCATTCTCAAACAATCTCCTGCCAGTAAGGACGTGGTACGTGTCCTCTAACCGGCGGTCTGCCGCCAAATGGCACCGCAGGATAAACGGTTACGACGACCCGGGGCCCTCTGAACCGCGTGGTTTCGCCGCCAAATGGCACCACGATATATCGGTTATGGCCAGAGCCAATACGCTCCTTACTGACATCAAATCCTTGAGATATGAATCAATAGGATATGATCGATAGGGCACAAAGCCCTCCGTAAGCTAAGGTGGATTCAAATTTGTCCCCTTAGACAAACATCCAACCCCGGTCTACAAGGTCCCCTTGGACGAAGCAACCCATGGCTGCCGACAAGGATCCTTCTGTCAGGTTGGGTCGACTACCTCCTCTGACTAAGTAGACCAGGGACCACGATGGCCCGGGACGACGGAACCATGGGATCTTGATCGGGTCTATCATCCATTCCCCCCCACCATCCGCTTTAAGTGCACGATGGTGAAATTTCCTATTTTAAATATCAAACTTTTCAAATCTTTCCAAATACCCAATTCTAAACTCAAAATCCAATATTCCAAACCTATTGCTGCTACTATATGCCAGATAACACGTATCTCTATACGTATCTGATCGACGACTAGCCTTAATCGAAAGTTCTCTCTCGTGATCGGGAGGGGTAATTAACTATAGGGGCTTGCGCCTATAGGAAACCAGAACTCAGATCATAAAGTCCTCACAAAATGAGGGCGAAATCTCTGGGTAGTGTCTTATCTACAAACCCATCTGCCTTCCAAAATTTACCCCGGAACTTAGTCCGTTAAAACTCCCTCGCCAAAGAATAAGAAAAGCGATGCGGAGGCCGGGGCCGAATTTTCGGAGCCCACAGATTTCTGACGAATCCACTTAGTTCAGCCTAAGGCTTTGTGTGAACTTTAGGATAGTTTTCTTCTGTCCTTTGCTTTGTGCTTTGACGGATTTGTTGAAGAAAAATTCCTTCTATCCTTGCTTTGTGCTTGACGGATTTGTTGAAGGATTTGCAGGTTTTAGATTCAGTTGATAGTACCGAATGTAGGTAGCATCTTGATCCTTAACCACTTGAGAAGACTTTAATCTGAGTTACTTGAGTTCATCAGATCGGGGGAGCTGGAATTTGACAGCTCTTCGTCCTCTGGTTGCTGAGATAGGAGTTCCTCTACTGTGGCCTTTCTTATGGCTTGTTGAGTAGATGGAGCTGCCAGCGATCCGGCCATATTTAGGCTTGTTGGATCCGACCTTTTACACCCATTCAGACTTCAGACTTGAGCTATGGGAATTGCGCTTCCCAATACTGATTTTGCAGAAGTTGATAGATTTGAAGTCATCATTCATGGTTTTGGATTTTGGAGCCTACGAACATTCAGTAGTTGCTCGAGACTCATTCTTCCATTGGAACTTTGATTCTCCGGTCATTTTGGAGAACTTTGCAGACTACGATCACTTGGACTTGTCGAGTCAAATTGGCCTTCGTTCTTCCTACAGTCCCTACTGACGGGTTGACGAAGTGGGGGTTCCGCTACTACTGCCTTTCTTATGGCTTGTTGAGTAGACGGAGCTGCCAGCGATCCGGCCATTTTTGGGCGTGTTGGATCCGACCTTTTACACCCATTCGAACCTTAAGCTTCAGGCTGTTGAAAGACTTCAAGCTTTTCCGGCTCAATTTGTAGGAGTGTGTAGCCACAAAAGTCTCTTTCTTGACCTTTGAGTCTTGGTTTTGTTGGAGAAGGTGTCTAGATCTTTTGAGAGGTCACCTGCATAGGCTTTGAAAAACAAGTATCTGTGTATTCTTTAGCACACAAGACATATGAATTGATAATTTTAAATATTTATTTGGGGATCTCGGCATGCAGCGCAATGTCGACCCGAATAAATATTTAAAATGCCCCCTGTCTTGCAGGGACATTTTAGAGCAGAATAGAATTGGAATATTGAAATTTTAAATATTTATTCAGGGATCTCGGCACGCAGCGCGATGTTGACCCGAATAAATATTTAAAATGCCCCCAGTCTAGCAGGGGAATTTTGAAATGTGTTCTCACGACATAAGAGAATTTCAAAAATATAGAAATGTATATGTTAACAATAATGCATGAAAACATAACACATTAAGCACATCAGTTCATGCGTAGTATTTCTTCAGGTAACGGCCATTGATCGGCGGCATGGGCCTCTGACCATTCAGATCGATGAGTTGATAAGCTCCTCCCTGGTACACCTTCTCGATGACGAAAGGTCCTTCCCAGTTGGAAACAAATTTGCCACCAATTTTTCTGTGTGGGATGATTGGCCTTCTCTGCACCAGGACCAATTCTCCTTCTTGAAATGATCGAGGACGAACCATTCGATCAAAGGACTTTGTCATTCTTGCTCGGTAGATCTCCAGGTTCTGCTGAGCTTGTAACCTGATTTCATCGAGTGCATCGAGCTCCTCCATTCTTAGACGAGCATTTTGTTCTTGAGTCAGCTCATTCTGGACAGCAACTCGAAGAGATGGAAGTTCAACTTCTAGCGGCAGTACGGCCTCAACTCCAAATACTAGAGAATAAGGAGTGGCTTTGGTTGGCGTTTTGTAGGTCGTACGATACGCCCATAGCGCTTCTGCCATTTTTGTATGCCACTCTCTTTTGTTCTTGGAGAGAATCTTTTTTAGCAATTTCACCAACGTTTTGTTGAAAGCTTCAGCTAAGCCATTTGCTCTTGGATAATATATAGAAGAATACCGCCAATCGATTTTATACCGATCAACGAACTTGTAGATTTTTGTACTTTTAAATGCAGTTCCATTGTCTGAGATTATGCGACGTGGCACACCAAATCTGTAGACGACATTATGGGTGAAGAAGTTGATCACATGCTCGGACGTAACTTCTTTAAATGCGACTGCTTCTGCCCACTTTGAGAAGTAGTCGGTTGCTGCCAAGATGAAGCGGTGTCCTGCTGATGACGGCGGATCTATCGGCCCGATAATATCAGTACCCCAACATTCAAATGGCCAGGATGCTATTGTAGGGTGTAGCGGATTTGGCGGTTGATGTATAACATCACCGTGGATCTGACACTCATGGCACCTCTTAGCATGATTGATACAATCTCTGACCATGGTCGGCCAATAGTAGCCCATTCTTTTAATTTTGATTGCCATCTTGGGACCTGATTGGTGTGCTCCACAGAGTCCTTCATGAACTTCTGCCATAACTTTATCAGCTTCTTTGGTCCCTAGGCACCTTAGCCACATTTGATCGAAAGCACGTCGATACAATGTGTTGTTGACAAATGCATATCGTAGCGCTCTCTTCTTGATTTGAGCAGCTAGTGATTTGTCTGTTGGCAATTTACTTTCTTTAAAGTAATCAATGAAAGGCAGTCTCCAGTCATCTTCTTCCTCGACACCTAGACAATGCCACCATGATTCTGAAGTTTGACTGGCCTTGCGCCTTTTCTTAGGAACTTGATGTTCTTCAGACTGATCTTCAGGATCAACTGATTGGGGAGGTTGAGGATCAACCGGAGTTGCATCCTGCTGGCTTGAATTTGGTATTCCCTCTGCCTGCGGGAATTGTAGTAATGCTGGCTCTAAGATCCGTCGATTGTGCACCATAATTATTATAGGCCATTCGTCGTCCATATTCGCCATTTCTTTAGCCAATTTGGCAAGAGAATCGGCTTTGGCATTTTGACCTCGGGGAACTTGAGTTAGTTTGACAACTGGAATTTGTTTCATAAGCTCAAGAACTCGCCGATGATAACAGGCCAACTCAAACTTGGTGATTTTATAAACTCCCAACACTTGATTTACAACAAGTTGAGAATCACCAAAAATTTGGAGATTTTGAATTCGGACATCGATTGCAATCTCCAATCCAGCTATTAGGGCTTCATATTCAGCCTCATTATTGGTCCGAGGTTCAGTCAAACTGAACGAAAATCTCATTATGCCTCCCTCGGGTGCTACGAAAATGATTCCAATTCCGGCTTGAGCTTTCTCGAGATTTGGAGGCCGAGCACGTTTGATTGACGATGCTCCATCAAAATACATTTTCCATACTCGTAGCATCTCCTCTTTTTCAACATTCATGATCTGCTCGTCAGGTAGATCGTCGTTGAGCGGAGAATCTGCAGGGATAGGATGTGCAGCGAGAAAATCTGCCAACACTTGCCCTTTCACTGCCTTTTGAGGGACATATGTGATATCAAACTGCAGGAGTATCACTGCCCACCTTGCCAAACGACCTGTCAACGCTGGTCTTGTCATCAAGAACTTCAACGGATCGATCTTTGATATCAAGGTGATTTTGTGAGACAACATATAATGGCGGAGCTTCTGAACTGCGAAGATCAGGGCCAAGCAATGCTTCTCGATTGGAGAGTAGCGGATTTCTGCTCCTATCAACCTCCGACTGATGTAGTAGAGTGCATTCTCCTTACCTTCTTCATTATGCTGGGCCAATAGTGCTCCGAGGGACTCTTCTAGTGCTGCCGTATACAGTATAAGAGGCTTCCCCGGGATTGGCGCTGCGAGAATAGGAGGATTCAACAGATATCTTTTGATGCTGTCAAATGCTTCTTGGCACTCTGCGTCCCATTTGAAACGGACATCTTTCTTCATCAGCTTTGAAAATGGCTGGCACCTACCCGATAGATTCGATATGAATCTCCGAATGAAAGCCAGTTGTCCTTGCAGCGAGCGAAGCTGCCGAAGATTCTTTGGAGGTGGCATCTCCACGATCGCCTTGATCTTGTTGGGGTCGACTTCGATGCCTCGATGTCGAACAACATATCCCAGAAATTTCCCTGAGGATACCCCAAATGCACACTTGAGAGGGTTCATCTTCAGATCGTACTTTCTGATCCTTTCGAACACAATTCTCAAATCATCAATGTGGTCTTTTCGGCCTATGCTTTTAATGACCAAGTCATCTACATAGCATTCGACCTTCTGATGAATCAAATCATCAAATATACGAGTCATCGCCCGCTGGTAGGTGGCACCAGCGTTCTTCAGGCCGAAGGGCATGACTGTATAACAGAATATGCCTATAGGCGTTCTGAATGATGTATGTCTTTCGTCTTCATGCGCCATTTTAATCTGATTGTAGCCTGACGATCCGTCCATGAAGGAGAACATATCGTAATTGGATGTATTGTCAACTAGAAGCTCTGATACTGGGAGCGGAAAGTCATCTTTCGGGCATGCCTTATTGAGGTCCCTGAAGTCGATGCAGATACGAATCTGGCCATTCTTCTTCTTTACAGGGACGATATTGGCAATCCAGTCGGCATATTTCTCTTCTCGAATAAAGCCTGCTTCTATGAGCTTCTTTGTTTCTGCAATCACCTGTTCTTCAATCTCCAATCTCATTCTCCTTGGAGCTTGCTTGACGGGTGTTGCATCAGGCTTGATTGCTAATTTATGAACTGCCACATCAGGGGATAAGCCAGGCATCTCAGCATATGTCCAGGCAAAGCAGTCCCTGAATTCACATAGTAACTCTTTTATTTCTTCTACTTGATCTGTTGGTAGAAGAGAGCTAATGAAGGTTGGGCGAGGGTCCTCCTCTGTTCCCAAGTTGACTTCTTTGAGCTCGTCCATCGTAGCAGCTTGTCCACCATCTTCCAGTTCTTCTGGTGCAGGCTCAGCTTCTACGGGTTGATCATCATAAGCATTGATTTCGTATGTTTCTTCAGCACCATCATCATCGGATTTGATTTCTCCACATGTGATCGCCCGACAAATCTCCTTCCGGAGGAATTTTCTTTTGATGAATCCAATACCTTTATATGCGTCTGTATCCTTCTGCCGTAACAGACGCGGACTCCTCCCATACCAGAGGCCTAAGCTTGTACGGAGCTGTCGTTTGGTAGTAGGAATATTGATTTGCTTTCGTAGCATTCTTTGAATATTTTTGGTACTGAATTTGGGTAGCCTCGTAGGAAATAATTCCTCGGAGTCGATGAGCATGCAATCCCAGTCATGATTCTCCTCTTCGCGAACTCCCGTGGAATATAACACATTCTTCGGCACAGTCCCATTCTTACGGGGAGGCAGATAAAGAGTGGAGAGTTCTTCAATTTTATGAACCTCGCGCGAAATGATTTCCTTGAAATGTTGCAAGGGAACACGTGTGACTACGAGTATGCTGTCTGAAATTAACAGACTGTCTATTCTTCTAGAGAATACACTCTGCACTGAGTTCATGTAGATTGAGTCGTAGTCATAATCATCATTTGAAAATTCAATCTGCCTACTCCATTCATCAGTGGACTGGCATATTTTTCGAGATTTGGATAAACTGATGGTGCACGGCTTCAACGAGAAAGGGCAGAAAACTCTTGGTTCGTTTATGCTTCCTCTTGTATTTGGGGAACTCCATACGGAAGCCAAATTCCATGTAATTGATGCGGACACTTCATTTAAGGCGCTATTGGGTCGACCTTGGCTGCATGAATACGGCGTTGTCCCTTCAACATTACACCAGTGCATGAAGTATCTCAGAGAAGGAGAAGAATTCAGAATTTCTGGTGATATTCAGCCCTTTGCAGTACATGAAGTAACAATTTATGAAGATGCAAAGTACTTCATGCCAAAGAAGCAAAAGTCGTCAAGTTCTCTTGAGGCTAGAGCATCAAATTCTAAGGCTGCAAAGAAACCCAAGCAAGAAGATGAGAAGAAGCGTGTAGGAAGAAAGAAAGCGACGCCAACTCTTCCTAAAGCATCAATCATTCCTAAACAAAAGAAGAATGTACCTCACCTTGGGAGTGACACGGATGAAGATGATGTTACTCCTACCAAATCTCGAAAAATATGCCAGTCCACTGATGAATGGAGTAGGCAGATTGAATTTTCAAATGATGATTATGACTACGACTCAATCTACATGAACTCAGTGCAGAGTGTATTCTCTAGAAGAATAGACAGTCTGTTAATTTCAGACAGCATACTCGTAGTCATACGTGTTCCCTTGCAACATTTCAAGGAAATCATTTCGCGCGAGGTTCATAAAATTGAAGAACTCTCCACTCTTTATCTGCCTCCCCGTAAGAATGGGACTGTGCCGAAGAATGTGTTATATTCCACGGGAGTTCGCGAAGAGGAGAATCATGACTGGGATTGCATGCTCATCGACTCCGAGGAATTATTTCCTACGAGGCTACCCAAATTCAGTACCAAAAATATTCAAAGAATGCTACGAAAGCAAATCAATATTCCTACTACCAAACGACAGCTCCGTACAAGCTTAGGCCTCTGGTATGGGAGGAGTCCGCGTCTGTTACGGCAGAAGGATACAGACGCATATAAAGGTATTGGATTCATCAAAAGAAAATTCCTCCGGAAGGAGATTTGTCGGGCGATCACATGTGGAGAAATCAAATCCGATGATGATGGTGCTGAAGAAACATACGAAATCAATGCTTATGATGATCAACCCGTAGAAGCTGAGCCTGCACCAGAAGAACTGGAAGATGGTGGACAAGCTGCTACGATGGACGAGCTCAAAGAAGTCAACTTGGGAACAGAGGAGGACCCTCGCCCAACCTTCATTAGCTCTCTTCTACCAACAGATCAAGTAGAAGAAATAAAAGAGTTACTATGTGAATTCAGGGACTGCTTTGCCTGGACATATGCTGAGATGCCTGGCTTATCCCCTGATGTGGCAGTTCATAAATTAGCAATCAAGCCTGATGCAACACCCGTCAAGCAAGCTCCAAGGAGAATGAGATTGGAGATTGAAGAACAGGTGATTGCAGAAACAAAGAAGCTCATAGAAGCAGGCTTTATTCGAGAAGAGAAATATGCCGACTGGATTGCCAATATCGTCCCTGTAAAGAAGAAGAATGGCCAGATTCGTATCTGCATCGACTTCAGGGACCTCAATAAGGCATGCCCGAAAGATGACTTTCCGCTCCCAGTATCAGAGCTTCTAGTTGACAATACATCCAATTACGATATGTTCTCCTTCATGGACGGATCGTCAGGCTACAATCAGATTAAAATGGCGCATGAAGACGAAAGACATACATCATTCAGAACGCCTATAGGCATATTCTGTTATACAGTCATGCCCTTCGGCCTGAAGAACGCTGGTGCCACCTACCAGCGGGCGATGACTCGTATATTTGATGATTTGATTCATCAGAAGGTCGAATGCTATGTAGATGACTTGGTCATTAAAAGCATAGGCCGAAAAGACCACATTGATGATTTGAGAATTGTGTTCGAAAGGATCAGAAAGTACGATCTGAAGATGAACCCTCTCAAGTGTGCATTTGGGGTATCCTCAGGGAAATTTCTGGGATATGTTGTTCGACATCGAGGCATCGAAGTCGACCCCAACAAGATCAAGGCGATCGTGGAGATGCCACCTCCAAAGAATCTTCGGCAGCTTCGCTCGCTGCAAGGACAACTGGCTTTCATTCGGAGATTCATATCGAATCTATCGGGTAGGTGCCAGCCATTTTCAAAGCTGATGAAGAAAGATGTCCGTTTCAAATGGGACGCAGAGTGCCAAGAAGCATTTGACAGCATCAAAAGATATCTGTTGAATCCTCCTATTCTCGCAGCGCCAATCCCGGGGAAGCCTCTTATACTGTATACGGCAGCACTAGAAGAGTCCCTCGGAGCACTATTGGCCCAGCATAATGAAGAAGGTAAGGAGAATGCACTCTACTACATCAGTCGGAGGTTGATAGGAGCAGAAATCCGCTACTCTCCAATCGAGAAGCATTGCTTGGCCCTGATCTTCGCAGTTCAGAAGCTCCGCCATTATATGTTGTCTCACAAAATCACCTTGATATCAAAGATCGATCCGTTGAAGTTCTTGATGACAAGACCAGCGTTGACAGGTCGTTTGGCAAGGTGGGCAGTGATACTCCTGCAGTTTGATATCACATATGTCCCTCAAAAGGCAGTGAAAGGGCAAGTGTTGGCAGATTTTCTCGCTGCACATCCTATCCCTGCAGATTCTCCGCTCAACGACGATCTACCTGACGAGCAGATCATGAATGTTGAAAAAGAGGAGATGCTACGAGTATGGAAAATGTATTTTGATGGAGCATCGTCAATCAAACGTGCTCGGCCTCCAAATCTCGAGAAAGCTCAAGCCGGAATTGGAATCATTTTCGTAGCACCCGAGGGAGGCATAATGAGATTTTCGTTCAGTTTGACTGAACCTCGGACCAATAATGAGGCTGAATATGAAGCCCTAATAGCTGGATTGGAGATTGCAATCGATGTCCGAATTCAAAATCTCCAAATTTTTGGTGATTCTCAACTTGTTGTAAATCAAGTGTTGGGAGTTTATAAAATCACCAAGTTTGAGTTGGCCTGTTATCATCGGCGAGTTCTTGAGCTTATGAAACAAATTCCAGTTGTCAAACTAACTCAAGTTCCCCGAGGTCAAAATGCCAAAGCCGATTCTCTTGCCAAATTGGCTAAAGAAATGGCGAATATGGACGACGAATGGCCTATAATAATTATGGTGCACAATCGACGGATCTTAGAGCCAGCATTACTACAATTCCCGCAGGCAGAGGGAATACCAAATTCAAGCCAACAGGATGCAACTCCGGTTGATCTTCAACCTCCCCAACCAGTTGATCTCGAAGATCAACTTGAAGAACATCAAGTTCCTAAGAAAAGACGAAAGGCCAGTCAAACTTCAGAATCATGGTGGCATTGTCTAGATGTCGAGGAAGAAGATGACTGGAGACTGCCTTTCATTGATTACTTTAAAGAAAGTAAATTGCCAACAGACAAATCACTAGCTGCTCAAATCAAGAAGAGAGCGCTACGATATGCATTTGTCAACAACACATTGTATCGACGTGCTTTCGATCAAATGTGGCTAAGGTGCCTAGGGACCAAAGAAGCTGATAAAGTTATGGCAGAAGTTCATGAAGGACTCTGTGGAGCACACCAATCAGGTCCCAAGATGGCAATCAAAATTAAAAGAATGGGCTACTATTGGCCGACCATGGTCAGAGATTGTATCAATCATGCTAAGAGGTGTCATGAATGCCAGATCCACGGTGATGTTATACATCAACCGCCAAATCCGCTGCACCCTACAATAGCATCCTGGCCATTTGAATGTTGGGGTACTGATATTATTGGGCCGATAGATCCGCCGTCATCAGCAGGACACCGCTTCATCTTGGCAGCGACCGACTATTTTTCCAAGTGGGCAGAAGCAACTCCATTCAGAGAAGTTACATCCGAGCATGTAATCAACTTCTTCACCCATAATGTCGTCTACAGATTCGGTGTGCCACGCCGCATAATCTCAGACAACGGAACTGCTTTCAAAAGTACAAAAATTTACAAGTTCGTTGATCGGCATAAAATCGATTGGCGGTATTCCTCTATATATTATCCAAGAGCAAATGGCTTAGCTGAAGCTTTCAACAAAACGTTGGTGAAATTGCTAAAAAAGATTCTCTCCAAGAACAAAAGAGAGTGGCATACGAAGATGGCAGAAGCGCTATGGGCGTATCGTACAACTTACAAAACGCCAACCAAAGCCACTCCTTACTCTCTAGTATTTGGAGTTGAGGCCGTACTGCCACTAGAAGTTGAACTTCCATCTCTTCGAGTTGCTGTCCAGAATGAGCTGACTCAAGAACAAAATGCTCGTCTAAGAATGGAGGAGCTTGATGCACTCGATGAAATCAGGTTACAAGCTCAGCAGAACCTGGAGATCTATCGAGCAAGAATGACAAAGTCCTTTGATCGAATGGTGCGTCCTCGGTCGTTTCAAGAAGGGAATTGGTCCTGGTGCAGAGAAGACCAATCATCCCGCACAGAAAAATTGGTGGCAAATTTGTTTCCAACTGGGAAGGACCTTTCGTCATCGAGAAGGTGTATCAGGGTGGAGCTTATCAACTCATTGATCTGAATGGTCAAAGGCCCATGCCGCCGATCAATGGTCGTTACCTGAAGAAATATTACGCATGAAATGCTATGTTTAGTGTATTATGCTTTCATGTCTGTTTATTAGCATATACATTTCATATTTTGAAACTCTCTTATGTTATGAGAATATATTTCAAAATCCTCCTGTTAGGCTGGGGGCATTTTAAATATTTATTCGGGTCGACATCGCGCTGCGTGCCGAGATCCCCGAATAAATATTTAAAATTTCAAGATTCCAATCCTATTCTGCTCTAAAATGTCCCTGCAAGACAGGGGGCATTTTAAATATTTATTCGGGTCGACATCGCGCTGCATGCCGAGATCCCCGAATAAATATTTAAAATTATCAATTCATATGTCTTGTGTGCTAAAGAATACACAGATACTCGTTTTTCAAAGCCTATGCAGGTGATCTCTCAAAGATTGAGACACCTTCTCCAACAAACCAAGACTCAAAGGTCAAGAAAGAGACTTTTGTGGCTACACACTCCTACAAATTGAGCCGGAAAAGCTTGAAGTCTTTCAACAGCCTGAAGCTTAAGGTTCGAATGGGTGTAAAAGGTCGGATCCAACACGCCCAAATATGGCCGGATCGCTGGCAGCTCCGTCTACTCAACAAGCCATAAGAACGGCCGTAGTAGCGGAACCCCCACTTCGTCAACCCGCCAGTAAAGACTGTAGGAAGAACGAAGGCCAATTTGACTCGACAAGTCCAAGTGATCGTAGTCTGCAAAGTTCTCCAAAATGACCGGAGAATCAAAGTTCTAAAGGAAGATGAGTCTCGAGCAGCTACTGAATGTTCGTAGGCTCCAAAATCCAAAACCATGAAGGATGACTCCAAATCTGCCAACTTCAGCAAAATCAGCATTGGGAAGCGCAATTCCCAAAGCTCAAGTCTGAAGATTGAATGGGTGTAAAAGGTCGGATCCAATAAGCCCAAATATGGCCGGATCGCTGGCAGCTCCCATCTACTCAACAAGCCATAAGAAAGGCCGCAGTAGAGGAACCCCCATCTCAGCGACTAGAGGACGAAGAGCTGTCAAATCCCAGCTCTCCCGATCTGATAAACTCAAGTGATTCAGATTAGAGTCTTCTCAAGTGGTTAAGGATCAAGATACTACCTACATTCGGTACTATCAACTGAATCTAAAACCTGCAAATCCTTCAACAAATCCGTCAAGCACAAAGCAAGGATAGAAGGAATTTTTCTTCAACAAGTCCGTCAAAGCACAAAGCAAAGGACAGAAGAAAACTATCCAAAGGTTCATGAAAAGCCTTAGGCAGAACTAATTGGATTTCGTCATCAACAAGTCCGTTACGCACAAAGCTCTGGACCGATGACTCCTCGCCATCGACCTAATACAAACCTAAGGGTTTAGGTCACCGGCATCTATCCCTTCATCAAGCCCGCCAAAGCTAGAAGCACAGGGCAGAAGGAAAACAAAAATTCTGACAAGTCAGCAAAGACAAATCAGACAACCCTTCGCCAAGTCCGCAGCACAAAAGCACAGGACAGAAGGATCAAAATCTCAGGGCTCTAGCTAAAGTTGCAGAATGAGTTCCCTGAATGATATCTACAAATGTCACGAAATACTGGGGGCATTTTAAATATTTATTTCGGTCGACATTGCGTTGAATGCCGAAATCCCAAAATAAATATTTAAAATTCTATCAAGATACAACCAAATGATAGAAAAATCTTGAGCATATGCTATCCACTAACGTCAATCTACAAAGATAAGATATCAACCATCTATGGATACATCTAGAAGCGCTATGGAGAAAGAAGAGTAGTGTGACATCCAAATAAATTTTGGAGATCCACTAAATGAAAATTTTAGTGTGACATCCAAACAAGATTTTGGAGATCCACTAAAAGAAAGTTAGTGTGACATCCAAACAATTTTTGGAGATCCACTAAATGAAAATCCTTGTGTGACATCTAGAATAGATATCTAGAGATCCACAGGGTCAATCAGCATGCAACAAACGTGGCCCGCTCCAGACGCCTACCACATTTGTTGGGGGGCATTTGTTAACCTGCCGTATAAAACAAAAAAAAAAAAAAAATTAAAATCCTTACCTACTCTGCCACCCCACGTCGAGCCGCAAGTTGCACGACCGCTGCCGCTCGAAGTCGCATCCGCCACGATGCTGCACGACAGGCTCACGTCGTTTAAAAAAAAAAAAAAGCAAAAGGGATCGAGGCCTCCCGCTCATTTGCTCCCACGATCGCTCTCACTCTCTCTTGCCTTCTCCCCTCTCTGTCGAATCAGAAGTTACGACATTTTGGCGGAAGAAACGACGGGAGCTCACTGCGGCAGTAATTTTCTCCCTTACGCACACTTCTTCGGCGCCCCCATTGCTGTTCGACTTCGTTGCTTCGACGACTTTGCCTTCCCGTCTTATCGGAGCAAGCAACGGGGGGCTCGCTCACCGTGAAGGCAACTTTCTCCTTCCAGCGCGCTTCTTCAGCCCCTGGTAGCTGTCGGACTTCGCTTCTTCGACGACTTTCCCTTCCAGTTGGAGCGGAAGCTAGACATTTTGATCGGAAGCAAGATCGGGAGCTTGTCGGCTGTGAAGTTAACTTTCTTCCTTTCGCTGCTTCTTCGGCTCACCCGTGGCTGAGCGACTTTGCTCCTCCGACGTCTTCCCTTCCTGTTAGATCGGAAGGAGCTCGCCGGCCGTGAAGGTAACCTTCTCCTTCTCGCGTGCTTCTCCGGCCAAAATCCCGTAAATCCACCGTCCCGAGGGATTTAAAAAAAATAATAATAATATATTTAATTATAATTATATTTAATTAATGTTAATTAATTATAAATATTATTTTTAATTAATTACAAATGTTATAATTAATTATATTTAATTCTAATTAAATTATTATAATTAAGTTAATTAATTATAATTAATTTTAATTAGAATTAATGTTAATTAATTATAATTTATAAGATTAATTATTATTAATTAATATCAATTAATTATAATTTATTAAAATTAATTAAAATTAATTAG
Organism: Dendrobium huoshanense; assembly: GCA_016618105.1. Classification (NCBI taxonomy): domain Eukaryota; kingdom Viridiplantae; phylum Streptophyta; class Magnoliopsida; order Asparagales; family Orchidaceae; genus Dendrobium; species Dendrobium huoshanense. The sequence continues at coordinate 21,790,944 of CM028348.1, forward strand.
TTATAATTAATCATGGATTAATTATAATTAATAATCTTAGTTAATTTTAATAAACTTTAATTAATTAGTTTAATTAATTAGAATTAATTAAAAGTAATTAATTAACAATAATTTAATAATTAATTAATATTAATTATAATTAAAAAAAAAAAAAGAGAGAGAGAGAAGAATTCCCATCTTGCCTCGATCATCATGTACCCGATCAACGAGCCTACACTGCCAGCCTGCCGGGACTTCAAGGTATAATTTCTGACTTAAACCCCGTTCTCGACGTTTGTAGCGGACCGGAGAACCACCTATACGCGCTCTTGTAGCACGGTAGGAGGGAGCCCGGTGCGAAGCATACGGCGAGGCGGGTAAGCCCTATACACGCTCTTGTAGCGTGGTGGGGACGACCTCGACCTCGACACCGACACCGCCGACGACTGCTACGTAAGGTATAATTTCTAACCCCAATCCCGTTCTCGACGTTTGCAGCGGACCGGGGAACCACCTATACGCGCTCTTGTAGCACGGTGGGAGGGAGCCCGGTGCGAAGCATACGACGAGGCGGGAGAGCCCTATACACGCTCTTGTAGCGTGGTGGGGAGTCACTGCTGTTCTGGTACGTCACTGCTGTTCTGGTACGGATACTGCTGAAGGCCCCATACACGCTCTTGTAGCGTGGTGGGATGAAATTTTGTACGGCCGCGGTGTCTACGGACACCTACCATACACGCTCTAGTAGCGTGGTGGGAAGGCCCAGCTCCCCAATTTTCCCCCAAATGGGGGATATGCCGGGGTGCTGCCGAAATTTTCACTGAAATGTACAAAGACTTGAATAATTTGAAGACCTTCTTGGGCAACAATATAGAAGACTTGTACTTGAACAAAAATGTACAGAACTTGAATTAAAATGAGCAGAGGACCTGTACAAGAACAGAGGACTTGTGGACCTAAATCAGAACCAAAATCTAAATGATTTCTAAAGACCAAATTCGAATGAAATAAAATCAAGCTGAAGCCCGATTCAAATCATTTGAACAAGAAATTGTACCTCAAAAGATCCCAGAAAACTTTGAACAAGCACTTGAACTTGTTCTTGGAACTCGAATTGTGCAATATCAGGGGACCCGAACATAGAACTCAAACTCAAGTGAACTCTAACATGAATTGAGTAAGATCACTCAAGCTCACTACTTGAACTCAAACTGGAACAAGATGTGGAGAATAGGGAACTCAAATTGAACTCAAGTTGGATCCAAATTTGACATGAGAAATAAAGAACTTGAACTTTCAAGAACAACACACAAGACTCAAGCATGAGTTGAACCTTGAACTTGGGTTCAATGGAATACATAGAAATGAGCTTTGGATGAATGAACAAATCAAGATCTCAGTGCACAGTCGTCCAAGCTAACAACAAGTTGCAAGTAGGAGATGAAATCTTGATGCACACGAAAGATGAATGCAACGAACTCCTACGACATTCCTTACAATGCCTGTTGATTGAGGAGGCAACACTACTATTGGATAGTCAAAGACCTGTCCTCTATAAACAAATCCAGACATTAAACCACCTGAGATTGGTGATAGGTGGGCATGATGTTGGCAACAATGGGTCTCTTATAAATACCTTCAGGAGGTCGTAGTGAGTACAACAATCCCCTGCAAATGGCTACAAACGACTTGTGGATAACAACAGTGTGTACATCGTAAGCATAACGAACCATTGTGGACACAAGTACGAATATCACCTACGACAACGGTGATCAAGATCTTCAAGTATTTCGGGTACGAAGCAACCCGATGTACGAAAAAACTCTACTACACTAAAGATCTCGAAATGAGATCTTTTCAAAGCAAAGCGGCAATCAGTAGACTTCAAAGTCCAAAAGAAAGCCTTCCCCGGTGAATGAGAAAGGGGGATTCAACATCAAAACTCATCGCCACCGGATCTGCAACACGGATACAAGCAGACAGAAGGCGTCTACAACCTACAACTCAACGCCACCGGATCTGCAACATTTGTACAAGCAGACAGAAGGCGTCTATAATTATTTCAAAGTACCCATGCACGTGCACCTTAGTTTGTATACACATAGGTACACAAGGGGTAAATACAATCTCAACCTGCATGGGCCCCGACGAGCGTGTTATTGGTACACACGTGACGCTTAGGGATGCTGCGCGGGTTGACAAGTGAATTCAAGTTCGAATCCGATCCTTCTATACGGATCAATAGAAGTCGACAAGATTCGAACTACCTAACAAAATACACGGTTGTATCGAACGGTGTATTTGTTTAAATACATTCTTTTTAGGCCTTCAAGGCCTAAAATCAAGAAAATTCACAAACAAAAGGCACAAAGCCTACGAGAAACCCGATCCTCGAGCAAAAGCTTGATCGAGTTGACAAGGTTCAATCAACAAATGGAAATGACCCCAAAACACCCCGATGATGGCCGTGTTGAATGATGATCTCAACCGGAGGGGTTAATTTCAGGCATTTTATGTCTCCCAAAAGTCCAAATCCAAAGCTCCACAAATCCCAAATTCCCAGATATTTAAATCTGAAATCAATCCATCAATCGCTTAAAGCAAATTCCATCCGCCCTCCGCAACAGTTTGCCGAGGCGGACAAATTCAAACAAACTCTAGCTCACAAAGAGCGAAATGCCTAGTCGAAAATATCACTAGGATCCATTCTCAAACAATCTCCTGCCAGTAAGGACGTGGTACGTGTCCTCTAACCGGCGGTCTGCCGCCAAATGGCACCGCAGGATAAACGGTTACGACGACCCGGGGCCCTCTGAACCGCGTGGTTTCGCCGCCAAATGGCACCACGATATATCGGTTATGGCCAGAGCCAATACGCTCCTTACTGACATCAAATCCTTGAGATATGAATCAATAGGATATGATCGATAGGGCACAAAGCCCTCCGTAAGCTAAGGTGGATTCAAATTTGTCCCCTTAGACAAACATCCAACCCCGGTCTACAAGGTCCCCTTGGACGAAGCAACCCATGGCTGCCGACAAGGATCCTTCTGTCAGGTTGGGTCGACTACCTCCTCTGACTAAGTAGACCAGGGACCACGATGGCCCGGGACGACGGAACCATGGGATCTTGATCGGGTCTATCATCCATTCCCCCCCACCATCCGCTTTAAGTGCACGATGGTGAAATTTCCTATTTTAAATATCAAACTTTTCAAATCTTTCCAAATACCCAATTCTAAACTCAAAATCCAATATTCCAAACCTATTGCTGCTACTATATGCCAGATAACACGTATCTCTATACGTATCTGATCGACGACTAGCCTTAATCGAAAGTTCTCTCTCGTGATCGGGAGGGGTAATTAACTATAGGGGCTTGCGCCTATAGGAAACCAGAACTCAGATCATAAAGTCCTCACAAAATGAGGGCGAAATCTCTGGGTAGTGTCTTATCTACAAACCCATCTGCCTTCCAAAATTTACCCCGGAACTTAGTCCGTTAAAACTCCCTCGCCAAAGAATAAGAAAAGCGATGCGGAGGCCGGGGCCGAATTTTCGGAGCCCACATGGAGCTTGTCATATTCTCTTACAGTGGTTCTACATTGTTCTTCTTTGATATGATGAGATGGTTATTTTTGTTAGTTTGATTATTTTGTTTTGAGTTGAATGCATCCCATTTTTTCTCTCATATATCTCATTACCTCTTTGCTTGTTTTCACATTTGTTGCTTGGGATGATTTATTCAAGAATTGGTGTGTCAGGTAGGTTCTATAATTTAATAGATGAGAAGATTTTTTTTTTTTGAATTATGTGCTTTGAGGAATTGTCTAATGCTTGGTGTAGTTGGAAATTTGCCTCATACTATTTGTTTTTATACAACAACAACAACATCAAGCCTTTATCCTAGTATGTGGGGTCGGCTACATGAATTCTTTTTCTCCATTGTGTCCTATTAAAAGTTAAATTCTCATTTAAATCTAATAAAGAAATGTTATTTCTAATATTTTATAACCAAGTCTTTTTAGGTCTACCTCTACCTTTCTTAACACAAGTCAAATCTAATACATCTATTTTCGGTCATCGGAAGGCCACCGTTTTATGTGACCAAACCATCTAAGGTGACTCTCTCTAATCTTATCTTCTACTAGAGCTATTCTAACCTTTTCACTTATATGCTCATTTCGTATCCTGTCTCTAAGAGTAAAGCCACTCATCCACCTTAGCATCCTCATCTCTACAACACTTAACTTAATATTATGCTTATCTTTTAATGGCCAACATTATGCACCATAAAGCATTGCAGGTCTAACCACCATCTTATAGAATTTTCCCGTAAGTTTGAGGGGGTCTTTTACAACAAGCCCGATGTATTCCCCCACTTCAACCATCCAACTTGAATTCTCCATTTTGTTTTTATAGCTTGTTTACTTTTCTTGCTTGGATCTTTTATATTTAATTGTTAATATAGAATCTCATTTATTAGTTTATTAATGAATTTCTTTTTTTTTAATCTCATTATACATTTATTTATTTTTATTCTAACTGTTAGGAAATAATTGAAGATTTTAAGTAAAACCTAACACTATTGGTAAAACCAATAAAAACAGTCCACAACTTCAATAGAAAACAGTAAAAAAAATTAATTTTATTGCAAGAAATCAAATATAACGGAAAAAAAATACCAAGATACAATTAATCCTCTATTCTAGAGGATGATCTATCTATCCCAAATCTCTAGACGCCGCTAGAGCTAAAAAATCTAAATCTAAGTTATCTCAAATTTCAACCCAAATTCAAGATGCCTTAACCCTAGGAGAACAAACTATTTAATGCATACAATCAAAAAGGAAATATCTAAACAGTCCCTACATTCAAAATTCCCTCCTAACTCCCTAAAAAAACCTTCTTAAAGTGCTCCCTTGGACCCGGCGGCTTGAACGGCGCGACAGGGAAGCGGAAGGCTCCACCTCTTTTCCGCCTAAGCTGGTCCTATGTGGGCCGGCTGGACCGGTCTAACACTAACCTTTTTCATTGTTAAGTGCCTAAGATGTACTATTTTTCATGTTTATGCAAATATCCCAAAAGTTTAGTTTGCCCTTTAAAGATTAGAAATAGTAGTTTGATTTCTATATTCTTAGGCTTTGTTTGATTTGAAGGGTAGTGGTTGAAATGAAATTAAATTACAAAAGTTTAGAATTTGAAGCTTTTAATTTATCATCATAGTTCATATATCCTTTTTTTTAATGTTAGTAAATTGATCAATATTTAAAGATAAAGAATGTGTAGTAGGAGCAATGACTGACTCAATGATCAGCTAATATCGTACATTAAGGAAGACGCATTTGACTTGATTCCGATAAAATTGTATTGCAACATTATAAAGTAAAAAGAAAATGAGATTCAAAGTTTATAATCATTATATAATTCTTCAATCATAATAAAATACAAGACTTTGCTTTGAATTTTGTCTTATATATATTTTTGTTTTTTATATATAATTATTTATGTAATAAATTTTCCCACCTTTAATAGAGAGGCTGATTCCGCCCCTACATATGGATTAGAATATCTAATGTTACAGATAAGATTTCATGATTAAAACAAAAAAGTGCTTTATGAGTAGTATTACATGATAATATAATTTCACGAAGACATAAATTTATCACGATAATCAGACCATCTATGACATATGATTCCTACTGTTGTGTAGTAAAAAGTCACTAATAGTCAAGTTTAGCATGGTAGAAACGAGAATATTCATATAGATGCATCAAAACTAAGAAGAATAATTAAGCAATGACTTTATTAGAAGGGATGGTAAGAGTATCATCGATTAAAGATAATATATTTTGATATTTTGGACATGTACATCAAAGAGTAAAAAATGTCTTGAAGAATTATGAAGGAAAATGGGTAGACTAAAGATAGCATGGATTTATTATTTGTGAACAAACCTGTTTATGGAATGAGTTTAACATTTGATGCAACATTCAATTGAAACAAACAAAGAATGAGGACTCTTTAACTCTACCCCAAATAGTTGGGATAAGGTTGATAGAGCAGATGCTATGGTTCGAGACTAGATGATTTTGCCAAGCATTGATTTTTGCTTCAACTGTAGCAATATGTAGCCTGCTCATGAGACGGAAGAAAACAACTTTTCTACGACGTAGAGGTAAGGTTGTATTCATCAAAATTTCACCAAAGTTCACAATAGTGGGAGTCTTTTGCATTAGTTACGCCCATATGATTCAGATCGTGTTATTGATATCTTGCAAGTCTTTGGAATTGTGTCAAATGATCTTATGTGAATGTGTATCTCATCACTTTTAACAAGCCATCCAAGTGTAGGCTAGGACCAATTGGCATGACGTGCAGGATAATACTTTTATCTTATATTGGTCATCATCTAGATATCTGGTTACTTGGAAGCTGCAGAAGTGCCTATTGCATGTTTGCACTTTTTGACAAAAAAGGTTTTGCACTCATAAAGAATGTTCGGGTATTTATCAGTTTCTAGTTATTTTTTTAGGTACTCGTTGTTCACCCTAGTAGTTAGGGAGGAACTTCTAATTCTACTAAAGAAGAGTTGTTCAAATACTATGTTATCTTGTTTCTTGAATAGTGTGTATTTCAAGTCCTTCCATCTCCACCAAGTTGAAACTGAAGAAGCAGTTCCAAGTCTCCCGCATTGTAAAATGTCTCCTAATTACCTATTGGTATCCTCTGCTAATATGATTAGAATTTTTGCATAGCTAATGGTGAAACACTTAGCAAACTTGATGTCATTTATCAATTATTCAACTTTAATGTGTCATATAATTTAGCGTTTGCCATTAGTTATACCATTATAATAATTTTAGTTTTAATAAAGAATTAGCCATTGTGAAAGGTATTGACAAAATGCATGGGTTTAGGAGGTTAGTGATTAGGATGTGACTTTCCATCTATGTCAATTTTAGTTGGTTTTTTTCTCGTAAATCTATTTATATTGTGTTTCTGCATATTATGCCCAATGTGCTAGTCCTTGTAATCCTGGTATCTGTTTGATTTAATTTGTTTTTTTTTTAATATCGTACTATAGCTGATTTTCTATTATGCCAATGACCATTATCATAGTGATGCGTTAGAACATCCCTGTTTGGGCATTATGCTTTGGCTAAATTTGAAAGGCGATAAAATAACTGGTACTAGCTTCTTAGGATGTGAGGATCTGAGCTAGTTCAAGCCGAGCATGTGAAAAAACTAATTATGTATTGATAGCAAAAATTGATCTCAGCATGGATTAGCTCGTATGCTTGATGACTTGGCTTTTTTTTTATTTTAAGAAACGAGAGATATTAGTATTTTTTTTAATCTTAAGGAAATTGGATATAATTCAGAAAAAAACCTGAGGCCTTTATCTCTTTCAATAAGTGACCATTGTTGAGCCTGTTGCAAACTCCCTATCTCTTTCTCTCCTCTCTTCAATAAACATATGTTTTTTTTTTTTTTTCCCTTTCCTGTTTGTTGCTTTGATGATTCAATCTTCCCTTCCTCCAACCATACTTGTCAACAGGAAATGGCGCACCACAGCGCAAAGTTCTCCGTGGAGTCATGACGCATAGTGCATGGCGTGGCGTGCGCCATTTTGAACACGGCGCAAGATAAAAAAATAATTATAAAAATTATTATATGGATCCTATTTTAGAGTATCAATCAATTTGGGTAAGACTTAGTTGGATATGTTTGTGGTCCAAAGTCTAAACCATTAAAGTGAGCATCAAGTTTGTCCAAAATTTCTATTAAAATAAAGTCTAAATAAAATTTAATAAAACATAACTAAACTATTTTAATCATATTAAATTATTTTAAATTAATTGTTACATAATTTTAGAAATTAAAATATATTAATATTAAAAACTATTTATAATTATATGAAAAAATCCCTAAAATTCAAATTGCGCATGCCGTGTGCCAGCGCACACATGACTCAAATGGCGCGCGCCAACTTGAACATGTGCGGCGCACCATGTGGTGCCGTAGCTATGATGCGCGTTATTTTGCGCCATTGACAAGTATGCCTCCAACACCTACTCTTCACTTGTGTCCATTGCCCTCATCCGTATCTACTGCCAATTTCATGCTCCCTTTTACCTGCTCTTTTTACTTTTTCCATTCCTTTTCTCCTATTTGGGATTTCTAGATTATCCATTGCTCCACTGGCAATGCCATCCTTTTTTTGTTGGCCACCTCTCTATAACTGTCCCTTCCTCTGTTTGCTGTTTTTGCTAACCGGCTGATGATTCATCAATCTAAGTTACATTAGTTCATCTTAGAGGCAAGTCAAATCCTTTAGAACTTTCTGGATCTTTTGACTCTCAGCTCTTCATTCAAGGTTCGCCAATACACTTCTTATTCCGAGGTTTATAATATCAGTTTGGTTCTTCTATTTGTAATTTGAGCTAGTTCATTGCCTGTTGTTCCCTCGAGTGGAAAATGCCAAGGATATTTTCCCTTAAAGGATGTGATCAGAATACCGAGAAGCTTCTTCTGTTGTAATACTTCAAAGGTTATTGTCCATTGAAGAATGTTATATCAATAAAGAGAAGCTTCTTTTGATGATTAGGTCCAACTGGATCCAAGGCTATATTCTATGATTTTTTTAACATTTTCTGATCATCAACGTAAAATTAACTTGAAATTTTACTGCTGTTTTGTGAAAGTTCCTTTAGTTTAGAAGTTCACTAAGTTGGTAAATTTAATTCAAATATCCAGTGCAGTTGAAGATTTTCATGATTTCATTATTTACCTATTTTTGTTACATATATTTGTTTTGCAGTGCCAGTCTCAGCTGAAAAGACTTTATGCTGATGGAATCAAAGGATGTCAGATGGAGTTTTCAGCTTATAATCTACTTTGTGTAATTTTACACTCTAATAATAAAAGAGATCTTTTATCATCAATGAACAGGTACTGGAAACTACCTGCATATTTGTTTTACCTATCAGTCTACGCGCATGACATTCCTTAAATAGCATTCCTAGGATACTTTAAGTTGACATTATCCTTGAAATTGGTATCTTAAAATTTAATTTTTGGAAAGTTGGATTGGGCTCTACAGTTCTTGAGTGCCATTAAGATGCAGGGCTTGGGGTTCCAATCTCTTTACGTTAGGTGGTTCCCGGCATGGGCAGAGGTGGTAGGGACATGAAGTTGTCTAGATCACCCCTTGGACCAATCCTTGCCCCCAAGCCTACCAATCCTCCCTACTAATAAGTTTCCTCCAAATGGCATTGGGAACTTGCCCAGGGTTAAAAACTACTTTTTTATAACCCTATAGATTGTACTTAGCGTAAGAATTTATTCATTATCATGCTAATTACCTCATGCGACTGCCCATCTCATGTCTGAGTGTTTGCTCTCAGTTTGTCAATTGAGGCAAAACAGGATGAAGCTGTAAAGCATGCTCTTGCTGTGCACTCTGCTGTTTCATCTGGAAATTATGTGCTGTTTTTCAGATTATACAGGGCAGCTTCAAGTTTGATTACCAGCCTTATGGGTACATGTACTTAAAGACTTGCTCTTTTAATATTTCATTAAATTAGTTTTGAACTTATTTTAGTTCTTTGCACTCTAGATCTCCATGTAGAAAAGATGAGGTTTGAAGCTATGAAATGCATTTCAAAATCATACAGACCAACTGTGCCCGTTTCATATATAGCACATGTGTTGGGCTTCTCAACTTCAGCACAAACAGGTTTTGATGATGAAAACGGTGCAAATGGACTTGAGGAGTGTGAAGAGTGGTTGAAGGCACACGGTGCAGTTCTTGTTGCTGAAAACAACGCCGAACTGCAAGTGGATACTAAGGTTTGCTCAGTTATTCCTATCTGATCAATCCTGCATGGGATCTTTTAATCGCATATTTTGTTTCAGTTTATGACCATAACTTCGGTTTCGTTTGGGACAGCTTTCTTACTGCTTAAAGCAGTTTTGTTGTACATAAATTTTAGTTTTTGTATTAAAAAGCTGCTTTAAGAAGCAGTGAGAAAGCCGTCCCTAACGAAGCCTTCCTATCAAACTGCTCCTTTTTGTCGGACTGTTTTTAGGATTTAAATATACTGTATGGGTTTTAGGATTATGTGCCAAGCAGGTTAACCGGAACCCATCCAAGAATCTGATTATTGTTCTTGGACTTCGACTCCCCTCGTGGATTGAGACCGAGATGGGTTTTGAATGGAAAATCCCTGCTTGATTTCATAGTCAGGCAAAGAAATTTTTACTGTTAACTTAAAAACCAAAGTGAGAAATGTGCAGAGCAGAGTTTAATTGATTGCACTTTTTAACTTAAGTAAACATAAGGTTGACAGAAGGTAGTTGCAAAATAAATAAATAAATCAAGTACCTATTTTTTATTTGAAAATGAACATTATAAACCATTTGCTCAATAACAGCTGCCATGACGGTCTTAAACTCTTTGCTTATCCATGATTTTTTTTTTTTTTAAGATTTTTAATGTTTTGTTAGTGATCATTCTCGCTTATAAACTTTCCATCGAGCAATGCGTCCACTTTACATCTAAGTAACATGTCTCTTGTGAAATTTTTATGAAACTTTTTTGGATTCTGAGAAGTTAGAAAAATAATCCTAAGTATCTCATACCGGATTTTAATCTTATGAAGTTTTAATTGAATATTTTTGTTCTTTCAGAGTATTATTCATTTGTTACTGTTTTTTTTTTTTTTTTTCTTCGGTTGATTTTTAGAGGCAGCCTTCCTTTGAACCCGGTTAGAAAATTAGATGTATTAGATTTGACTTATGTTAAGAAAGATAGAGATAGACCTAAAAAGACAGGGTTAGAAAATATTAAGAATGACATTTCTTTATTAGATTTAAATGAGAATTTAACTCTTAACAACATACAATGAAGAAGAATAATTTATGTAGCCGATTCCATATAATAGGATAAAAATTTGATGTTATTGTTGACCTTTTCAGGCCTCCTCCTCTACTCTTTACATGCCAGAACCAGAAGATGCTGTTGCACACGGGGATGCTAATCTTGCAGTGGATGATTTTTTCACTCGGACTTGATGATCTTGCAAAAGTGAGAAAACTCCTATAAAAATAAGTCGTATACTTTTCGCCAGGTGAAGTAAGATGGAAATTATCACGTAAGTGACGCTATCTTTTCCTTTTTTTTCCTTTTTAATGGCGAAATATTCATGGAATTGGTTGCAGCCCCAAACCTCACATAGAATAGTTAGCGGGTTGAATTGGCATGGCCAAAAGCTTCCATTTCACTTGTTAATGGAGATTTGGCCTGGAGATTGATTGATTGTAAATCTAATCAGCCCCAGGTAGAGTAGAGTGGGCTCTGAGTAACACTTTGTATCATTTATTAATTGTAGTAAGATATAAATAACATTGTTATCAGGTCCTTTAATCAAATAAAAATTCCTAGAACATTGAAAGCCTTTTTTATTGGTTGAGATTCATTCTGGAACTTTCCATTTCATTAGAATCGTCAATTATATTCATCGTAAATTTTTATTTTTCTTATTTTATGTTTCGAATTGTCTGTAACTGCTTGCAGGAGTTTATTTCTGTCTTTAAATTTTGCATTTTGGTTTACATTTACTGGTGAATTTTAGTGCTTGTAATATTTTCTGAAAGATAAGATTGCTTAGCTCTTGTACTGTTAAATGTTTACTCGATAGCACAATTCATAACTATTGAAGTTTTTTCATATACAATATCTTTGACTGTTTTTTTACTGAAATATTTGAAGGCTTGAGAATTATTGTCTGTGAACATGATGTCTACTTAGGGCCTTGGCTTAATTGTAATTTAAGTTGTTATTGATAATTGCAGTATACTAATTTGATTAATATAATTGTTGCGTATTGGAAAATTTGTGGTAGTAAGAAGGTTTAATTTCTTAGCATTTTACGAAGATTAGGGTAAGCACTGATAAAATTGGATTGGAATATATATCAAATTTTTTATGTGAAGAACTCAGAAAAAGAAAGTTATGAGGTTGTCTTTTTGAAATAATTTTATTAATATTTATTATCTGTTAGAAATAGTATTCTTCCTCGTGATTGAGAAAAAATGTTGATACAATATAATAGAAATAAATTATATATATAACAATTATGTGTGGTAGTTGAAAGAGTATTATAGCATAAGAGCAATCTTCTAACTTTTTTTTTGGGGTTATGCGATTGATGAAAAGTAAGTGTGAAGTATTTTAAAATTAAAAAGTTTTAAGAATTTGTGTTTGGTTTTATGAAAAAAAAAATGCAGAGTAAAGTTTTGGTAAATTTTAACTTTGATTTTTGATATATTTAAAACTCTTATGTTTTTGGCTGAATTCTTAAAGCACCACAAGTTGATGTCGCTCTTACTGTTGTTCACTTCTGTTGATGTCATCAGCCAATACTATAGCCTTGCCCATGGTATGCCCTGCTTAGCGTTGAAGGTGGATAACATAACAAGGTGTTGGTGTAGTCAAGTGATAATGATTAAAAGAGTTATAGTTATGTAATATTGGTGTAAGAACCTTAGGTAGGTGATTGTGGTCAGAGGTCGTAGTAGGATGAAGGTCGTAGTTAGGCAACGATGTTCAGGTCGTAGTTAGGCAACGATGTTAAGGAGATCTTAGTTGAGTGTTGGTGTTCAAAGATCTGATTATTTATCTTAAGCATTGATCCATTCAATGCACTTGAGAGGAAATTGGATCTAATGGTTTTTTTTTTTTACATTTAGATCATTTATGATAAACTCTTACACATAACACAAGCACAAAAACTTGAACCCAAAACTTTTTAGATAAAAATTTAAGCTCTTAACTAACAAATCAAACTGAGCTCTGTGATCCAATGTTACTCATAAAAGATACTAAGATCCTACTGCATATTCGAATCCAGCCAAAAAAACAGAGAACAAAAGTGACAAAAACTTGAAAACTCTCCAGAAGTGGACAAAGAAAAATAAAGCTGAATCGATCTAAGAAACAATTTTAGAAGACACAAAAGCCCAACTCACTATCTTTTCTCTCTTCCGCAAGCTTGGAGAACCTCCTCTTCCCATTTATCAGTTCCCCACCATCACACTTTTCACCAACCCCACCGCGGCCGCGCTCCAGCTTCGTCAACACCTGCAATACTTCCTTCATCGTTGGTCTAACCGCCGCCTCCCGCCCCGTGCACATTATCCCCAACATAAACACCACCTCCGCCTCCTCCCTAAACTCCGGCGACCCACCCACCACCTCCTCATCCACCATCTTCCCCATCTCCCCTCCTCTATCCTTATACCGCCGCCATGCCCAATCCGCAAGGTTCCCCTCTTCGTCATCCCCTCCGTCCCCTGCCTCCCTCCCCGTCGCCAGCTCTAGCAACACTACTCCGAAGCTGTACACATCCACCTTCTCGTTCACCTTCCTCATCGCCGCATACTCCGGAGCCATATACCCGAATGATCCCGCCACCACCGACGCAGTCTCCGGCTCGCCTCCCCTCGCTAGAATCCGGGCAAGCCCAAAATCAGCAATCTTGGCCTGAAATTCGTGGTCGAGCAGTATGTTGCTTGACTTCACGTCGCGGTGGATCACCGCCGGAAAACAGTCATGGTGCATGTAGCAGAGTCCCTTTGCCACTCCAACGGCTATTTTCAGTCTCTTTGGCCAACTCAGAGACGGCTGCCGGTAGTGATCGCGTCGCCGGCGGTGGAGCCAGCTGTCGAGACTGCCTTTCTCGACGTATTCGTATACGAGGAGCTTGGAGTTCGGGCCGGAAACACAGCAGAGGAGCTTCACGATGTTGGCGTGGCGAATGGAGCCGAGGATCTTCACTTCAGCCTCGAACTCCTTTTCGAGCTTTGCGTCGAGCTTCCGGAGGTTCCACACTTTCTTGATCGCCACCGTTTTGCGGCGGAGGGAGACGCGGTATACCATACCACCGCCACCGCTTCCGATGAGGTTTCTGGTGGTGAGCCCACGGGTGATTGCTGATTCGCTGAAATCTACGGGGTGGAATGCGGTGAGCTTCCAGGCCGATGAGTCGTGATTGATGCTCTTAGAACGGCAGTGCTCTCTGTATAAGAAGGCAGAGAGGGCGACAACGACGACGAAGAGGGAGAATCCGAGGATGAGAAGAGTAATGGAGATTTTAGTATGACTGATCGATTGGTCTCTGCAAGTTGGGAGCTCGGTGAGGGTTTGGGAGGCGCAAAGGGATGGATTTGAGAGGAAGCTTTGGTCGTAGGCTTGATTCTGTAATGCCATTGGGATCTCGCCGGTGAGGAAATTGTAAGAGAGGTTGAGGAAATTGAGCTTGAGGCTGCCTAGGGTCGGAGGAATCTGGCCTGAGAGATGGTTAACAGAGAGGTCGATGGAGTTGAGCACCGGCATGGCTGCTATGGATTCTGGGATTTCACCGGAGAGGAGGTTGCCTGTAAGATTAAGCTGGTTGAGGAATTTTAATGATCCGATTGTTGCTGGGATTTTGCCGGTGATCTGGTTGTTGCCCAGGGAGAGAACGTGCAGGAAAGGAAATTCGGAAAAGTTGGCCGGAAGTTCGCCGGAAAATTTATTACCGTCGCCGTTGAACATTCTGAGGTTGCCTGCCAAAGAAGGGATTTTTCCTATGAATTGATTGTTTCGAATATCCAATAGCGTCAGATTCCGTGGCAGTTTATTCGGGAGAGAGCCGGTGAGTGAGTTTCGCCGCGCAATCACGACGGAGAGATTCGGCGCTGACCAAATTCCGGCAGGGAATTCGCCTGAGAAGCCATTGTTTTGAATATGGAGACTAAGCAACGTGTAGCAGCTACCTAATGATTCCGGTATGTTTCCGATTAGCATGTTGTCCGACACGATTAGAGAAGTCAGCGCCTTGCCATTGCAGAGATGCTCCGGCAGTTCACCGGCGATCACGTTGTCGTCCACCTCTAAATTTGCTAACTTTGAGTATCTGCCCAACTCAGGTGGTAGAATCCCTGTAAACCTATTGTTGAAGAGACGAATATCAGTGAGCTTATGTAGCTTGCCAATGCTCGCCGGTATCGCGCCGGAGAACTGATTAAAGTACAAGAATAAGATGGAGAGGTTCCTGAGCTGGCCCATGACTTCCGGTATCGTTCCGGTGAGCTTATTCGTGGAAACATCGATCTCCACCAGTCCCTCGCCCCCAATGGATTCATTGATCCCTCCGGTAAGTTTGTTTGCATATAAATACAATTTTTTCATCTTCTTCAGCATCCAAACCCCCGCTGGAATCTCTCCGGTGAGCGAATTCATAGCAAGGTCCAAATGCTCCAAATTCTCCATCTTTCCGAGAGTTTCAGGAATCCGGCCATTCAAACTCATCTTCGCCATCCACAGAAAGGTAAGGCCGGTCAAGTTCCCGAACTCCTCCGGAATGCTCGTCGGAAGAAAAGGGTTGGCTGCGAGCCAGAGCGACTCGAGTGTCGAAAGATTCGAGATTTCCAATGGAATGATGCCATCGAAGAGATTGTAATCAAGGTGGAGTCTTTTGATCGCCGGAAGCCGGGAAATGGAGGTAGGGATGTCGCTGGTGAAGTTGTTGGCGGACAGAATCAAGTCAGTAAGGTTTCGCGGCATCCTATCGATATCAGCGGGGAGCTCGCCGAAGAAGAGGTTTTGCGAGATGTCGAGGTATTGGAGAGCGGAACAGTTGTAGAGAACAGAGGGAAAGGGGCCAGGGATGTTGTTGAAGGAGAGGTCGAGGTGGGTGAGACCATGGAGGTTGCAAATGGACGAAGGGATCGGTCGGGTTAAGTTAATGCTGGGTATGGAAATGCCGGCGACGGCGTCGCTGCCGCCTGCTGCGCATTGGATTCCCAGCCAGCTGCAATGGTCACCTGAGGCGTTCCAGGAGCTGAGGGAGGGAGGATTGCCCCATTCGTCCTTGATTTTAAGCAAAATCTGCTTATCCTCTGATTCTGCTGTGGATTGGGAAAAGAGGAGCAAAGCAGGGAGAAGGGGGAGGAGGAGGAGGGGGAGAGGAGGGAGAAATGGAGGGTCTGGCGCCATTGGAGATGGTTGTCAGCTATTGCATTTGAGTTTATTTTATGAGCGGCCGGGTTGCATATTTGGTTGTTAGTAAAGGCGTAAAGGTTGAATTTTGGAGCTTTAGATTCCAAGTTAGGGAGATTATGATAAGAAGATGACGATGATGAATTGTGAAGTATAAAAAGGGCGAGAAGAGGTGATGTTTGTGTCGTAGCTTATCACTTGTTTTCATTCCAATTTTAAAATGGGTTTGAGACAATATGGCCAAACGGTAATGTCCAAAGCAATATAAGAGCATTTTATGAGATTGAAAGCAGAGGCTGCTTAACGATTCAAAGTGTAATAACATTTGAAAAAAATATTAGGCTGATGTAACTCAAGTGGGATCAGAGAGCTAAGTCCATCTCCAACTAAACGTCAATCAAATATTTGTCGTTTACGGCTTACTCCATCCGAACGCTATTTTCTTTGTTTTTTTTGGAAAGTTAAGGGCATTGCCCAATTCCATTAATAAGAACTAGTTAAATGTGTAAAAAGAAAGGTATAAAGAGCAAAAGAAGTGTATAAATAACCCCTAATGACAAAAAAAGGAACAACACTTTTCCGCACCAAAAATATACATGACAAAAAGAATAACGAAAAAACAATAAGCTTCAAAGAACCCAAAAGGGCTCAGGAGTAAAAAGGATTGCAATCACCGGAAAGAACAAAAACTCACCTGGTTGCGAGGACTGCCATCAAGAGAAAATCTGGTTGCAAGAGACCGCCATCCAGGGGGATCGCTAAAGCAATCTAGCATCATTGCCCCCAAATTTGCAAAACCCATCCAAAACCTGCCAATATTCCCAGAAACAAAAACCAGAGAACCGATAGCCATCACTGCAACAGTTGAAAGAGAACGATGCCAGAAAATTCAAAAACATAGAGCAGCAAGTAGTTCTGTAACTTAAAAAATAGACCCTTAAAGCAGATTCAGCAAAATGTTAGTTTTCTTCCATTTGTAGACTCTAGAAAAAACTGCTTTTTTTTTATCTTAATACAGATCGTAGAAGAGCTAGAAGCAGAATGAGCAAACATCCTCTCGTTTCTTTCTTTCCACACATGATAAATAGTACAACAAATGATGAGATAGTAAAATCTTATTGATTTTAAAGAAGTAGCGGGCAGTCGTCAACCTAGTCAAATTACTGCACCAATTTTGGCCTAAGCAGAATCGAAGAGCATGCAGGTATCAGAGAGGTAATAATGCTATGAGTGTATGAGTATTCAAAAAAGAGATGCATACAGCTTTCATAAAGGAGTGGCACAATGCACATGTTAAATCCACCACAAACGCTAATTTTAACGACAATTTTTTTTTATATTAACAATAGAATTCAGTTAGAGATGTTACTGTTTGATGTGACTATTATTGTATTTTAAGTGGAAAATAAATTTTCCTTTGGGATGCCCTAAAGGGGCCAAAAATAAGAAAATATTGATATCACATCTACAATATTCAATATTAATTTTGACACAATTTATAGATTCAAAAACACTCATAACATGAACTCAAACTTTAACAATAATTTATTAAATATGATTGCATTTGAATTCAAATATTCCCCAATGAACTGACAATAGTAATTCAATGCATGTAAGGCTTATATATATTCTTTCTTTTTCATCAAACTTTCATGTATTTCATTCACATAATTTTAAACTTTTTAAGGATCTTGCAATCTTAATAGACAATTTCCTTGAATCTATATCTTATGGCTTCTCAAATAGTTGTGACTCTTATAATTCCATCATTGAATTGCTCCATAAAAGAGGAGCAATTTGATACAAAAAGAATGCCATATTAGCGTTGTCTACATTGTCCTTAATTTGGATCCTTAAAGCTTCATAAATTTATTTAAGGAAATTCAACCATTAAATTTTTTTGATCTGTTACCTTCATTGAGTTTATCAAATCCAGAGCTTCAAAATATTTTCCTTTGTTCATTGATCAGAGACTTTATTGTCATTTAGACAAACTACATGTTCATTGAAAGAACCCTACACTTGGCTTCTTAGACATCAATACATTTGGATTGTCTTAACTTCTTAGAGCTACATGAAAGAAAATACATTATTAAATCAGAATTAGGTTTCGTTTGAGGCAGCTTTCTTATTGTTTTCTAAAGCGGCTTTTTGAAATTTTTGTACTGAAAAGCTGCTTTAAAAAAGTAATAAGAAAGTCATCCCAAGCGAAGCCTTAGTATAGTAATAATATGATTACATAGAGAGTTACTGATCAAAAGAATATGACTAAGACTTCGTTTAGGATAGCTTTTTTGTTACTTCCTAAAGTAGCTTTCTAGTACAAAAATTTCTTGAATTATAAAATTTTATATTAGAAAGCTATTTTAGGAAGCTGTATGAAAGCTGTCCCAAACAAAACCTAAATCAACTTAAATGATCTATGATTTCTTTTAATATTAGGTAAGAAAAGATATCAATGAGAACAAATTTATAAAAATTTATTGAGAAGAAAAAGAAAATAAGATGAAGAAGAGATGTGAAGACATGCCATTCAAAGGAAAATTTCAAATGAAATGCAGTAGTTGGATTGATAGAAAAGAAGGGTGAAAAGGTTTATCAACGAAAGTGCTTATGTTATTAACAAGTACATAGTTGATATCTAAAAAAAATCTTTAAATTTGCAATATTTAAGATATAAGTATGATGCAATTATCAAATAAACAGTTAAATATGTAGTTAAAAATTATTTTTTATGAATATTTTAACTTCATCAAATAATAAAAATAATATTTAGTGAAGTATTTAATTTAATCTATAAGCGAATTAGTGCACTCGATGAGGAGTTCGATACTAATTATATAAGATTTATTCATTTTTTTATTTAGATAATTTAGCAAGAAATAATAATCTTTTTAAGGTATGGCATATTAATAAAAAAGCTTGATATTTGCAAAAATGTTAATTTATATTTATGAATATTGCATACTAGCCTATGCCTTCAAAGGTGTTAAATGGTTACTAGTGAGTCATGGCAGAGGGACTTGGAGGCCGAATAAAAAGAACTTGCCTAGCGATCCAAGAGGAACTACTAGCCTCAAGCTTATAGGGAACTGGTCTAGAGTGATCCACAGGTGTTACTCACCCGTGCCTGCTAAGAAGCTCACAATTTGCCAGGTGAATTAGGGATTACGGCACTTGCCACATACCTGGACCACACCCTTAGTTACCCACTCCCACCTCAAAGAGATCTCAGACACTCGCTCTCTCCCAAAGCGAGCATCCTTGTAAAATTTGGCTACAAGAAAATGTGTACTCATAGGACCCTCAACCTATCTCATTGCGACCATGAAACTCGGAGCACTTCATTCCAACGACAACACCTCACTCGCATTTCTCTTCCCCGGCAACATCAGCAAGCTTACAAATCGTCAATCTGCTTTCATCTCTGCACTTGTCCGAGCACACTCACAGTCGTTCACTCGACATATTGTGCTCGTCCAAGGGAAACTCGTAGAAGATTCCTAACCTTATTTAGACAATTTGGAGGTGACACATGCTTAGGATATCTTGCAGTATTGTACAAGTGTTTTGCGTAGTATTGAAATTTTATTTTTTCCTATGTAGTTTTTCATATATCCCCCTGAAACTCTATAAATAAGGGATGCTAAGGATCAAACATGGTACATTTTTAAACTTTTTGGCTGATTTTAGTTGACATTCTTGATTATTCTGCAAAACTTTCCTTCGCTCTCTCAAATCTTTCTTTCTCATAGTCAAACTCACTTGACTGATGAGTCCAGCCTGCTAATAAGGTCTAGTATCTTTCACATACTAAGTTAAATCGAACAAACATGAAAGTAATTGTCCAGCCTGCTAATTATAATTTTTGTACTAAAAAATTGTTTTGAGAAACAGTATGAAGGTTATCCCAAATGAAACTTTAATAAAAAAAATATATAAATAAATTTAGATAACGAAATGGTCAACTCGATCATCACTTGTTGATAACTACATCAATAGATGAAAATTGCTAAAAAAAAATTATAAATATTGTAGTGAAGGTACTAAAGTATTACATAGCCGGCTTGAAATTTTCAAATGTCCAATTGACTGTAAAAAAAATAATTGATTATTGTTTTTTTTCTAATTATTAGAAAGTTATTAAAATGTAACTCAATCTTTAGCTCTAATTTAATGATATGTTTCTCTGACATACTGTTGCTTAGCAATATTAAAATGCAAGCCATATGGCATTGTTATTAGAAGCCAAACTTTACCGAAGATATTATTAAATTGAAACATTATTAAGCGGTTATTTGGCTGGCTGTATTTTGATTGTAAAATAGATATATAGGTTTTGAAAATTAGGACGCTTGAATGATTGTTTTACGAATGTAATATGTTTTAGAATTGCATTTGGAAATCAATCTCTAGTTCAATATGAGGAGAAATTATTCTGTGCGGACACCGGGCGGAGATAACCGTCCGGTTTGTCTCTGTGAACAATAATAACCCAGCCCAGTGAGCTACACTTTTACTGTAGCTCACTACACTTTTTACTATTCACAAAGACAAAACAATACAGTTATCTCCGTCTGTATTTGAAAATTATCATGTTTTAAGTGAATTGCAAACGCATTGCTCAAATAAAAGTGATTTTGGTTGGTCGCTATAACATGTTGTCATCGTAGGCCACTGCCACCATCTCCTATCACCATCGGCCGCCGCCACCAGCCACCGCCACCCTTTATAATGGCTACAACTGCCACCTACAATTTATTGACACTGCCCAGTAACAACCACTGCTTCCGACTGTCCTAGCCTCAACTCTAGTTATCAACTACCTTTGATCAACTATTATTTCAAACACATTGATATTTTACTTTGCATTTTTTTCAACAAAAAAAAAACAAACAAACAAATCAATTATTTTAATATACAACTTTTATTTTATATAATATTCTTTTTATGGTGTACATGAGTCGAATCGAGCTCGAGCACTAATAAAACTTGAGCTCTAGCTTCTAGGAGCTAGGAGCTCGAACTTGACTCTCATATATTACACTCGGGTCGAGCTCAGACAAAGTGAACTGCTTTGTTCGGGTCGAGCTCAAACTAATAAAATAGTAGTAACAATAAAGTTAAGTCTAACTCAATTTGAAAAACAATAACTAAGGTTTCGTTTGGATGATTTTCATACTATTTTTAAAATAGTTTTTTAGTATTAATTTTTTTTTAAAGAATAAAAAATAGTGGCGAAAAATTGTCCCAAACAATACCTAAGAAATCCTTTCAGTGATCTCAAATAGTTAGATACAAATTATTTCTCCCAAAAAAAAATACAAATTTCTAATTAAAAAAAATTAATTAAAAAACGGTTTTAAAATGTTTTTCGTTTGGGACAGCTTTCTATTACAAAAATTTATAGTTTGAAAATTTTTTTGTACTAAAAAAACTGCTTTAAAAATAATAAAAAAGCTGTCCGAAACGAAGCCTAGACCTTTTCACTCAATTTAGTAATAAATAAGAAATCATAAATAGATCTCCAATTGTTTGATACAGATAAACCTTCACTCATTTAAATCATACGTTGATCAACATTGTCTACAAAATAAAAAATCACTAAAATTTGAAGCAATTGCGATATGACTTAGGTTAAAAAATATATAACATGAATATGGATTACTTTATATCCTCGAAGTAGTGAGCTTGATCAACTGCAGAGATCTAAATGGCAAGGGCTAGCTATATATCCTTCAAACTTTGAGAACCCATAAAGTTAAAATTAAAATAAAATAGCATTAGCATACAACAAAGAGTTTAGCCTATTTAACATCAAAGAGTAATAAACCCACTAGAGGTGCAACAGAGTCAAGCTGACTCGCGAGCCAGTTCGGGCACAACTCATTAACGAGCTCACGAGTCGAGCTTATCGAGCTTGTGAGTCGAACTCGAGCAGGATTTCGAGCTGATCAGGTTTATCGAGCTCGAGTTCGAATAGCCGTCTGCTTGACTTGATTACTCATCGAGCGGCTCGTGGAAAACGAAATAGCGGGGGCGAATCAGAGCTTATGCGGCTTGCGAAACGCAACAGGGAGCGAATCAGAGCTCGCACAACGGCGGGATGCATAATCCTAAGCGGACGCGTACGAACCGCATTCACGGAGGAGGTGATCCGCTCGACGACTCAATTTATGTGGCAAGTCGAGCTCGACTCTAGTTGGAGCTCTGATTTCATGAGTCAAGCTCGAGTTAGGTCTGACTCAAGCTCGACTCGATTCGTTTGCACCACTTACACTCACCACCTTATAAAAAATACCGAACCAAAACTTTGCCTCATTGAGTTATTAGAAATGTAGAATAAAGGAGTTGAAGGCTACGAAAAATAAATACAAGATAAAAAAAAATAATAATGAAAAGCTGCTCATAAAAATTTTTATACAACAGAATGCACAAATACTTATCCTGCATTTTATATGTAAATATATCTCCACTCAGGGGCGGAGTCAGGATTTTGTTCATATGAGGGCACAAAATATTAAAATAAAAAAACCCTCAACTTTTTTCATTCGGGCTTGGGACCAGCATAAGCGGTTAAAAAAAAAAAATTAAACCATTATATTCATTATAAAAACATAAAATATATAGTAAAGCAAAAAAGTTACAATTGAGAACACTAATATTTATATTCTTCTTATATGTCATCTATAATTTCTCTCGTTGAATCTTTATTTTTTGAAATCATTGTACAATCAAGTCATTGTCAATACTATTAAAATTATCATTTTCAATATAAGTAAATAAATAGTTATTCATCCAAGAGTCTCTCATACAATTGCGTAAATGGTTCTTTATAATTTTCATTGCGGAAAATGCTCTTTTAACTGTTGTTGTAGCAATTGACAACATCAAGTCATTATCGTTTGATACCCTTTTTTAAGCAGGATTAAGCAAGCTTTGGCCATATCAACCTCTCACAAATCTCATCATATGAAATTAAGAATTTAACCATCTCACAAATCCTAAATTATGAAATAAATAATATGATTTTTAATCAAATGAGCGTGGATTTGTTAAATTTTATTTATAGCCAAATAGCTAGTTAGATAAATCAAAGAAGAATTAAAAGATTTATAGTATTTATCCCATCACATAATCATACTTATAGTTATATGATGTAGTGGATCGTCGGAAGATGCGACCTGCAAGAAGGATTTGCGTTTTTCCAATCCAGGAGAACAATTCTAGCTTAAAATGCACCGCATCATTATAGAAGAAAAAAAAAACTAAGAAATGCATAAATGGAGAGGAGAGATAGCCAGAGAAGGGATTGCTACCGCCAACCAGATCCAAAAAATAGGGAAGGCAATGTCTTTGGTGCTCGGAAGAGGCGACAGACTGACAGAGGATGGCCGGTGGTGCTCAGGCTCGACGACGATGAATGGGTGGCCGGCGGCGGGGTTCGGACTCCTCTAGCTCCGAGAGAAATAGGAGCGCGTAGTGTAGTCAAGTGTAGCGACGAGACGGAGCGAACTCTGCCGCTCTGCTTATCTCTGCGGATAGGGAAAGGCATAAAGGAAGAAGGAAACTTAATTATTATGTATTAGGGGCTGTTTGGCAACAAGTGGGATTTAATAAATCCTGTAAATCCGGATTTAGTAAATCTGAAATGTGTTAAATCCTAAAAACTGTTTGGTATGTTAAATGTTAAATCTTGTTAAATCCTGATAAACTGTTTGGTAACATATATCAGGATTTAAGTTTAAAGGAGATATTTATGAAATTAAAATCATTGCATAAAACATAATAAAATCAATTTTAGATCATATAAAATGACCAAAAAAACAATAAAAAGTTAATTACAAACTAACATGGACCAAAATGAGAGTTGAAATATTAAATAAGCTAATTATATTAATATTTAATTACTAATTATATCATTAATTAATCAATTAAGTTAAATTAGATAATTAATTTATGCACTAATTCTACTATTAATTATTTAATTAATTAACTTAATTTTTATTTGTTTAAATTATATAAATTAAGTTAATTGAAAATAACTTTGAGGCGTTTAATTTTAAATGAGATATTTATGAAATTAAGATCATTGCATAAAACATAATAAAACCAATTTTAGGTCATATAAAATGACCGAAAATTCAATACAAAGTTAATTACAAACTAAAATGGACCAAAATGAGAGTTTGAATATTAAATAAGCTAATTATATTAATATTTAGTTACTAATTATATCATTAATTAATCAATTAAGTTAAATTAGATAATTAATTTATGCACTAATTATACTATTAATTATTTAATTAAATAACTTAATTATTATTTGTTTAAATTATATAAATTAAGTTAATCGATAATAACTTTGAGGCGTCTAGGGTTTGTATTTCACTTTTCTTTTCGTCGTTGCTTTCGGCTTCGTTGATTCGCAGGAGGTGTATAGATTGCGCGCGTCGCTACTTTTGTTCCTTCGTGGCTGTTCGACTTCGCTCCTTTGACGACTTTCGCTTCTTGTAGGATCGGAAGTTATGACATTTTGATTGGAAGCAAGAACAGGAGCTCGTTGGCTATGAAGTTAACTTTCTCCCTTTCGCACGCTTCTAATGTTAAATCCTGTTAAATCTACCGAACCGAGGGATTTAGTAAATCCGGGATTTAAGCCGTAAATTCGGGATTTACGGAATCCCGGGATTTAACGCGTGCACAAAAACCGTTTGGCTGGATTTAGCGTAAATCCGACTTAAATCCCACGATAAATCCGATACCAAACTGCCCCTTAATGTTTCATAAATATTATTAACTAATATTCAAAAAGTCAGTGGGGGCCACTGCCCCCATAGCCCCCACACTGCATCCGCCAGTGTCTCCACCTCTTCAACTTCCTCGAGAAATTAATAATTAATATATAAGAAAAGAAATTAAGGGATATAAAACATACTTTGATTATGTATAAAACTAAGAATGCACTTTGATGTTTTACAATTGTTGTCAACAAAATGAGTTTTGATAAATAATCTCGTTTCTGATTCAAACGCAAAACATCTTAGGGGGCACAACAAACATAATGGAGAGTGGAGACTGTATAATTTTATTTATTTAATAAAGTGCCATATCAATTATCACATAAACAGTGAACAAAATACCATTTGAAATGTGCATTAAAATAAGGATTTAGCGATAGATATCAATCAATCAACTCAACACATTTTCAATATCATTTATATGGTACATGTGACCAAAATAATAATGCGTTGTTAGTTGGGCGGCGGACAACCTCTCTCATTAATATGCAAGTTATTATGCATAGAATATTGATCATCTATCGCAGCCTACTTAGGGCATCTCCAACCGAACGCCAAACGAGCGTTTGGCGTCATTCCTTTGCTCCAGCCGAACGTCAAAAAATCCTCCATTTGCTTGCGGGTGAACAGTGCAATGCCAATATTGGCGTTGCACTGTTCACCCACGCCATTTTTCTCTGTCAACCGGAAAAATGCGGGAAAGGAGAAGGGTCGTTACCTTGGCGCAGAAGCAAAAAAATGGCGTTGGATTGGAGCAGCACCACGTCATTTTTGCTTTTTGCGCTATTTTGGCGTAAAAAATAGAGTTCTCGGTTGGAGATGACCTTAGAATAATTAAGGGTGAGTTTAAAAAAACGAAACGATAAAATTATTTTTCAACTTAATCAAATTAAATCAATTTTTTATTTGATAAATTTGATTTAATTTTAAATGAATTAAATTATTATTAATTTTAATAATAAATTTAATTTCTTTAATTTAAATAATATATACATTAGGATAAATATCTAATAAACATAACTCAAAACCGACTTATTTATTAGACAAATCAAAATATTTGATATGAACTCAATTTAATTCAAACTTCACAAACCTTAAATTGATTCATTTGATCCGTTTATCATATGGATGATGCAATTTTTTAGATCAATATAATATGTCTAACCTAAATACGACCCATTATTAAATCCGAATATGAATGATAATCATGTTAATTTTGATTTTTTATGTCAACCTGAATATAACCCAAAAATTAATAGATCAACTCAAATCCAAATTTTTTTAGTTGAATTTGAGCCAGTTTGTTGAATCATTTATGAACACACTTATCTTTTAATGGGCGAATTGATTTTTTTTTTTTTTTTAATTTCTTCATTAAATACTTTTTTAAAGAAATAAAGAACAAATCATGCTTTAAAGCTTTACCTAAAATAATAAAGGTCCAACCCGCTAAAGCCCTTCTCATTCATCCAGTTTCTCCCCTAAAAGAAAGCAGAACAAAAACACAGAGAGGAAATGAGTAACAAGCGGGTCCGGCCAACTTTCAGGAGTCTCTACGGCCGGCCAGAGTCTGACGTCGAGTTCGTCAGCTCAATGACCGGCGGTAGCGGCATGAGGCGGAGGCCGGCGTTGGTGGACAGTTACTCATGTCGGCAGATGTACCTCCGTAGCTATACTTTCTCTACAGCAAAGAAGGAGAGCATAACGGAAAAGACGAAACGGTGCCTGGAGAAAGTAAGAGATCACGCTGGAGCATCCCTCCGGGCTTTGCCTCGACACCGCCAACGGCGGCCAGTCCGGCGAATTTGGATTGGGGACATGAAGAAGACGACTAAGGACTGTGCGGCGGCGGTGAAGAGGGTTAGAAGTGTATCGCTCTCTGCAGTTCACTACGTCTTCCGACGCCTCCTCTCCTGCACCACCACCGTTGAAGTAGCCGCCAGCGTTGGTTCTAAACGGTAAAGAGTTTTTTTTTTTAATTACATGTATAATCCCTCCTTTAAATTGTTGTATTTATATATATTGCTAATTAGAATTTATTTAAGACTTCACTTAAAAACACTCAGTTTTTTTTTTAATTTCTGTGAGGAATTTCCTTAAATTGTTGTTGGCGTGTTTTTAGATGATTATTATTATCAGTTGGTTATATTATTCAAATTTACATATTTAATTTTGCATCAAACTAATATTGCGTGCATAATTTTGCATCAAATAAATATTGAAGCATTATGGGCGTTAATTAACAAACAATCGCTGGAAAGTGTTAACAAGGACGATAATTATTTTTATATTAAATTAATTTGGCATTTAATTTTGAATTTCTTTGGTGTGATCTTTATTTATTTTTTTATTAATTTGGATTGGAGATTATTAGAAATTAGACAAGTGGAATCCGATTCATTAAAGCGAGACAATGATTTGATATGGGTAGATATGAGCATGCGTGCTTGGGGCTAAACTTTTTGATATTGCATGCAAATACTTTTGAAGGCTCATGATTTTGCACGTAGGATTATAAAAAAGAATAGTTGAAGGTGTTTTTGAGTTGATGAATATTTGATGCAAATATATAATTACTAGTTTGATTCAAAATAATAATTGTTGCGTGCTAGAATATACGCGGCAGTAGAGTTAGAAAATATTCGTCTTAGCGTTGCACGAGTATTCAGCACACAAACCGAAAAGAGAATGAACACCAGAGTTTTTACGTAGAAAATCCAAAAAGGGAAAAAACCATGGGGCCTTGCCCAGTTGTAAAATTTCACTAGTGTTTCTGTAAATTACAAGAAACTGATTCGTCCCACAAATCGGGACGATCAGATTACAACTTGTAGCAAATTTACAAAGTTTTGCAGAGTCACGTCATTTCCCAAAAATTCGGCTGAGTTCCGGTGTCTTCAGGTGGCGGGAAGAGTTCCGGCGGTGGTCGAGGAGGAGCTTCTTCCTTCTCCTCCTTCTTCTCTTCTTCTTCTCTCTCTTCACTTGAGTTCCTCTTGTGAAGAATGATGGCTCTATTTATAGTTTTTCTAGAGTGTCATAGCTCGTAAATAGGTGTGAGATCATGGGCGAATAGGGAGTGGTTTGAATGGACGGCCGATATTAAACCCTTCGATCGTGTACCTTTCGTTTGACATTTGGAGGCCTTAATGATGTCGGAATCCGGCGATCTTAGGCTCGTTGGATTTGTCTCGTCAAGCCGCTCGATTCGAGTATAAGCTCGTTAAAATAGGAGACAGTTTGGTAACTCAAATTGCGATTTGAACCTTCCAACAACACTTCGGGTCCTTGATTCAGATTCATTTGGGCTCGGATTGGGTTGATCTTGGTGTCGTTGGGTTTGTATTTCCGAGACGCTCAGTTTGCTGAAATTGGAGATCAGATGCTCCCGGATTTAATTTTTGAAGTTTCCAACTTGATTTTTGTCTCGAGACTCGTGCCCGATCAAGATAATTTTTGTATAACGTATCAATAATATTTTTAATGTTAATTAGTGTTTTAATTATTTAATTATTTAAATAAAAGGGTAAGTATATAAGCCCAAACTTTTTATAATTTTAAAAGGGAAAATTTTTAAACTAGGTATTATTAAAGATTTAATAATGTAATTAAGTACTGAAAAAAATAAATTTAAAAGTAGGCAAAGTCGCCCATCAAACGGGCGACTTATGCTGACTCAGACTTGCTGAGTCATGTTCTAGTCACCGAAATGACATGCGTCTTATTTAAGAAAAAAATTACTATTGTAAGTTGCCCGTTAAACGGGCGACTTGCTACAGTAAATTCTGAAAAATAATTTAAAAATAAAATAAGTGAAAAATATATTAAATAAATATACTATAAAAATAATTAAAAATAAAAATTATAGACAAAAAATATATAAAGTTATGATATTTACTTTCCAAGCTTATGTTTAAAGAAAAACTTGGAATCATTAATTTTTTTTGTCACTTTACTTTTTGTAACGTCTATCCATTAAAAATATAAATTACAATTTTAATACTGTCAAAATAAATAAAATTATCAAAAGTTTGATGAATATATATTTTAAAATATTTACTTCTATTAAAATATAGAAATTATAGTTTACATTAACATTATATTTTTTTTTTGTTTTTCCACTATTTTTTTTAATTATTTTTTAAGTATATTTATTTAATATATTTTTCACTTTATTTATTTTTAAATTATTTTTCAGAATTTACTGTAGCAAGTCGCCCGTTTAACGGGCAACTTACAATAGTAAATTTTTTTTAAAATAAGTCATATGTTAGTTCGGCGATTGAGACATGACTCAGCAAGTCTTAGTCAGCATAAGTCGCCCGTTTGATGGGCGACTTTGTCTATTCTTAAATTTATTTTTTTCGATACTTAATTACATTATTAATATTTTAATAATACCTAGTTTAAAAATTTGTCCATTTTAAAATATATTTATATTATTTATTTATATTTTATGGAAAAATAAATTTGAGAAAAATAAATATCTTTATATAAAAGATAGGCTTAAAAGTCATTAGATTTGATTTGAAATTTGTGTAACATAAACTAGTTATAGTCAACATTAATATCAAAATAAATCTACTAATTTTCTAGTTCTTTCCTATAACTTACATAATTTTTTTTTTCATTTTTATAAAAGAATTCATTAAATTATAAAAATATTAAATAATAAATTTTTTAAGTTATTTTGACTTTTTGAAGTTTATCATTTATAATATTATACCTATTCCAAACATACTCTAAGGCTCAATATGTAGGGAAATTATTAAGTGAGGTCATCGGACGCTGTACGAGAGGGTGAATCAGGGTGCGTCATGTCACCATTTTGTTGTGTGCGGCGGTTGCGTATTGTATGTGTCGGGTGACGGATGTGGCGCATGTTGATCCACCTCTAGATGATCCAGTGACCGCACATAATAATTTCTCCAACATGTCACGAGCGACAGCACGGGCGGTCACGAGCGGCAGCACGGGCGTGACTCGCGAGCGACAGTGCGAGCAGCCTTGGCGACCACGCTGGCAGCTGCACGGGTAGCTAGTGTAGGTGCGGGCAACCTCGGGCAGCTCATTCTAAATGGGTTTTCGTGTTGACCCGGCAACCCGTCAGGTCAACCCGAACCCGACCCGTTTTTCAAAAGGGTCGGGTCTAACCCGAAATTTCCAAGTCGGATTTTCATGTCTTGTCAAATATTGACACCCCTAATTATAATCATGTTGTCCAGAGTTATGCCAGTTAAGGATCACAATGTTAATATCTTGATTAATTATCCATTTGTAGCTGATGAGCATACTGTTGGGAAATTTGGAGGAATTCTTGAGAGTTTTTTTATCATCTTGTTACTGATTTTGCAGGAATAAAATCTAATCCTAAAGCTTTATTCAATTTTTTCCCGAAACATACATCACATATAATCTCTATTTATAGAGATTTACAATGTTGTGGTAACTTGTATGATCAACCTATCCTTAGACCGGACAAATACCTTTTAATCTCCATCTTGGTCCAGATGTACCCCCACCATGCTCTGATACCATTTCCCAACACATACATAGCTATTTTAGTTGTTTAGGTGCAATATTAAGTATTTATCTCTTCTTAAGGGGCTACAAATTATCACTAACTATAATGGTTTAACTTTGTATCACTACTAAATATAAAAAGGGCTCTATTTCTTATTTTATGGAATCTAAAATGCATGCATATAAATACAGTAAAACTGGCTTTTCAAAGGTCATTAGGTGTATCTAATTAGGATTGTAGCAAATGTTACATCTCACAAAGTATAGGAGTATATTATCTTGTGCCATACTTTTTATACCTACCTAGCTATATTTAGCTTATAGTTGATTCACCATTTTTGGGTTTATCTATATATAAATCACACTATAATCTCTTTTACTTGTTTTATTTTGAGAGAACTCCTCTTATCAGCTGGGTTAAGACCAAGATTTTGATTTCATTTGGGACAGCTTTGTTGATGTTTCTTAAAACAGCTTTAATTAAAAAATTTAATTTTTATACTAAAAGATCGCTTTAAGAAACAGTAAAAACGTCATCCCAAACGAAGCCTTTATTTGAGATAGCTTTCTTATTTGTTTGCTTTTGAGACAACGACCACAATTTCATTTGTCAATTTCTTTCGTGTTGGTTTTCAAAAAAAAAAAATTCTAGTGAAAAACTATTTTTTGTAATTAAAATAACTAAGCCTTTATTTGTGACCGTTTTTTAATTGCTTCTTAAAGTAGCTTTCTTATAAAAAATTTTAATTTTTGTACTATAAAGTGAATTTAAGGAGTTGGGGTTAGAATTTTTGGGCTGTGGCTATGGTCTATTTGGTTTATTTTCTTGATTTGATTATTGCTGAAAGATTCTTTATGTTGAATTATGGGAGCTCCAATTTTGATTTTATGTTGGCCGTGGGTTTTGCCGGGCAATGATGTGGCTGGGGCTCGTTCCTCTGTCGTTGGCTCGTGGCAACCTTTGGTGAGGGTCTTTTGCTCGGTTGGATGGCTGGTCGTTTTGGTTGGTTGCTATGCTATTCTCTTCACGATATTGGATGGTCTGAGCGTAGCTTCAGGGGTGCTGGAAGCCTCGGCCAGTTATTGAGCCCTTCAGATTAATCTGCCATGAATTCTCTTTGTTTTTCTATCATTTTGCTTCGTTGCTTCTTGTTATCTTTAAAATAATAATAATAATAATAATAATAATAACATATAACATATGACAAATAGAAAATAAGATATATCACTAATTTAATAATTAAAAAAATAAACTTTGAGTTGAACATAATAATATAGTTATTATTAAAGTGTTATTGAAAAGATAGATGATATGATAGAAATAAGAGTACAAAATTTATAGAAAATCAAATGACATGATAGCAAAATTAACATCTTAACGATTTATTAAGCTTTACTTTATCAAAATCTGAAAACCATATTTCTGTCTTTGCTAGTTGATATTTAAACAAGAAATCCTCTTCATATTTGATACGGCATCACAAAAATTATTTTGTTCGGGCACGAATCTCGAGGCAAAAGCTAGTTGGAAACTTCAAAAATTAATTTTGGGAGCACCCGAACTCCGATTTCAGCAAGCTTACAGTCAAACTGAGCGTCTCGGAAATACGAACCCAACGACACCAAGATCAACCCAATCCGAGCCCAAATGAATCCGAATCAAGGGCTCAAAGCGCTGTTGGAAGGTTCAAACTGCAATTTGAGTTACCAAACGGTCTTTGATTTTGACGAGCTTATAACTCGAATCGAACGGCTCGACGAGACGAATCCAACGAGCCCAATATCGCCAAATTCTGACATCATTAAGGCCTTCAAATGCCCAATGAACGGTGCATGATCAAAGGATTCGATATCGGCCGTCCATTCAAACCACTCCTAATTCGCCCATGATCTCACGCCTATTTACGGGCTATGCCACTCCAGAAAAACTATAAATAGAGCCCTCATTCTATACAAAGGGGAGGGAAGTGAAGAGAGAGAGAAGAAGAAGAGGAGAAAGGGGAAAAGGAGATTCCTCACCTCCTCGACCACCGCCGGAGCTCTTCCTGCCGCCTGAATACGCCGGAACTCTGCCGGATTTTCAGGAAACGCAGGAATTCTGCTCAACTTCCACGTGATGCTGAAATCCTTCCCAATTAACAACAGAGTTCCATCCTGACGCCGAAACTCCGCCCAAGTGAAGCTGGAGTTCTCCTCTGCCACCAAAGACGTCGGACTTCTACCCGACGTCAGACCTTCACTCTTCGCCAAGTTTCTACCCGCCGCCGGACTTCCACCGGTTATTGGACTTCGTTGGACGTCTATGCGAAGATGCATTTCTTTCCATTGTTGTACTTTTACCTGACGTTGTCCTACTGATCTTCGTCGTCAGACTACAGTCCTTCCGACCTCCGTCGCCAGCCAACTACGGTCCTCCTGATTTACATCGCCCGCCGACTACAGTCTTTCCGACATCCGTTGCCCGTTGAATACGGTCCTTCTGACTTATGTCGCCCGCCGACTACAATCTTTCTAACATCCGTCGCCCGCCGACTACGGTCCTCCTGACTTACGT
The DNA here is from genome assembly GCA_016618105.1 of Dendrobium huoshanense. NCBI lineage: Eukaryota > Viridiplantae > Streptophyta > Magnoliopsida > Asparagales > Orchidaceae > Dendrobium > Dendrobium huoshanense. Next base: position 21,823,846 of record CM028348.1, read on the forward strand.
CGCCCGTCGACTACAGTCCTCTGTCGCCAGCTGACTACGGTCCTCCTGACCTACGTCGCCCGCCGACTGCAATCCTTCTAACAAAGCGAATACGCCGATAGTAACTCTTTGTATTTGCATCATGTAATGTACTCCATAAGATGTACATCAAGCTAAGGCCTTCTCCCAAGGAAGGGCCTCATTTGTAATCGACTGCGAATACTAGTGGATTCGTTCAAACTGGGCTAGGCCCCGTGGTTTTTCCCCCTTTTATAGGGATTTTCCACGTAAAAATCTTGGTGTCTCATAAATGCTAGACCCTCTCTCCTTATCTGATTGCGTGCCAGATTTTCGTATAATGCTAAGACGATAAACTTTATATTTCTCTGCCGCCGCGAATACTCCTGGACGCAACAATATTTATAGAGTAATATTAATTTTCCTTAACCATCTCAGAACCTTCTTAGATCTTACACCACCGAGCTATGCGAAAATGTATAACTACTATACGAAAAAAAAGAATGAAGTCATGATGTTTGGTTCATTTCTTATCGATATTAAAAAATTTATTCACAATAATTTTAAAATAAATAAAAAATTTTAAGATATATATTTTTTTATGCATTCGATTAAAAATTTTTCATATAAGTATATAATATGAATTATCTATCATATCTTATTTGATGATTTAAAATACTGAAGCAAGAATGAAGTCAAGATGTTTGGATCTATTCCACGCTTTGGTGCAAGAAATTTTTTTTTTTTTTTTTCTTACTGTTTTGTTTTCAGATTGCAACCATTTGATTACTGTTTTATGTTCCTTTCAAAAAAATTTTGTACTTAAAAGCTGTTTTCTATAACAGCTTTAAAAAATTACTTTCTCTATAGCAACTTTTTTTATTTTTTTATATATTACTTTCTCTATAGTGATGCAGAGCATCTTAGCTAAATTGTTCCTCAGGCATATGTTAATTAGTTTGTTATAAGTTTGTTACAAATCTTCTAGGATTCTCTAGGTTGTCTCTATTTGAGTATTATATATACATAGAACGTGTAAGAGTAAAGGATCATATGATAAATATTATCTCTTTTGTGAGGCTTTAAGCTTGTTGTTACCCTGGTTCCCTGAATTGAGATTAAATCCTTCAAGCAGGTTAGATTCTTCCGACGATCCAACTACATCATATAGCAACTTTATAAAATATTTGGAATGATGTACCAACATAGCTCACATTGGCCTGCTTGTTAAGAGGTTGTGTTTTCAACTAAGAGGTTTTAGGTTCGAGTCTTTATGTATGTGTTGTGTGTGTGAATTTATCTTAAATGACCTAAATGTCCAAGAAAAAAAGAATGATATACCAAATGAGGCCTAAATTTATTAAAAAGTTGTATCGCATAATAAGAGGCGGCTCTCAATGTGGAAATTTAGGCTCAAATGGCCTCAAGAAACATATGTTAGTTTAATTTAAGCTCATTCAACTCAGAATTCAAAGATAATTTGTATCATTGGGCACTTCTTATCAAACTATCTTTGCTCTCTATTTTCAAATGTTAAAATAAGTCTAAAAATACTTTGGGCCTCATAAGTTTCTAATATAGAATCACTATTAAGTATTGGTTTCTAAGTCTTGACCACTCCAAAGTTATTCTCCAAGATATGACCTAAGTTACTCACTCTTAATCATAATTTTTCTTTTCAGCAAAATCATTAAACATCTTCGGCTAAAAATTGCAAAAAAAAAAAACATTTTGAGTCAAACTCCTCAAAACTGCAGAAATTAAATCCAAAATATTAAAAAAAATATATCTTTGTTAAATCTCTAAATAAATCAAAATTAGTAGCTCTTGCAATCTCTTCCAAATCTTTTGATAAATTCTTCAAGGGATAATTGCTCATAAAGTGATAAAAAACACATGTCAGGAGTCCAAAAAAGAAAGTGAATTTACTATCTCGACTCCAAAAGTCTTAAAGATTACACAGCTCATTTTCGGTCTGTTAGTTGGGAGCTTACCAATCAAAGAGGTATTGGGTTTGTACTTACGCATATGATGTGTGTGTGAATTTGACTTAATTGGCCTAAATGCGAAAGGGTAAATGTGGGCTAATGCGGACTGCAAAAGCGCGGTCGAAGACGGAAGCTTTAGTGGGCCAAGGCGGACCACGAGCGGGCGAAGGCAGCCAATCATGGACGTGCAGCTGAGGACGCAGGCGAACCGCGGAAGGCTCACAAGCTTGTTTTCAATTGCATGAGTTGAGCTTGGGCTCGCCTTTTGAGCTCAACTTCGAGCTCGGAATTTGGCTCACCTCGAGCTCGAATTAGGCCTGACTTGACTCAGCTCGACTCATTTGCACTCCTACAAATGAGCCAAGTACTAACCAACATTATCGGGAGGGTTATCGTCGTCTTTTTTAGATAAAGCGATTGTAATGTTATATTGAATATTGATGGAGGAGCATACTCTTTAGTCTTTAGGAATACATATATCCAAAAAGGTTTTAAATCATATTTGCTTGAGCTAATTCAAATTATGATTTCATGATGTTTAATTTTTAAACTTATTAAAATAGCAATTTTTTTAATTCCCACATAAATTAAATAAAACTTTTATTTTTATAAGAGTAATTTCTTATTTAATATCTAAATGTAATTTATTTATAAAACTAATATCTTTTTATTTTTATTTCAATATCACGACTGAATTTAGTAAAGCTTAAAATAATCAAAATTGCATTTCTTTTATTTGTTAAAATCTTAAAATCTTTAATCAAGGTTTCATGATACGTATAAATACTGAGGTTTCATTTGGGACGATTTTTTTACTGTTTGAAAAAAAAAAAAACTTTTTAGTATAATAAATTTAATTTTTATACGAAAAATATTTTTAAGAAGTAATTAAAATGCCATCCCAAACAAAATCAGAATCTCATATAACTCATTTTCTTACGTTGAATGGTAAATTTATAAATATAAAATTTAAATAAAATGTTTATGCGTAATTTTTCCTCTTATAATTCTATAATTATAAAATCAGTAAAATTATATAATTAAAAAGTACATTTTGATATAACTTTATAAGGCATCCGCAAATCCAGCCTATGAAACTTGACCACCAGTCATTGCCTCATCCGAAACTTCCACGAAGCTTCCTCCAATAAATTAAAATAATAATAATAATAATAATATACGTAGAATCGCACTTTGCCATAAAAGTAAACTTAATAAAAAAAAAGGACTACTATGTGGTTTCGGGACCACGGTATACGTAACTTGCTCCTCTTTTGGAACAATTATTACGTCCTCTGACCTGACGTAGAGTTACGTTCGGCCGTCAATAACATGTAGCCACGTGCTCTTACTCTAAACCGCACGGCCTGACGACTTGACCCGGAGCGGAACCCGGAAATGCTATGTTCGCGATTTTCTCGGTATCTCGGTATTTGCTAGGTATTGCTTTGTTAAAATGAGAAATAGGTATTTCTCAGTAGCTAGAGATTTGCTCGGTATTGCTAGGTATTTGCTCGGTATTATTAGAAAAAACTCAGTACAACTCGATATTGCTAGAAAAAACTCAGTATTTGTCAGGATTTGCTCGGTATTGCTAGGTATTTGCTTGGTATTGTTAGAAAAAACTCAGTACAACTCGGTATTGCTCAGGATTTGCTCGGTATTTGCTCAGGATTTGCTAGAAAAAACTCAGTACAACTCGGTACAATTCGGTATTGCTAGAAAAAACTCAGTACAACTCGGTATTGCTAGAAAAAACTCAGTATTTGCTCAGGATTTGCTCGGTATTTACTCAGGATTTGCTAGAAAAAACTCAGTACAACTCGGTACAATTCGGTATTGCTAGAAAAAACTTAGTACAACTCGGTATTGCTAGAAAAAACTCAGTATTTGCTCAGGATTTGCTCGATATTGCTAGGGATTTGCTCGGTATTGCTAGAAAAAACTCAGTACATTTCGGTATTGCTCAGGATTTGCTCGGTATTTGCTCAGGATTTGCTAGAAAAAACTCAGTACAACTCGGTACAACTCGGTATTGCTAGAAAAAACTCAGTACAACTCGGTATTGCTAGAAAAAACTCAGTATTTGCTCAAGATTTGCTCGGTATTGCTAGGGATTTGCTCGGTATTGCTAGAAAAAACTATTATTTTCTATCGACTCCATGGCAACGCAAGCCGAAGCTTCTCCGACCCTATCTCTGTCACGACCCGACCCGACGGGGACGGATCCCGCCCGAGCCGGATCGCGACGAGAGACTTCTATATCCAGGATCTGGCTTTGGATTAGGTTACTGAACTGATCTTCCAAATTCTTAACTCAACAGAAACACACAGAACAACAGAGCTACTAAAAACATCAAATGCAGCGGAACAAAACATCTATCTTTTCATTTCCTCAAAATAATCATCTACAAAACAGTGCATGGCTTTCAACAGAAAGAAAGACAGAACAGAAAAGCCATGACTGTACAAAAATCAAAAGTACCAAAGTACCTAATCGGATCAGACTCTGAAACTAATCCTGGACCTCCTTGCCCTTCCCAGAACCTGAAAACCACCAGAAAGCAAGGGTGAGCTCAACAGCTCAGCAAAGTAACAAACCACCAATCTAAATTCTCAGAAACCAAAACCAAATTCGTCAGACAGAAGTCAGATCAGAAATCAGAACAGAATCGGAAATCAGAACTTATACGGACAGATATCAAATCAGAATCGGAATCGTACAGATCATATCAGAACAAATCAACAGAGTCAGAATCAGAATTCAGAAATCAGAATCGTACGGAGCATATCGTATCAGAATCACAATTTCGTACAGAACAGAACAGATACAGAAAACAAAACAGATACACATAGCTAAATGCCCTGACACTGACGGAATCTCTACGGATTCCGGCCCCTTATGCCTCCCTTCCCAGACACTGACTGAATCTCATAGGATCCAGGCCCCTTATGTCTCCCTTTGTGCTCACTGCACCAAAACAGATGTGCTTATAGCACCAGAACAGAATTCATCGGATCCGGAACAGAACAGATATCAGATTTCAGATTTGAGCTCATTTCAGATTTCCCGTTTCACTAACTAAATCTCATAGGATTCAGGCCCCTTATAACTCCCTTTTTATAGCTTATATACATAGCATTTCAAATCAGAAGAAATTCGGACATTTCAGAAATTACCCGAAAATCGGGCAGCACAACGGCAGTATACAGAATTTACACAAAAATTCCTGCAAAGAAAATTTACCGAATTCGCACAGAACATAGATAATCACATTCCAGAACATTTATTCTACTGCACAGAGAATTTACGATTTCACAGAAAATTCCGGTCGACTAAAAACACAGTCGAATCAAAAACACCCGGACGAAAATCTTCAAAATATAGTCAAAACGTGCACACCCGGCACGGCAACGATATACAGAAACTTACGCGGTAAAAACTGAACCAATCGAAAGATACGGACGAAAAACCGTAACGAAAACGAAATCCGGACAGAAAAATACCGCCAACCGCGACGGAACTGAAAATTGAGAAAGACGGAATGTGCCTTACCTCGAGCACAGCAAATTCTTCAACAGTCACTTCGCTCGAAAACGGCTCCGCGTCTTCCCGAAATCAACTTTTCCAAATTTCCTCTTTTTCTCTCTCCTCAGAACAGTAAAAATCAGATATTTTTATAAAAATCTTTTTCTCTCTCTTCAAATCGGCTGAAACCCTTAAGTAATGCTCATATCGGCCCGGCCGATCGTCCAGATCGGCCTGGACGATCAGACCAAAATCCCATCGTCCAGGGACGATTTTTCAGGACGATGTTTACTATTCATAGGCGATAAAAACCTCTACTCACTGACTTGTGCCATCCACTGATCGTCCCGGGACGATATCTCGATCGGCCTGGACGATCCCTACAGGAAATCACTTAGAACAATTCTGGACAGATTCTGGAACTGAAAATACACTGATCGTCCCAGGACAATCCCAGATCGTCCTGGACGATACTGGAGCAGTTTGAAATATTACAATCTCCCCAACTCAGAAAAATGTCGTCCTCGACATTATCCAATCCAAACGCAGTCAAAACAAGTACGGGTACGACCGTCTCATATCAGACTCCTTTTCCCACGTTGCTTCCCGTGCAGTCCGGTGCTTCCACTGGACTTTAACCATCGGAATCTCTTTATTTCTTAACTTTCGGACGTCGTACGCTAAAATAAGCTCTGGCTCTTCCTTATACGCCAGATTCTCCTGAATCTCAACCTCCTCAGCTGATACCTTCTTCCCAGAGTCGGATACCCACTTCCTCAGAGTGGATACATGAAACACATTATGCACATCAGGCATAGAATCAGAAAGCAATAGGCGATAAGCAGCCTTTCCAATTCTTTCCAAAATCTCAAACGGTCCAACATACCTTGGACTAAGCTTGCTTACCTGACCAAATCTGCTCACACCTTTCATCGGGCTGACTTTGACATACACAAAGTCACCAACCTGAAACTCAACAAATCTGTGCTTCTGATTGTAATACTTCTGCTGACGATCTTGAGCGGCTTTCAATCTTTCTCTTATCAAATGAATCTTCTGAGCAGTTTCATCAGCAAAAGTGGCACCCAAAGCCTGTCTATCTCCGACCTCCGTCAGAGTCAAAGGAGTACGACACTTCCTGCCATACAGAGCCTCGTACGGTGCCATACCGATACTGGACTGAAAACTGTTGTTATAAGCAAACTCAATCAGCGGAATATGATCTTCCCAGCTTCCGCTAAAGTCCAGAACACAAAGTCTCAACAGATCTTCCAGTACCTGAATAGTCCTCTCAGACTGTCCGTCGGTCTGAGGATGAAAGGCTGTACTGAAATGCAGTTTCGTACCCAAGCCTTGCTGAATGCCTTTCCAAAGTCTGGAAGTAAACCGTCCATCTCGATCAGATACAATCACACGAGGTACACCGTGCAATCTGACTATCTCTTTCACATATATCTGTGCCAAGCGTTCAACTGAATCCGTCTGTCTGATCGGAAGAAAATGGGCTGACTTCGTCAATCGATCCACAACTACCCAAATAGCATCATGTCCTTGTCGTGATCGAGGGAAACCCATAGCAAAATCCATCGTTACCTCCTCCCATTTCCACTCAGGGATAGGCAACGACTGCAACAGTCCACCTGGTCGCTGATGCTCTGCCTTCACCAACTGACAGGCTTCGCATCTCGACACAAACTCCGCCACATCCTTCTTCATTCCAGGCCACCAGAACGAAAGCTTCATATCAGCGTACATCTTACCACTGCCTGGATGAACAGTGTAGCCTGAATGATGAGATTCATACAGAATCTCCCGCCTCAGATCTCCAAACACAGGTACCCACAACCTGTTCTTACAGAAAATAGCACCAGAATCAGAAATTCGAAGTTCAGGAGTCTTACCAGATCCAATCTGAGCTAGCAACTTCGAATAATCAGAATCTGACTTCTGGGCTTCTTGAATCCTTGCTTCCAAAGAAGACTGAATACTCATCTGAGCCAACTCCAAATCACTGGAGGAAATCACCTCCAACTGCAATCTTTCCAAATCACGAATCAGAAAGTCATCACAGGTAAGCTGCAAACCTGATAATCCAGAAGACTTCCTGCTCAAAGCATCTGCTACCACATTCGCCTTCCCAGGCTGATACTGAATAGTCAGGTCATAGTCCTTGATCAACTCGAGCCACCGCCTCTGTCTCAGATTCAAATCCTTCTGAGTAAAAATGTACTTCAGGCTCTTATGATCAGTAAACATCTCACATGTGACGCCATACAGGTAATGACGCCAAATCTTCAAAGCAAAAACAACTGCAGCTAACTCCAAATCATGTGTCGGGTAATTCTTCTCATGTGGTTTCAACTGTCTCGAAGCATAAGCAATTACCTGACCATGCTGCATCAGAACACATCCTAGTCCTTTCAGTGAAGCATCACTGAACACCTGAAAACCTTCCGTACCTGACGGAAGCGCCAACACTGGAGCTGAAGTCAAACAATCCTTCAATCTCTGAAAACTAGCTTCACACTCCGGTGTCTAAACAAAAGGAACTGACTAAACCCTCAGATCGCTGATCATATCCCATCTGTGGACATTCCGCAATCCTATGTCCCGGCTGACCGCATCTGAAACAAAGACCAGCTATCCTGTAGCACTGGCCATGGTGTCGCCGTCCACAACTCTGGCACACAGGTGCCGAACTGACAGATCCAGAACCAGTCGTACTGGTAACAGTACCAGACGATCCCCCGCTCCTCCTGGATTCTCCAGATCCAGATCCAGAAACAAATCTCCTCTTCCCAGAGGAACCACTGCCAGAAGTATCACCTCCAAACCTCTTCCTACTCGCAGACCACCGCTGCTGAGTAGTCGTCATGTCGTTCTCAATCAGACGAGCTCGCTCCACAAGCTCAGAGAAATCAGTAATCCGGAACGGTATCAAAGGCTGCCTCAAAGTGTCTCGTAAGCCTCTCAGAAACCTGTAGCACCTCTCAGCAGACGTGCTAACCAGCTGCGGAGCGTACCTGGCTAATGCAGTAAACTCAGCCTCGTACTGCATCACCGTCTTGCTCCCCTGAACCAGCCTCAGAAAACTCTCCTGCATCTGCTGTCGTGCAGAAGGGGGAACAAACCAATCTCTGAACACTTCAGTGAACTCTTCCCAAGTGATCAAAGAGTTCAATCTGCCCTGAAATCTGGCTGCCTGCTGGCCATCCCACCAGTGTTCAGCCTCTCCGTCCAACAGAAAAACAGCCAACGGAACCTTCCTGTCTGCAGGACACTGCATCCCGTCAAAAGTCTTCTCTAATCTCCTCAGCCACTCCTCAGCAGCTCTGGGCTCAACAGCGCCCTCAAACCTCGGAGGCTTCAACCTCAAAAATAACTGCAGGTGTCGATCAATATCCTCAGATCTCACAGTAGAAGCTCTGCTCTGAGTCTCGCTCATCATCTGAGCAACAAGTGACGCAAACTGAGAAAGCGTATCAGCACCGACCACTGGGGCTGTACTCCCCACTGGTGCTGCCTGATCATCACTCTGACCGTCTGTCATGTCTGGGTCTGGCTGATCCATACAGAAAAATCCAGAAAATCCGGAAAACTATCACAAAAACAACACAAAAACAACACAATAAAAAGCCAAACGACCCAAAACTACCTCCCAGACAGACTCACTGATCACTTCCTAGAGCTCTGTTTTACAATTCGACCTGTTTCCAAAACCAGTGCTCTGATACCACAAAAGCTTGTCACGACCCGACCCGACGGGGACGGATCCCGCCCGAGCCGGATCGCGACGAGAGACTTCTATATCCAGGATCTGGCTTTGGATTAGGTTACTGAACTGATCTTCCAAATTCTTAACTCAACAGAAACACACAGAACAACAGAGCTACTAAAAACATCAAATGCAGCGGAACAAAACATCTATCTTTTCATTTCCTCAAAATAATCATCTACAAAACAGTGCATGGCTTTCAACAGAAAGAAAGACAGAACAGAAAAGCCATGACTGTACAAAAATCAAAAGTACCAAAGTACCTAATCGGATCAGACTCTGAAACTAATCCTGGACCTCCTTGCCCTTCCCAGAACCTGAAAACCACCAGAAAGCAAGGGTGAGCTCAACAGCTCAGCAAAGCAACAAACCACCAATCTAAATTCTCAGAAACCAAAACCAAATTCGTCAGACAGAAGTCAGATCAGAAATCAGAACAGAATCGGAAATCAGAACTTATACGGACAGATATCAAATCAGAATCGGAATCGTACAGATCATATCAGAACAAATCAACAGAGTCAGAATCAGAATTCAGAAATCAGAATCGTACGGAGCATATCGTATCAGAATCACAATTTCGTACAGAACAGAACAGATACAGAAAACAAAACAGATACACATAGCTAAATGCCCTGACACTGACGGAATCTCTACGGATTCCGGCCCCTTATGCCTCCCTTCCCAGACACTGACTGAATCTCATAGGATCCAGGCCCCTTATGTCTCCCTTTGTGCTCACTGCACCAAAACAGATGTGCTTATAGCACCAGAACAGAATTCATCGGATCCGGAACAGAACAGATATCAGATTTCAGATTTGAGCTCATTTCAGATTTCCCGTTTCACTAACTGAATCTCATAGGATTCAGGCCCCTTATAACTCTCTTTTTATAGCTTATATACATAGCATTTCAAATCAGAAGAAATTCGGACATTTCAGAAATTACCCGAAAATCGGGCAGCACAACGGCAGTATACAGAATTTACACAAAAATTCCTGCAAAGAAAATTTACCGAATTCGCACAGAACATAGATAATCACATTCCAGAACATTTATTCTACTGCACAGAGAATTTACGATTTCACAGAAAATTCCGGTCGACTAAAAACACAGTCGAATCAAAAACACCCGGACGAAAATCTTCAAAATATAGTCAAAACGTGCACACCCGGCACGGCAACGATATACAGAAACTTACGCGGTAAAAACTGAACCAATCGAAAGATACGGACGAAAAACCGTAACGAAAACGAAATCCGGACAGAAAAATACCGCCAACCGCGACGGAACTGAAAATTGAGAAAGACGGAATGTGCCTTACCTCGAGCACAGCAAATTCTTCAACAGTCACTTCGCTCGAAAACGGCTCCGCGTCTTCCCGAAATCAACTTTTCCAAATTTCCTCTTTTTCTCTCTCCTCAGAACAGTAAAAATCAGATATTTTTATAAAAATCTTTTTCTCTCTCTTCAAATCGGCTGAAACCCTTAAGTAATGCTCATATCGGCCCGGCCGATCGTCCAGATCGGCCTGGACGATCAGACCAAAATCCCATCGTCCAGGGACGATTTTTCAGGATGATGTTTACTATTCATAGGCGATAAAAACCTCTACTCACTGACTTGTGCCATCCACTGATCGTCCCGGGACGATATCTCGATCGGCCTGGACGATCCCTACAGGAAATCACTTAGAACAATTCTGGACAGATTCTGGAACTGAAAATACACTGATCGTCCCAGGACGATCCCAGATCGTCCTGGACGATACTGGAGCAGTTTGAAATATTACAATCTCCTTCTCCATACGTTGATCTTCCACTAACCTTTCTCCATTTTTTCAGCAAGCAACCCTTTCGATCCCTTCAGCACAGAGAGAGAGAGAGAGAGAGAGAGAGAGAGAGAGAGAGAGAGCTTCTTCCCCATACTCTCCGACGTCATTCCCTTCTTCAGGATGGAAAGTTACTCCATTTTGATCGCAAGCAAAAACGGGAGCTCGCTGTATCTCTCTTATACGCGGTTCTTCGGTCAAATCCTTTGGGAGAGAGAGTTAAAAAAACGCATGTGCGAGAAACCAAAAAACTGCGGGTCGGGTCGGCGTCTTTTCTTCCTGCTACGTGGCGCTAATACATTGGTGGCCGAACGTAGAGGAACGTACGTTCACCGGACCAAATAAAAGTTCCCTCTTTTGGTCCTCGTAGCGCGATCCGAACGACGTGGCCGATTTTTGGCTTCGTCCTTCTGAATTTTGATAACTGCGGGGTTGAGTGGATTGTAGGCACAACTTACCACTGAAGCATAATTAACTACATCCTAATAAAATTATAGCTGTGCTTAATGATGCTTATTGATAAAAAAACAAGCGATATATAATTAACCAATGGATAACCATCATAATATCAATCATTAAAACAAGAATAATATTTTTATCTTTAAGAACAAATTATATTAAAAAAGAAAGAGTAAAAATGAATGGAGGAAGAAAGCTTTTCTCTGAATCTTGCATAGAAATGAAGGATTAATGATGAAGCTCATTTTCATATGTTGGTTGAGAATTTTGATTACAAATAAAGAGATATTTGAGTTTGAATCTAACGTATAATATGTGTGTGAGTTTACTTAATTGATGTAAATATTCCCAAAAAAAATAAAAAAATAAAATTAGACAGCAACCAGAAATTGATTTAATATTCCATTGAAAAACATGCATGATATAGCATACAAAGTGACAGGATTAAAGTTATTTATATATGACAATTAAAAAAAAATTGCATTATCAACATTAGGGGTGTCAATATTTGACACGAAACGAAAATCCGACCCGGACCCGACCCGAAAAATCCGGGTTGGACCCGACCTGATTTCAAAACGGGTCGGGTTCAGGTTTCCGTATTCGACCCCATTGAAAAAATGGGTTGGGTTCGGGTTGACCCACCGGGTTGCCGGGTTAACCCGAAAACCCGTTTAATTTAAAAAATTTGGATTCCAGCCTGCTGCCCGCTTCCCCGCGCACGCTGCCCCGCACCCGTTGCCCCAAGCGCCCGCTGCCCCGCGCGCCCACTACCAGCTTCCTCACGCGCCCACAAGCCCGCGCGCCTGCTGCTCGCTGCCCCGCGCGCGCTGCTCCGCGTCCGCCACCTTGACCGCCTTCCGCCCACCGCCATTCTTGTTGGAACTCGTTCAATATGAATTAGGACGTTGAGCCTAATTAATTGTCCCAAGGCTAACCAAGAGGGGGGTGAATTGGTAATTTAAAAATTATACTTCTACTCTTAGATTTTTAGAAAACCTTTTTAATTATTAATGCAAGTTAAATTTAAAGTTTAAAAATAAACTTTTCAACCAGAGTAAATAACTTGCAATGAAATTAAATGATGAAGAAAAATAAGAAAGAACACACCAGATTTATAGTGATTCGGTCAAACCTTGATCTACTTCCACTCCCCGGAGGCACCCTCCAAGTATTGCACTAATTCCACAAAGTGACTCTCCTTTTGCTTCCACAGCAAGGCGGAGAAGCCTATACAAAATCACTTTCACCTTCCCCGGTGCGGCGGAGTAGCCGGGTTCTTTGACACCAAAGAGATCTTCTTCTCGCCAAAACTTCCCTCAAGACGACCCTTGAATCCGATGGTACTGAAGTGCAAGTTCGCCGGAGCAACCGTGTGAATATCCCCTCTACACTCCCTTTAAATCCCCTCCAAGAATCTTCTCCCACTCAAACTCCACCCTTTCCTCTCTCCCTTTCAAGTTCTCTCTTCTAGTTTTCTCCAAAAGAACGAAGACACAATGGCTGTCAAAGATACAGTTTATCGTCCTTTTACACTTCTCCAAGTGTCGGCAGAGAACCGGACCGATGTTGTTGAACTTCACTTGAGAGCCTTCGAAGGAGATGGGAAGAAACAAATAGATCTTCTTCTTCAATTAACCTTGTGAATCCCTCACAAACCCCTCACTTGATCTCTCACTCTTCACTCTTACAATCTCTCCCAAACTCTCACACTCAATAATCTCTCTCAAGAGAAAACAACTCCAAAGGCACTTGTAATAGTTTCTAAGAGTCCTTATATAGAAAGGACATGAAAAATCGCTCAAAAAACTGCTAAAAACATGTTTTTCTGTGCATTGGATCGTCCCGTACGAAATTGAGTTAGTACGGACGAACTGAGTAAAAAATTGTCCCGTACAAACCATTTGTTCATCTGTACGAACCAATTTCGTCCAGGACGAAATTGGTTCGTCCCGGGACGAACAATTTCGTCCGGTACGAACAGTTATATCAAAAGTCGGTTTTGAAAACTGCAGAATATTGCCAGAAATTGTCATAGTCGGTTCCCATCGTCCTGGACGAACTGGACTTCGTTTGGACAAAATTTTTACAGTGAGTAACTCGTCCTGGGACAAAAAATGATTTCGTCTGAACGATCATTCCTTAGAAAAATTTTCCAGTTCAGTTCCTGTCCGTTCCATTGCTCTTACAAGAAGATAACTGATCTGATCGTCCCGTACGAACAATGTTCGTCCCGTACGATCAGTACAAAAACTTTTTCAAGATCTTCTTTAAGTGTGTGTAAATTTATTCACTCAATTACAATCACTCACTCTCAAATTTAATTCAAATAAAAAGTACAAGCTTCAAATTCTCAAAGTATCTCATGCTGAATTTGATTTGAAGTCTTCATAGTCTGGAGTTCGATTTTCCTGAAATATTAGTACACACAAGAGCAAAAACAAATCTTCCAAAAATTGTTAGGAGATAACAACACATAAAACAATAATATTTGGAATCATCAAAACTATACAAGTTGCAAGAATGTAAAACATGCAAATAGCAACTTTCCTAACAATTCTGTCATTCCGCACTGGCAGAAACCAAATCCGGGTCGGGTCGGATCGGGTCAACTCAGCAACCCGACGGGTCGGGTTCGAGTCAGACTTTTCGACCCGTTTACATATTCGGGTTGGGTTAGGGTTAACCCGTTTGAACCCCGGGTCAGTTCGACCCTACCCAAACCCGACCTGAAACCCGATTTTGACACCCCTAATCAACATGAATCTCAAAGTAATATTTGAATTAAAAATTTTAATAATTAAATTCAAGATCATCTGAGCTCTAATTTGAAAAAACTTGCAGCCAAACTAAACATCCCAACATGGTGAACATATCGATGCTAGAAATGATTAGATCTGACTCCTAATGAGCTTAAATCAATTACTTGAATTATATTTGCAAACATTTGAACATAAATTATTAGAACATGTTTATAGTCAAATTGAGCAAACGACCTCCAATTAGAATATGTTTATAGTCAAATTGAGCAACTCAAAAACATGAATTTAATGAGTCCGAGATCACATTATTCTTACATCATTTGTATATTGAAATATTTGATAAATAATCTACAATCAAGAGAATCAATACGAACAGTACAATAAAATGTTATGAATTCTAGCCAAATTATCAAAATGTTCATATCAAAAAGCCTACAGATAGAAATTCATTCTCTACATAAGGAGATGTTTAAGAGCCGAGAGAAATAAAGAATTCTCTTGTATTTTTCGACTATCACTCTCAACGACCACCACAAGCAACTAACATCACCAGTTATAAATCTATCAACATTTAAATATATTATTAGGTTTTATTTAATTGACTGATTGTGGCTATAAATTGATGTAATTCCTACAAGAGAACTCTAATGATAATTTTCAATTGCAAATAATCATATTTCTTCAATGGTAAGGAATAGATGTAACTTAAAATATGAGTTATAAACACAAGCTTCATGCTCTCCTGAAAATTCTTGGCCTACTCGAATTCTTCTTGAAAATACTTTTAGTAAGATTAGGAGCTCAATCATTAGTAATATTAGCTATCGATGAAAGCCTAAATTACTTGGTAGCCTCCAAACCTCTCAACCGAAAGAAATGCCTAGATAAGTCTCTTAGCCACTTTGTCAAGCATCAAATAAATGGGTCCAATATTTTATGGAGTTATAAAGAATTATTTGACCATATCTAATATTTCATTTGTTTGGATATGTCGGCACAAGTGAATTTCCTAGAACCATTAGACGCTCATTTTACAAACCGATTTCACTATAACATTCTAAACATGCTAGGCTATTTTATGAATATTTTTTTTTATAATTTTTATAGTTCCATATTTGAGGATATAATAGAATTTATATAAATTTTATTCTAAAAATTAAAAAATTGACATAATTACAAATACGTCCTTATCATATTTTATCATAAATATTGTTGCAGCTTGGAATATTCGCTATGGTAAGGAAATACATAGTTGGAGAACAACATGACAATTGTTTTTAAGAGAGTGTTGGCATATTTGTTTTGTTAGTAGAATTGTAGTCGACGGACGATGATGGTCGGAGGACAGTAGTAGGCAGGCAACGGAGTTCAGAGAGAGTGTTATCTTCAGGTGATAGTGGTTTTACGGATCATAGTTGGCAGACAATGGTGGTCAGAGGGGCCATAGTAGCAGGTGATGGTGGTCGGAAGGATCGTAGTTGATGGACCATAGTAGTCAAAGGAAAACTCGTTAGTGGCTTTCATATGGAGGTCCAACAGCGATGATCCCCACCCCCATGTGAAGATTGGGAGGGGTTGTTTATATATATAGATATATTTTTAGTGGCATCCATAGTTAATATGAATTCAGGTTAGCTAACTAGAAATGATTGACTTATTCAGATTGATTAGAGACATGTTAGCCTATATAGGAGGATGGTCAACGGGTTTTCCCTTAAAATAAGGTTTGTGGAAATTTAAGGGATGAATATAGTTTTATATTTTGATAGCTTCTGATTTTGTCGATAAATTAATAGAAGCTCTTGTTGATTAATTAAGAGATTAAAATATAAAATAATTACAAAATTTGATATTGGGATATTACATGATGATCATGTCAATTGTCATTTATTATCCATGCCAAAATTCATCACTAAAGACTAGTTGATACTTGTTATCAATTTATGTCAGTCATTTTTCATCAATTGATGCTTAATTTTGATGCAATATTAAAATTAGAATTTTAAAAATTAAATTCAAGATCATTCAAACTTTGACCCCAACAAGCTTTTAGTTGAATTGAATGTGTTGATGAGATAAAGATGTCAAAAGCATCTCAATTTGAGTCCAAATAATCTCAAATCAAGTATTTTGAAGCACGATTGAAATCATCTTGACATTAATTAATCAACTAAAACATATTTAATAATTAGCAAAATTTCTTCAAATCTTATACGTTTATAATCAAAACAAGCACATCAATGATCAAACTTTATTAAGATCAAGATCAATCATTCTATGATCATTAATACTTTTTAATGTTAAAAAATAATTTATATTCAAACGAATCAACATGACCTGAGTGTTTTTGAGATTTTGGAAGAGCTGTGATAGTCAAACGACGTTGGGTTAGTTATGGTCTGTTGAACGAGCTATGGATGTCAAGTGATGTTAATTGAGATTCTACGATTTAGCACTGTTGATCGGATGAAGGTGGATGAGTTATGGCAGTTAGGTGACGATTGACATATGATTACAACCAAGCGACAATGATTGGGCGATAATGACTATTGGCGATGATCATCTATGTTGAGTGTTGAACAAGGCTCATGTGCTCTTTATAATCCCATCATCATTCAAACACAGTTGTTCGATTTTTATAGCTCGCTCATCATCATCATCCGAACTAGGGGTGTCAATTTCGGGTCACGGGTCGGGTTCGGGTCGAACCCGAACTGACCCGGGTGCGAAACGGGTCGACCCTAACCCGACCCGGGTAGAGAAACGGGTCGAAAAACCGAACCCGGACCCGACCCGGCGGGTTTCCGGGTTGACACGACCCGACCCGGTTTTAGTGGCCGGCGGCGGCCGACGGCGGCGGACGCGAGCGCGGCGGGCGGACGCGAACGGGACAGCGGGCGAGGTCGGGCGCGGTCCGGCGCGGGCACACGGGCGAGCGGCTGCACGCGGGCGCGCGGCGGGCGCGGTGGGGCGCGGGCACGCGGGCACGCTGGGGGGCGCGCAGCGGCGCGGTCGGGCGCGGGCACGCGGGCACGCGGGCAGCGCTGGCAGGCGCGGGCAGACGCGCGCGGCGGGCAGCGCGGGCGATCGCGCGGCGGGCAGCGCAGGCAGGCGCGCGGCGGGCAGGCGCGGGCAGCGCGGGCGGGCAGGCGCAGGCAGCGCGGGCGGGCAGGCGCGGGCAGCGCGGGCGGCAGCTCGGGCAGGCGCGGGAAATGCAAAAATTCAAATTTTTTTGAATTAAACGGGTTGCAACCCGCCGGGTCAACCCGAACCCGACCCGTTTTTGAAACGGGTCAATTTCTGGAACCCGAACCCGACCCGTTTTGAAATCGGGTCGGGTTCAACCCGGATTTTCCGGGTCGGGTCCGGGTCGGATTTTCGTGTCGTGTCAAAAGTTGACACCCCTAATCCGAACACTGCCTCTTGACCATCGTCATCATTTGTCCCTACTCTTTGAATATTCTCTGTTATAATCATAACAAATGAAATTAGTATTTTTTAATTTTATATAATCTCATCTTCTTTAATTTTAAAAAAAAATACAATTCTATAATTTCTGTATCATGCCGCATTACTTTTCTGTTCTAAATTCTTATAAAATTTGATATTTCTTATACTGAATCTTTAGGCATCACAGTGGCTTTCTCTGTTTATGCGAAAGAATATTCCAAGCCCCGCGACAAATATTGTTTTCTTCTACAGGGTGCTTTCAAATCGTCATCTAATTCTGTGTGCGATCATCGTCAACATACTCATGGAATCATTGTTACGTTGCTGCATCAAATGTGGGGGAGGTAATCGAACGAGTGCTGTTTCTCCATCTTCCTCCAACTCCATTTGGGCCGTTGATTTCACTGTAACAAGAACATCCGAAGTCTTTTTTATTTTGGTAAAATCATCATAAGTTTATGATAAAATCTTTATGAACAAATGCTTAAATGATTTTACTTGATTTTCTACATAAACAGACAAAATAGAATGATTGGATTTTTTATTTTTTATTCCCGTTGTTGGGACGACTTTCACTATTAAATCATACAACTGCTACAGTAGCTTTTTCTCAGCTGCAGTGTGATTTGAATTACTGGTATTTTAATGTGAAAAATAATAATTGACAAGACTGAATAACGATTTCTCCGACCTAATTTTCTATAATTTTTTTTTGGGTGAAATGTGGCATTTGCCATTTCATTACTATAACATGTTACAAGTAATGAGAAAGAAAGAAAGACTAAGATCTTGATAAAAAACAACAAAGTCCAAAACAGGGATAAAAAACAAAAATCCCTAAAAGGAAATTAAACCAAAATCAGTAAAAGACAGCAAAAAAAAAAAAAAGCCAAAGACCAAAAAACAAAGCAGATTGAGGGAGAAAGAATCGCCATAGGCTTTGGAATTGCCGCTCACTCAACCTGGTTGCAAAAATATCCCCAAAATTCTGCCATCCTAGGGAGAAAGGGCAGCATCATTGCCCTATTCCCACAGAAAACAAAACCCACCAGAAACATAATACAGTCACTCTCGCATAGCGGAAGAACAACAGCCATAAATCTGCATAGAAAAACCCAGGATCTGCAAGGCAAGAGAAGAAGAAATAGTAGCCTTTGTACATAACTCCCAGAATATTACAGCAGCTCCATATAATAATCTCTCTTTTTCCATTTCATGATTTTGGCAAGAACAGCACCTTTAATTCTGTGTACTAAAGTGGTAGAAGAAGCCACATTAGTACCAAAATTCCTTTCATTCATTTCTCTCCATAGATGATATACAGCACAACAGATAATCAGGCAGTAAAATTTCTCGTCCTTCTTAAAATTATGGTCAATGTACTCAAAAATTTGAAGGATGGAAGGCCTAAAAAACATATAACCCATGTTTTTAAGAAGATCTTTAAGCACCATAAAAGAGTAGTTACATTCAAAGAAGAGGTGACTAACAGTTTCAATCTCAGAATGACAAAGAGAGCAAATAGGATTGACAGACAAGCCCCTAGATTGCAAAATGTCCGCTGTTTTCAGCCCACCAGAAAGTGCCATCCAGCAAAAACTGGAAAATCTTAAAACATAATGCTTATGCCATACAAAATGCCACCAATTCACCTTCAATTGATCTCTATAAAAAAAATTTATGTACTCAGTATGGCTCCCTTTCTTACCAGTATCCCAAAAAATGGTATTATTTCCCTCCATAAGCATCGAAAAAACAGAAAAAGTTTGATGCATGTGGCTCAGCATTGTATCAGGTAATACCCAACCAGACTCATTAAGTATCACCTGAATGCATTCATTCACCGAAAAAACAGAAAAAATAGGCCTGAATTCATCTAGCTCAGTAATGCACTTATCCCTATACCAATGATCCCAGTACAAGGCGCATTTCGAGTGCACAGAGATTGAAAAATGAAATTTATCTTTGGCGTAACAGGCATCTTTACATACATATTTCCAGAATTTAGTAGCTTTGGTACTAGGTTCTTTCCAAGGTGATACATATGTTTTAAAAAACCAGTTGGCAAGAGGACTAGAAAAATTATAAATTCTAGTAATAAGAGCACAGTTGAAGCCAAACTGAATAGATTGAAGGGAAGGCAATCCAAGACCCCCCATATTTTTGGGTTTGCAGGTATTTCTCCAAGAAATTAAGTGCATTTTCTTACCATTTGAATCTCCAAAGTACAGAAATTTAGTACAGATTTTATCAATTTGTTTGAGAATGGTTTTAGGTATAATACCTCCCCTTATCCAATATGCTATCGTATTCCAGATAGTGTATCTAAGAAATTGCAATCTACCAGCAAATGATAATTTTCTATAATCGATAGCCAATTTTAACTATCTGAGAAATAATCGCCTATATCTAAAGCAGGACAAGAACAAATGGAGATGACTTCATAAGTTTCTGCAATTCAAAATTTGATGTATGTTATGATATGTACGAGATTAGATATAACATATGAAAATAATAAGCTTATTATTTAATTTCAATTACATAAAAAGTAATATTGTCGGCATAAATTAATTTTTTAGGACTGTTATGTGTCCGTTTTATAAATTGATTTCATCAGAGTTTTTTAGATATGTTAGTCTATTTTATGAATTTTTTATAAAATTTTTGTAGTTCAGATATAAAAAAAATTATAAAAATTATAATAAAAACTAATCAATTTATATAATTGTAATTGTACCCTTTGCTTTATTGTTAAATATCCTATCCCACTGCACCTAACTTTATAAATGGCCAGTTCTTTTCATTTCATTTTAACCAGATAAAAAAAGGAGAAATAGATAAGAGACAAAAAAAAGAAAAATAGAATAAAAATAGAGGAGAGAGGAGTTACAATTTGAAGTTCTTAGGGTCATTTTTGTCGGTAAGCCCAGTTTAAAAATCTGCTCGTCTCAAGATAGACTACAACTATCCTACCTCTCAGTGCTGCGGTACTCTAGACCTCGGCGCCGTTGTGTTGCCAGATAGACTGTAGACAAATAGTTGAGATCCAAAGCGCTCCATTTTGGCGTCGCAGTGCTGCGAGGCCGGCTGGACAATTTTATTTCTAGTTTTTTTTTTTTAAATTAAAAGTTGCATCCTTTGGTAGTTATATAATATCTCTTGGTTAGTTCTAAGTTGAGAATGTTGCAATAGAGCACAAAAGTAATGAGAGAGTGATAAACAATAGAGATCTATATTATTTATCCCAAATTTTTATAATGAATTTCTTGGTGTGGTGCTACACCATGTTTTTTTTCTCAATTTTGAGATTTTTCACGTTAAATCTTGGTGTTCGTGATTTCACTTCCCACAACATTGGCAATAATATTTAGATGACTGTGGTGGCTAGTAGTGATGTCAGTGCCAAATGTTAGATAACATTCTAAAGTTCATAAGATCTTCAAGCTCTCTCCAATCTCATACCTAATTCCCCTTTATGTAGAATAGAGGTTTATTTATAATACTTTCGGAACATACTTTTGAAAATTTAGACAAATTTTCTTAATACTTCATCGAATTACTTATATTGAACTAATTATTCAAAATGTAGTTATCTTAATGATCTCATAATTGAATATCTTGTTGAATTAGTCTAGTCAATCCACTTGATTATACTATAATCATGTTAGAATTCATATCCATTGGTCCTTGAATTAATGTCTTGAAACTTTCAATCATACTTAGTATGCATGACGTGGGCTTATTTGGACTCGGGTCGAACACTTTTTGTTCTATTGGGTTTGTCTTGTCAAATTAAAGCTTACTAAAATTAAATTTTGGATAGGGGCGTCAATTTGGTTTAGTGGGTTAGGTTTGGGGTTGACCCAAAATTGATGCTACTCGGATATGCTTGACCAAAACTAAATTTGTTTGTCAAATAGGTCAAATACTTTGACCGGAAAACCCATAGCTTTTTGTTTCTTTTTATTTTGGCTTGGGTTTGGTTTGTTCTCTTTGGTTATGGGTTTTCCGTTTCACTATGGTTTGGGTTGTTTTGTTGGGAGGTCTTGTTGTGGTACTGGTTGTAGAGCTGGTGCTTAACTTTTGTTTGGATGGGGTGTTGAGTTGACGATTTATTGTTATGATTTTTCTTTCAGTCTCTCTTTTATTATGTTCTATTTCTTATCTCTTCTTCTGCATTATTATGGTGTTCTTTTTTTGCAGGTTTTTTCAAGGTTTGTTACTATTGTGGTTCTAGTGATGTCTGCCTGATTGTGTTGATTGGGTAGCTGCTCTTTTTGGGTTCCTCAGCTTTCTTTGATCATTGTTGTCCTTTCTACTCCTTTGTTGTTCATTGTTTCTTTTCTTTTATTTAGCTTTTTGTCTTTGCTTATCTTGTAATATATTGGATCGACGGCTAGTAGGTTTTATTTCATATGATGTATTTTTAGATGGATGTTGATTCACTAAGGATTTGTAATCTTTACTTTAACTAATGTGTAGGCCCCATAGTGAGGGTTTTAATTAAAAAAAAGTACTCTTATAGGAAGTTGACTTGAAGCCTCATAGCCTGAATCCAACCTATTTATTACATGTATGTTGCAATTATTTTGATCAATATTACTTGTTTAGCTTCAAATACTGTCCGTCTATTTCGTATCCGAATGATTATCACTTGAGTTTCGACTTAATTTTAAATTTTTGGGCCAAACCAAAACCTAGCTCAAAAATTAATTGGGTGAACATTTCAAACCCAAACACTAACTCAAATAAAATCGTATCAATCTGAACTACAAACTTATATTTTCTTAATCAACCTTTGATCAGATTGTCAGATCGGATCACTCATAGACATCACCAAATATACATCAATCATACTTCTAAAACAATGATTAATGAGGATCATTCTAGATCATTCTAAGTCTCAATATTGGCAAGACAATGACATAGAGCGCTGACTCACCCTCGCACAAAATCTTAAATATACTCAGCATTCCCTGTACGCCTTCCCTTGTCACTTCTATCAATAATATATTATTTTATTTTTGTATTTACTTATTCATGCACCTTTTATTCAATATAATTTAATATTACAACTTACAATATTAATAATTTATAATTTTAAGAGAAATTATTACCCGCAAAATCCGAACGTAACTCTACATTCAGATTCTAAATTAAATTAAGACAGACAAATTTTTATTCTAGCATGACCCGACGACCCGACCAAGCCTAAAGTGTGTATAAATTCTTCTTGTACTGTGTACAACTTATACACAGTGTATGTACATACATATACTATGTGTACAAACGGGTCGGGCCGTTGGATCATGCTAGAGCTATGTGTCTTCATTTAATTAAAATCTGAATAGAGACCTACTTCAGGACTCCGCTCGTAATAGTTTCTCCAATTTTAGACATTTACAAAAAACTTCCAACTCATTCGCTATGAGCCGATTCATTTAAAAAATACTAATATAAAATACACTTAAAATATATGAGCATTCAGGATTTTAAGTACAAAACTATTTACTTTTTTTAAAATTGTCTTACTTTTTATATTAATTAATTAATTATTCTAATTATTGCTCGAATCATAATCATTTTCTCGTTTTCAAAATAAGGGAACCGGCTTGTTAGCCTGCACAAACTCGTAAAATGAAGCTCGAGCTTGAACTTCATTAATTAATCAAGCTCAAGCTCAAATTTGAGGTGACTAGAGTTCGGCTCGACTCGACTTGTTTACTCCCCCCATATAAAGTCATGAACTGTTCATTTATAACATTAATAAAATCAAATTAAAATTACGATGTGAACACAGATCAACTGCCTCAACTCTACGGATTGATTAATTTTCCTTTTTTCTGACTAACCAATAAACTAATCTAAAGGAATTTTCCAGGAAACTTCGAACCAACTTAATTTGTTAATTAATTAAATTCTACTGTTAATATTCTAATACGTTATTCAAAGCTTGACTTCTTACTTAACACGGCGTCAATGCCAAATAATATCTACGTTTTTTTAATAATCTATATAGATTAGGGCAATCAAAATCAGGCCACGAGTCAGATACCGGTCGAATTCAAAATTGACCCAATCCGAACCCAACCCATTTTTGCAAACAAATTAGATATTTCAACACACACCCGACCCACGCGGGTTACCGGGTTGACCTGACCCGTGGACACCGCAACGACACGATAGCAACAACGGCTCGACAACGCCACCAGGGACGACAAACGCAACGCTGAAGACGAGATGCCACTCACACCACGACAACGTGACTGATGATTCACGCGAAGAGATGCAACTCGATGCGACGGGCACTTGACGACGGGCAACGCGGGTACTTGACACGGGTAGATGTGATCAAAGGGTTTCGATGTCATTCTAGGTGATTTTCGAATTTCTAGGTCAACCAGAACTTGATCCGATTTTTGAAACATATCGGTTTGTTGAACCCAAACCCAACCAATTTCACAAACGGATTGACCCTAATCTAAAATTTTCAATTCTATTAATATGATCCTCTAAATTGAGGTATGAATGTCCTTTTCACTACTTATGATGTGTTATTCTTGATTGAGGGGTTTCAAGTTAGCCATGAAGTTATTTTTATAGACGATGCTCTACTAGAACGTCTAGAAAATTTACAACAAGAGCGTATTTAATATCTTAGTTTTATATAAAAATCTACCGTGTACATAGAAAATTGATAAGAGACCAAAATATTTCATTCAAAAAATACAAATAAGGAAAAAAAAAAAAGGGGGTTTGGCCCAATCGTAATACATATTATATAGTTATATATACAAGGATCCATTATTCTTCATAATTGAAAAAGAGAATATTATTCAAATGAGAATAATTGTTTGATTCTCATTGCAGGGATACAAAAATCTTGTGTTCATATGTAGACATTTGAAGTCCAATAATGATGTTGGACTTCAGTAGACAGACAATATTAGTCAGATGATGAAAGTTGGTTGATGGTGGCGGCAATATATGTTGATCATTGCTGATAATAGTTAGAAAATTTAATTATGATTTTTCTCTCTCTTAACTTTGAAACCTCTTCCCACGTAGAAAATGAAGCAATCTTTATAGCCTTTTCGAGAGATACTAGTAAATCTGACAAAAATCCACAATATTCTATTAAACAACCCACGTTGATCCTGTTGATCCTACATTATTTATCTGATATTTTGAGCTCTTTAATGATATTATAATT
Source organism: Dendrobium huoshanense (assembly GCA_016618105.1). Classification (NCBI taxonomy): domain Eukaryota; kingdom Viridiplantae; phylum Streptophyta; class Magnoliopsida; order Asparagales; family Orchidaceae; genus Dendrobium; species Dendrobium huoshanense. Next base: position 21,848,852 of record CM028348.1, read on the forward strand.
AAATGATAATGAGCTTATTGGATTTGTCTCATTTTGCTACTCGGTTGGACCATATACATGCAGTATTGGAGATCATTTATCTTTTAATTGATGTTCTGAAATTTCTAAATATATTTAAGGATTTGATTTGGGTTTATTTGGACTCACATCTGATCACTTAGAACATTAATAATTTTATCTGATCAAAATGTTTAATTCAACTATAAACTCATTAAAATAAGTGTTTGGATCGTCATAAATTTAATTTTAAATATTTCTAATTTAAATAATATCTCAATATTCAAATTGATCAAGTAAATTTTAATTACTAATATTTATTTACCAAATCTCAAATTTTTTATTAAAATTCATTTTAGGTTGTTCTCTTATATTTTTCATGAGCACTTATTTGAAATTGAGCTCAATATATTTAAAAGTTCAAATAATATATTTGATAAATATTTTTATAATAAAAATAATATAAAAATATTTTAATTTGTTTAAAATTTATATATTAAATTTAAAGACATCAATATTTTTCTCCAACCATCGCCTCACGGATCCCTTTTCACATAATTTTAAGAAAATCTGTTGAAAAACGACATTGCAAAATCGTTTTTTTATTTGACTTTAATGGAAAATCAACTAATTATAGGAAAAGTACAATTTATTGAAAGATGCGGATTATACTGTAAATGTTGGTTCCTTGCTCATCCGCCACTGCAAACCTCGCTAAACAAGGGATCACTTTTTTCTCTCTCTCTTCCGGTTCTTTAAAGGTCTTCACCACAATTTTTCTCTAAGAACCGGGCCAAGCAGGTGCGACCCATCTTGGTCTCTGGAACGGTTGTGATAGATCGAACATAACATCTCTTTCTTTTCTCCTGTCATCGCTAGCTAATTCTAACAAGCAACCCTAATCCCTTGCGTCTCTCCTTCTCCAAGCGCTCGTGCTCGCTCCAAGCTCAGATCCGGACGAGTTTTTGTTCCTTACTTTCCCCGTGCATTTGAATCATTTCAGCTTGGGTTTCCGCTTTCCTATTTTGGGTTTTATTCTTGGATCGATTGATAGACGGCAGAACGCTGTGTTGGGCATCCGTAGAGATAGTACTGGTGGATTTTTTTTCGCCGTATTATCTCTGGAACGGTGTGATTTCTTGTTTCTCACGAGCGATCTAGGCTTGATGGGGAAAGGCGGGCAGGATCGTGGGCGTGTAGCCGGTCCGATGCCTCATCCGCCGCCTTCCTCGTCTTTTCCGGCGTGGGCGAGGACGGTTGCTGAGTGTCAGGCCGAATTTGGAGTTTCTGCGGACGTCGGACTAACCTCGGCTGAGGTTTCCCGGCGGCTGGAGATATACGGCTTGAACGATCTCGAGAATCACTCTGGGCCATCGATCTGGCAATTGGTGCTCGAGCAGTTCAACGACACGCTTGTCCGGATACTTCTTGTGGCCGCGGTCGTTTCCTTCGTTCTCGCGTGGTATGATGGAGACGAGGGCGGCGAGATGGGGATCACGGCATTTGTGGAGCCGCTGGTGATCTTCTTGATTCTAATCGTCAACGCAATAGTAGGGGTTTGGCAGGAGAATAACGCTGAGAAGGCGCTTGAGGCGCTGAAGGAAATACAGTCCGAGCATGCTGCTGTGATAAGGGACGGGAAGCTCATACCTAGCTTGCCTGCTAAAGAGCTTGTCCCAGGTGATATAGTTGAACTGAGGGTTGGGGATAAGGTTCCTGCCGATATGAGAGTGCTGTATTTGATAAGCTCAACTCTTAGAATGGAACAGGGGTCTCTTACTGGGGAGAGCGCAGCTGTGAATAAGACCAATCACAAGATCGATTTGGAAGATACTGATATACAAAGCAAAGTGTGCATGGTCTTTGCTGGAACTACTGTAGTTAATGGGAGATGTGTGTGTTTGGTCACGCAGACTGGTATGAACACGGAAATTGGTAAAATCCACTCCCAAATCCACGAGGCTTCTCAAAGTGAAGAAGATACACCCTTGAAGAAAAAATTGAACGAGTTTGGAGAGGTCCTTACAGCTTTAATTGGCGTGATCTGTGCGCTTGTGTGGCTCATTAATGTAAAGTATTTCTTGACCTGGGAATATGTCAATGGCTGGCCGAGAAATTTCAAGTTTTCGTTTGAGAAGTGTACCTATTACTTTGAGATTGCAGTCGCTTTAGCTGTGGCTGCAATTCCTGAGGGTCTACCAGCAGTGATTACAACTTGTTTGGCACTGGGTACAAGGAAAATGGCAGCAAAGAATGCGCTTGTGAGGAAGCTTCCTAGTGTGGAGACATTGGGGTGCACGACTGTGATTTGTTCTGATAAAACTGGCACACTGACAACGAACCAAATGTCAGCGGCAAAACTTGTGGCTATCGGGCGGTGGACTGATAATTTGAGAAGCTTTAAGGTAGATGGAACTACATATGATCCTAATGATGGGAAGATACATAATTGGCCAGCTGGTAAGTTGGATGAAAATCTGCAGATGATTGCAAAGATTGCTGCAGTTTGTAATGATGCCAGCATCAGTCGTTCTGGGCAACATTTTGTTGCTACCGGTGGGCCTACTGAAGCAGCCTTAAAGGTACTTAGCCTGAGTTGGTATCTTTAACGATATCTGTTTTATGATAATCTTTAAGGATTGTTTCATCCGATGTAGGAAGTCCCTTTTTTGTAGCAAAGCGGATACTCTGCTTTGATAATTCTGTTAGGCTCTTAAACATCTTAGACTATTATTTGATCTGCTATTTCTATTGTTGCATATTATGATAATGCGTGTTTGAATAATCATCCTTAACATCGTTCTTGTCAATTGTGTATGGTAATGAAACACCAAACAAATTATTTGTTTTCATGTTATTGGCTCTGCTTGTTCGTATGCTTCTTCTTTTGCTGAAATAGCCTAAATATTTGCAGATTCATAATTTCTGAATATGCTCACTCATGTAGGTTTTAGTTGAGAAAATGGGATTTCCTGCTGCGTCTGATGCTGCATCTATAGGTTCCACAGATACATTGAGTATGTTCGCTTATTTTATTTTACTTTCTTCATTGAATATATAATTATATATGAAAGATTAATGTTTCTTTGTTGTTTGTAATTGAAGGATGTTGCCGATGGTGGAATGATGTTGCCCCTAGGGTTGCAACACTTGAGTTTGATCGTACTAGAAAGTCCATGGGAGTCATTGTGAGATCAAAGATTGGAAAAAATACCTTACTTGTGAAGGTGACATCTTTTCTCACATCCTTAATGAGCTTTTATTGCAAGATTTTTCTGTCAATTTACACCTTCTATTTGAACTGATGTTTTGGAAGGCATTAGGTTCAGACTGAATTTTTACTAATTATCACATAAGTGATGTGATTAATCTTTGCCTAGAAATTTAATTATTGCACGTATCATTACAAGCTATCTTTGACTGCTGGAAGTGTAACGTTTGGGTGATAGAACTTATATACTGTTCTGTTTATGCCTTTGTTCTCTATACTAAATATCAAGCACGCAGTACCGATATTATGACTAGCTGATTCCATTAAAGCATATAGCTCTCTTTTATGCCTGCCATACAATGATTTCTTTTCTTTTTTTTTTCTTTTTTTTTTTAAAGGAAAATTGAAGGCTAGAAGTCAAATTTTACTGTATTGCCTAATGAAAGCGTGAATGACTTTTTGATTCATTTGATTGAGTGTTGTCAAAGGGAGGCCCATGAACTTATTTAAGGTGATGAATCTGATGGAAATCATTTATCCTAGTTACTTGATAATGATTTTTAGGCAAAATTTTTGGATATTTAAGATGTCTTCAGATCTAGAGTTCCTAATATAATTAAATGGTGCAATGAATGAAAATCACATTAGAAATTTGTATATTAATAATTGGTTAATTAAAATGAGAACTTGTTCTCATTTGATTTAAACCCAAAAATTCGGAAAAGTTTATATCAATAATTATCATCTAAATTAAATTTATCAAGAAATTTAAATAATCTAAACCCGAAGTCGTTGAATATTTTGACCACAAAAAGCATTTAGTTGTAACAAATTTGACTAAAGTCAATCCCAATTGCACTCAAAAAACAATGATGAATTTTGTGGTAGAAATAGAATAAAGTAAGAGATCACCAAACATAAAAGTTTTAGTGCACTCAAAGAATCTTGCATTCAACAAGCACATGCAAAATAGGAGGGAATTCAAAATTTTTAGTAGGAAAAATGTTGTTCTAATGCAAGCCTTAATATTTGATCATTATAATCATCTGAATTTCCTGAGTAGTTGCAAAAAAATTATCTAGTCACTGAAAAAAAAAAAAAAATCTCACTGTGAACTTGTAGGATCGATGGATAAGCATGAGTTGTAAATGCATAGAAATAGTGATACATTATAACTCGATGATAAAAAATAAGGATAATCGTAAAACTGGAAATGCCAATCCTGCCTTCCCCTCAAAATTTCACTTGAAGAGTTCGCTTTGCTTCATCAACAACAAAGCAGTACATTTCAATTTTGTTATAGTATCCAATTCTTGTAGCAAACAGTTGCAAGTGTTGGGTTAGAAGTTCAATATCAATCTACTTGGCTTGAATGTCATTTAGCTTTATCATGTGCTCTATCTATGTGCTATAATGACGATTTAATTTATTTCTAGATAATATAATTTATGTGCACGCTATTTTGATTTGGATATGTCATGACCCATATGTTTTCTCTTCCAAAGTTCAACACTCCAACAATTGTTCTTTGATGTGTCCTGCATAATTTTAATCACTAACTAATTGATATTTTTGCAAGTGTAAATCAGGTGCTGCTAACTTGTTTGATTGATCATCATAACTTTGTTTTGTCTTTGAATAAGTAAATCACTCAGCCATTCTGATACGTCCTATAAAGTTTAATGATCAAAGACCATTTTGACAGGGGGCTGTGGAGAATTTATTGGAGAGAAGTGTATCCGTGCAATTGCTTGATGGCTCTATTGTAAGGCTGGATGAGAGCACCAAACGTCGAATTTTGGAATACCTGCATGAAATGACATCTACTGCTTTGCGATGCCTCGGTTTTGCATACAAGGAAGAGCTTTCAGAATTCAGCACCTATGATGGTGAAGATCATCCTGCTCATAAGCTTCTACTTGATCCATCTAATTATTCATCCATTGAGAGTGATTTGGTTTTTGCTGGATTAGTTGGGCTTAGGGTGAGTTTAGATGCTTTTTTTAATATTCCATTTACTGGCATACCTATTTATCATCCACTTATTTCCTCCTGTTATTTTCAACTTTTTATCATTTTGTTTCTCTACTTTAAAATGGCTATAGGACCCACCCCGTGCTGAAGTACACAAAGCAATTGAAGATTGCAGAGCCGCTGGAATTCGTGTGATGGTAATAACTGGAGATAACAAGGAAACAGCAGAAGCAATTTGCCGAGAAATTGGTGTATTTGGTCCACATGAAGACATCAAATCGAAAAGCTTTACAGGAAAAGAATTCATGCATTTACCTGATAAAAAGAAAACATTAAGACAGAGAGGTGGGCTTCTTGTCTCTAGGGCGGAACCAAAAGACAAGCAGGAAATTGTTAGATTGCTTAAAGAAGATGGAGAGGTGGTTGCAATGACTGGTGATGGTGTCAATGATGCTCCAGCTTTGAAAATGGCTGATATTGGTATTGCTATGGGTATTGCAGGGACAGAGGTACTTGTTCTTATTTCAAATTTATTTTGTTTGGATCACCAAATTGAACAAATATTTGACTCCTAGTGTTTTGGAATTGGAGATCTGAAAATTTCAGCATATTTTTTAGTTAATTTTCAGGGGTCAAATTTGAAGTTGATAGCCATTCTACACTCATCAACTGGATACTTAGTTTTAAATTATGACTAGCTTTATGTCTTTATACTTTACTCAACCATACTTAGTTCCCTATTAATTTGTCTACCAACAATTCTTAATAGCTTAATTTTGGACTTGATATCCCTGCAGTTGTAAGCTTCACCACCTCAGTCAACCCATTCACCATGAAATACATCTCACTCCGTACACTTACACATAGGCATCATCCCCTTTAAATATTGGCATCCTCAACTTCCTCACCCTAGGATCGTCACAGCCCCAACAACTTCTTCCTCCTCCAGTGTAGCAGCTGTCTTGATCCCTCCATATTTCCCCCGTGTATCAAGGGTGGGACTCCCATCTTTCTTCCATATGTTCTTATATGACCTGATCTCATTGTTTAGCTTGATCCCCTCCATCTCCGGTTGCCCACTCCCCTTGCCCGAAATGCCTTCCATAATGGTCGACCACCACACCACCTCCACCACACAATTACCTCCTTGTTGTCCCCCTTCTGAAAACTCTAATCCACCCTTTATCGAAACCTTAGGAGGTGGATCTTGATGCAAGAAACTCTCCTCATCAAACCCCTTCTATCCGATCTCCTTTCCCTTACATTCGGCCAAGGGAATCCCAGTCAATCTTGATTAGGATTAGCAATTGGAACCGTCAGTGTGGTTTTGGATCGCATCTCCATGAGCTTCTCATCATCTCCTTCATAATTTCTTTTCTCGTTGGTTCAGCCATAGGAATCGTCGGTGAAACTTTCGATCGCATCTCAATCATATCTTCTATGTTTTCAAAGCGGTTCTCTATGGATGATAGTCTTCCTTCCATGGATGAAAGCCTTCTTTCGATGGTTGAGAACTTCTCTACCACTTGGGATTTGATTTGCTCCAATTTGCCTTCCTGCACATCCATCTTTTTTGCCGTCATAGATCCTTAAAAAGTGCTCTAATATCAAATTGATGCACCATGGAAGTAAAATCAGCAAAAGAACAAGTAGAAACTACATGATTACAAAGATAGTGGCTGTGGCTGATTTTGTATTATTTCTTCTACACGAAAGCAAGATACAGGTGATCTACAATTCGAGATGTAGATTGTCTCTCGCACAAATCCTAGTCATTGCTAGGAACTCTCTGCGAAAGAAACTACAACAAAAACAAATCGAAACATAGTGAAAATAAAACAACCTAATTACTTTTAAATAAACTATCATATTGCTTATCTAGAAATATATAACTTTTATGGGATGAAAAGCTTCATAAATTGCTAGTAACTATCATCTGTAGAGGTTGCTCAGGTTGGTAATAAAAAACCATGAAGAAGATTTCATCTGTTTTAAGATGTTGACGCATTAAGTTTAGTACTTGGTTAAGACAGCATTTTCTTAATTATGTGTAATTTATTGTTCGGTATCTCCAGGTTGCTAAGGAAGCCTCTGATATGGTTTTAGCTGATGACAATTTCAGCACCATAGTTGCTGCAGTTGGCGAGGGAAGATCTATATACAACAATATGAAGGCCTTCATAAGGTTTCCCCTTCCTGGATAGCCTTCATTTGAACTTGTTAACCACATGTCTCTCACACTTATGCTTATTGTTATGAACCATTTTAATAGTAATTGCATTGCACCAGTTCATAAATTTATTATTTCATCCATGGCATATGATATTTACTTTAATTGTATTTTTACAATTGCCCTAACATCAAATTTCTGATATTTATAGTATGATCATTGCTGGAGCTTTGATTGCTATTGATTGGTATTACAAATGAATTAATAGAAGTGTACATTCTTCACATTTTTTAAAACTATTTTTAGTTTTTCATAATTGATTAGCAATTTTTCTTTGAAAGCTTTCCAAGAAGCATTCTAAGTAGTAAAGCATTATATTTCCTTGCCTAACCTGCAAAGTGCTTTATTTCAATAGTCTTAAGAGGTACAACCCTATTAGAATTCTGTCTCAGCTTTGTGCCGTGTACGTTTATGACTGCCTAACTTTCAAGTGTTGTTTAGCTGTTATATACCATTGTAACACTTCATTTTTTCTCGCTTTGAGTGGAACTTTCTTTTTGAGGCCATCTTTGTGTTGATTTTGGATTTTTCTCTTGTTACATGCATTACTCTATACTACTATGCTACAGTTTTAGGGAATCTGATTTCTTTTCTAATTTGCCTCGATGTTTCTATTTGAAGGTACATGATCTCCTCCAACATAGGTGAAGTTGCATCTATCTTTCTAACGGCAGCCTTAGGTATTCCTGAAGGGCTGATACCAGTTCAGCTTCTGTGGGTCAACCTAGTCACAGATGGTCCTCCAGCAACTGCTTTGGGATTTAATCCTCCAGATAAAGATATCATGAAGAAACCACCTAGGAGAAGTGACGACTCGTTGATCAGTGCCTGGATCTTGTTTCGTTATCTGGTAATTCTCTTACTAGTTTTGTGGTCTATTCACTTAGCAGTGTGTTGAACAATATATTTGTTCTAATATATTTTCTAGCTATTTCTCAAGACATTTTGAAATATTTATGAAATCTTTTGTTAACATATGGCCAAAAACATTTTTCATTTTGAGCCTTATCTAATCTACATATGATGATTTAGCTTACTGACAGTTCTTTATTATAAAATGCCACTTGTCTAGGACTCGAAAACATTTTTTTTGGAATTTCTAGAACATATTAAGGCTTTGTTTGGGACGGCTTTCTTAATGCTTCATAAAGCAGCTTCTTATTACAAAATTTTTTAATTCAATAAAATTTTATACTAAAAAGTTGCTTTAGAAAGCAGTAATAAACCCGTCCCAAATGAAGCCTAAATCAAGTCTCTTTCATTGAAATGATTGTATTGATAATTTTTCTTAGCAAGCACACGGGAGATTTTTCTGTTGGTTCACAAGTAATCTCAAGCTATTAAATCAAAGTATTTGCTCTCTTGCAGGTTATTGGCTTTTATGTTGGGATTGCTACTGTCGGAGTTTTCATTATATGGTACACTCATGGATCCTTCTTAGGCATTGATTTGAGCGGTGATGGGCACACCTTAGTTACCTATTCCCAACTATCTGACTGGGGCCACTGCCCCTCCTGGGAGGGCTTCAAAGTTACCCCATTCACTGCTGGAAATCGCATATTCTCTTTCGATTCCAATCCTTGCGATTATTTTCAGACCGGCAAAGTTAAAGCCATGACTCTCTCTCTCTCCGTCTTGGTCGCTATCGAAATGTTCAATTCACTCAACGCCCTATCGGAAGACGGAAGCCTGATTAGGATGCCTCCATGGGTCAATCCATGGCTTCTTGTGGCCATGTCAGTGTCCTTTGCTCTGCACTTTTTGATCTTATATGTACCCTTTCTAGCCCAAGTTTTTGGGATTGTGCCCCTCAGCCTCAATGAATGGCTTCTAGTTCTAGCAGTTGCTTTCCCAGTTATTCTGATTGACGAGGTTCTCAAATTTGTGGGTCGGTGCAGTAGCAGCAGCCCTTCAGCTGCTGAGAGAACCTCAAAGAAACATAAGGGCGAGTAGCTGATTAAAGCAGGCGGTAGTTCTACCCAAATGTTCTTTCATTGTCGACCTGCTACTCTTGTTCTATTCTTTTCAGAATCAGAAGCAGGTTTCAGACTTCCATTTCACAGTAGAACATCAGGAAGGGCTGAAAATTGAACTGGGCTCTCTCATCAAAATTGAGATTTCCCGAATGAATTCCACTATTGTTTAACGTTTATTCATAAATTCTAAGACGACTTTAAAGTTTTAGTATTAATAATTCTTCTAAGTAAATTTTGATCTAATTGATAGTTTAGGCTTGCAGCTTGTATGAAATGGGAGATGACAGAGCTTCTTGTGTACTCCAGTAATCGATCTTTTCTACTTTTGAAGCTGGTCATCTCTAAACTATTTATCCACATTGACAGTAGCTTCATTCTCGGTAATAAGTTTTTTTTTTTTTTTTTTTTTCTCTTTTTTGATACAGTATTTTTTACTATATCTTTTGATCTTAAATCGATTTACGAAAGCACTTCTTTAAGTTTCCTGTCATTGCTGTCATCTTTAGCTTTATTAAATTATTTCTGGTATGTTTTGTAAACTTGTCTCTGCGTATCGACTTCTGTTACATAAATTGAAAATGACTGATGATTTTGTCGACGTTGTAAGAGCTTGGAGACATTGGTGTAGTCTTTTAGATATCATTTTGCCATATGTTGGGTCGTTCTTCATTGAAAAGAGAAGGCTTGAGAAGGAGAAGTCTGGTATAAACCTTGATATTGACATTGGAAGTTAGAGCTAGTTTCGACCGTGTATATTAGTCTCATAAGTGATAGACATGTATCCATGTTGTTGAGGATGAAGTCAATGAGCATCAATTTTCATAGGAATAATATATATCAACCTTATAGAAGATGACATGATAGTAGTTTAAAAATCATAATCAAAGATGTTGGTTGGGAGATTGAGTTCAATGATAGTGGTTGAGAGATAGCAATCGAGCGAAGGTTTTAGAGGACTATAGTGTAATAGCCAAATTCTTATTTTTTTAATTTTCTCTATGAACGTTGTGGCAACTAGGTTGGCAATGCTCCAACATTGAGGCTCGGGTTTTTGGACCAAAAAAATATGTTTTAAGAATGTGTTGCGGCTCTGGGTGGCTTTCAGCACTGGGTCTCAGGTGAAGATTCTAGGAGAATTTGGAAGATTCTCTAAGAGAGCAATGGGGTTGGGTAAGCGAGCAATATGGCACTCGGTCAAAATAGTAATTTTTAAAATAATAAAATATCTCAATACATTTCATTAACCCTCTTACACCTGGCCATTTCCCCTGATTTTTGCATGCCTTGTGAGGAGAGAGAGAAGAGTGGGGAAGATGGTTGGAGCATTTTCATTTGTCAGACCTGTTACAAAATTTCTTCTAATCGTTGCAGGTAACCCGAATTCTACCATTATTGATGTAAAACAAACATGAGAAGAGTTGCTTTGGGATTGTAACAATAAAGATTGAATTTGTACATTGCTAATTAGTAACTCATGCTTCAATCAAGTTAAATTCTTAGAACTTTTTGTTGGAAGATTAGATAATGGTAAGTCGTTACAAGAGGTTAGCAAGACCGTTGCAATAACAACAAAAATTAAATAGTAGTACTAATAGCAAGTAATCAAGAATCCACAGCGTAACATCAAGACATGGTCACTTAAAGTTTCTACTCACTCAATCACTCTTAGGCTTTAGCGGATGAAGACGAAGCATATGATGAGAGAAACTGCCACTAAGAAGATGGTACCGAAGGTCTTTGTTGATGGAGAGGTAGCCACGGACGGAGAAGGGGTAGATCTCCCAATGAGAAGCCAAGGCGTCTTAGGTTTTTGGAGATCGATCGTCTCTGCTAAGCAGTAGAGGATGCACTTGACGTATCTTTCCACCATTTTGTCGTATTCCCAGTCAGGCTTGTAGAAGGGGGAGAGGAGGATGAGGAGGATGTCGATTTCCCCTCGATCGTTGTAAGCGAAGCCGTGATCGACCTCAGAATCGGACATGCACCATAAGCATGAGGAGGAGAGAACACAAGGAGGAAGACAAAAAGAGAGAAAAGGGTGGTGGAGAGGGGGTCGGCGGCTTGAATAGGAGAGAGGGGTGGGGACGGCTTGGAGAGGTGGGGAAGAGGCTAGATTTTGAAAGAGCTTAGGTTAGATTAGGGTGGGGGTGTGGTTTAATCTAAATCTGAAATTAATCTCAGATTTGATTAAATTTGGAGGGAAACAATTTAAAATTTGATTTCAAATTAATTGTAATTAAGACATTTATTGAGGATTAATGGGGGGAAGCCATATATGGGGCTGGCGGCATGGAGATAGAGGGGGAAGGGGATTATGGGGGAGTTAAGCTCTTTCCAAACAAGATATGACAACTAGGCGGGAAAATAATGAATCCTCCAAAATTAAATTTTGAATGGATTCAAATGTTGAAAACTTTCCTTTTCTTTGATTTCACAAATAAGGAAAGTTTTGAATTTCAAAATTTGAATTTCAAAATTCAAATAATTTCTTCCTTTAATTCTAGATCTAAATTAGAGAGTCATTATGATGATTAAAATCATCATAATGGCTTGATTAATGGGTATGTGGCCGGCGTTCAGAGGGGGGAAGGGGGATTTGTTGTCAGGTTGAGGTGGGTTTGGATGGTGGTTGAACTTGGGGTGGTGGAGCTAGAGGATGAAGTGGGTGGGAGAGGTTAAGCAACCGGTGGAGGTGGACTTGGAATGGGATGGCGGGTGGAGAAGGGAAGGAGGATGGGGGAAACACAAATAAAATATAAAAGAAGAAATTATCAGGAGCCGTGGACTCTTTCAACAACTGGTGGGTCTTGCACTTGCTCACCTCGAGCTCTCTCCCTTCTCTCTAGTGATCACACAAGAAAAAGAAGAAGAAGAAACACAAGAAATTTTAAAATATGACACAAAATTGAATATGACTGATGATATTTGCATTTATCATTCTAAAATATTTTATTAAATATTATATTATTTTTATTTTAGTAAGATAAATTAAACATTGAGAGTAAGCGGTAATAGTTTTGTTACAACTAAATATAATCAACACTCCATCAATTTATTACTTAATCAATTTATTACTTAATTCAGCACGTATATTTGCATGGGCTTTCAGTATTAACATATCAAGGGAAGCTTAAGCATCACTCGGCATTGATAGCACAAACATATATTATACCGTCAATAACAAAATCTTGCTTGCCAACAAGCATAAGTGCACATACCCCATTAGTGAACAACTTAAGATTGATTCTCACATAAATCAATCCTATTTTTTCTATATATTATTTGAGATTAAGATTTTATTTGAGACAATTTTTTTACTATTTTTTAAAATAAATTTTTGGTACAAAATTTTTAATTTAAGTAATTTTTATACTTAAAAATAGTTTTAGAAAATAATAAGAAAATCATCCCAAATGAAATCTAAATTATTTAATTTTTTTTTTTGGGAATTTTTGGGGCTAAAAGCCCATCTCACTATAAAGTAAAAAACTATTACAAGTAAGAAGTAAAGACTGTAGAAAAAAGAGAACAGTCCAACATAAGTTATACAAAAAAACTTATGGGACAATAAAAAAACCACAACTATACCACCCAATACCTACAAAAAATATTGTGAAGCACCAAAATGTGGTAAACGAGGTCAAAATTTTTTGGAGGACTCAGGCTGCTGACCGTCTGCATAATAAGGAACTGATCAAAGTAATCCCCTGGTTGCCAAAGAACGACCCTCGTAGGGGAGAAAGGTCTAGCAGTAATCATCATTGTCCCCTTAAAAGCTCTGAGGGCCCGAATCAGCTTGCCTGCTACCCGGAAGGGTAGCAGAAAAAGGAACCCGAACCAGCCAGCACTCCAGCAGAAACCTGCACCAGAAGAAAAATAGCAACCACAGCCATAGTAGCACCCCCTACTAGACTTCCTGGGGACCAGACAAAACAACAGCTTGCTGTAAACCATTATAGCAGGTCCATTAACAGAAATCCATTTTTCCATCTCAGAATTTTAGATAAAACAGCACCTTTGATTTTATGGCATAAAGTGGTGGAAGAGGTAGAAATATTGCCAAATTTCCGATCATTTCTTTCTCTCCAAAGTAGATATATAGTGCAGCAGATGATAAGATAGTTTAAGGCCTTATGCTTGTGATTAATACATTCAAATGCTTGTAGTATATTAGGCCTAAACAGCTGATTACTCATACTAGGAATAAGCATGGAAATAACAGAATAAGAGTAATCACACTCAAAAAAGAGATGCGAGATGTTCTCCATGTGGTTAAAACAGAAAGAGCAAGCATACGGGACAGAAATCCCTCTAGAATTCAGAATATCCGCAGTTTTCAGCCCCTCCTTTAAGGCCATCCAGCTATAACAAGAAAACCTTAAACAATGATGCTTGTGCCAAACGAAATGATCCCAATTGCATTTCGGTTCATCCTTATAAAAAATAATAATAATCACTATGAGCAGTAACCTTTTCCCCCTCCCAGGTGAGACAGGCACCCGAATTTTCTCCAGAATACACCGGCAGCAGAGAGGTTGGCAAAGACAGAGGAAGCGTCCAGCCATTTTCATCCAAAATAACAGATAAACGTGCATTGACTGGAAAATAAGAATTCAAAACATCTAAGCCACCCATTTCCAGTAACAGTTTACGGTTACACCAATGATCCCAATACAAAGCAATGAGACTGCTAACAGAGGGGTTAAAAATAAATTTATCTTTAGCATATTGAGCAGCCCAACAAATGTTTTTCCAGAATTTTGTAGTCTTCCCAATAGGATGTTTCCAAGGGGAAACATATTTGTAAAACACCCAAGTAGCAAGAGGGCTCTCAAAATTATATAATCTCTTTATCAGAGAACAGTTAAAACAAAATTGCAAAGAATGAATGGACTGTAAACCAAGACCACCATTACCCTTAGGTTTACAGGTATCTTTCCAAGAGATAAGATGCATTTTAGAAGCCTTGATATCCCCAAAATAGAGAAATTTAGCACATAATTTCTCAATCTGTTTAGCGATAGTCTTAGGTATAATCGAACCTCTTATCCAATACGCTATAGTGTTCCAAATAGTGAAACGAAGAAATTGCAACCTTCCAGCAAAAGAGAGGGCCTTAGCTTTCCAACCAGATAATTTCTGAGTAACAGATTCCATAAGATTTGAGAAGTCAGAAATTTTCAGGTTATAAGTAGAGATGGGGATACCAAGATAAGCTAAGGAAGTAGCAGTGCAAGGGATTTGGAGAGTGGCACTGATTTCATTAGAATTGAGACAAGATTTGGAAAGCAAGAGGGAGCTTTTCTGATAATTAACCTCAAGACCAGAGGCTCTGGAAAATCTGTCAATCAATTGGCACAGAACTTGACAATTGGAAACATCTGCTTTGCCAAAAATGAGAAGATCATCAGCATACATCAAATGTGATATTCTGGTACCCTCCACCAAAGGGGCTTCAAAAGAATTATCATGGTCCAAAAGACAAGAAAAAGCATCCATCACAATGCAAAACAGGTAGGGGCTTAAAGGGCAACCTTGCCTCAAGCCGGCAGTAGAGGGAAAGAACCCATGGAGTGCACCATCAATAGACACAGAAAACCACACCTCATTAATACAAGCACTAATCCACTTAATGAAAGTCTGAGGGAAGCCCTTTTGTTGCAACCTAGCCAACAGAAAATCACGATTTACACAATCAAATGCTTTTTTAATGTCTAATTTGGCACAAAGCATCTTGAAATGTGGGGTGTTTCTAGAATGAAAAAGCAGTTCATTAGCAAGGATAACATTGTCAGTAGAAACCTGCTTGTGAATAAAACCAGATTGATTTTCTTTGATGATAAGAGGCATGATAGGCTTCATCCTAAAAGCCAGAATTTTAGCAATAATTTTATAAATTGTATTGCATAAAGATATGGGCCTGAAATCAGAAATCTCTTCAGCATGATTAGATTTAGGGATCAAAGTAATAGCAGTAGCATTAGCAGCTTTATGAATGAAGGCATTAAGATAAAAGGATTTGTCAGCTTTGCAAATCTTAGGCCCCATAATAATCCAGGAAGATTTGTAGAATTCAAATGTAAACCCGTCCGGACCCGGAGTGGAATTGGAAGCACCAGAAAAAACAGCCTTTTTAATTTCTGCATCAGAAAAAGGAGCAGTGAGAGAAAAAGCATAAATCATGATGTATGATTTTACCCACTGGGAAGAGTTGAATATCAAAAGGTTGTCTCGTAGGAGGATTATATATCCTTTGAAAATGTGAGATAGTGCTATTGATAACATCAGCATAGGATTTATCAGAATCAGACATAGCCAGAGAAATAGCTGCACTTCTGTAATTCCTCCTAAGACGAATCTTAGAGTAAAGATATTTAAGATCATCTTCCCCTCTAGAAAGCCAATTGGTTTTTGCCCTTTGAACAATCCAAGAATACCAAGAAGAGGATGCCTCTGCCAGGTTCACATTAATAGTTTTAAGAGTTCTAGAGATGTCCACATAGTCACCTCCATGATCCAACAAACTGAGACACACCTCTTGTTCACGGTTTAGAGATTGAAGATGAGTTGCAATATGATTGGAAGTGGCCCAGGACTCCCTTTTAATATCAATTTTAAGCTGCTTAAGCATACCACACAAAGCAGCTAAAGGTTGACCAGAATGCTTCACAGATGCATTAGCCAACAGCAAATACCAAAAATGTTGAGATTTTAACAAAAAATTCTTAAATAAGAAACGATGTTTAGACTCAACCTGGGTACCCAGCAGCAGAATAATTGGATTATGATCGGATCCAGAAGGGGGTTTTATGACATAGTGGGATTTGGGATAAGCCTCCATCCAATCCCCATTAACAAGCATCCGGTCTAACTTGATGTGAATAGGGTTTATCGTTCTTTGATTATACCAGGTGTAAGTGTGTCCCACATAAACAAGATCAAATAAATTGGCATCAAAGATTAAAGAATTGAAGTCAGAAAGTTGGTTTTGATGAAGAAGATTACCCCCCCCCCCCCCCCCCCCCCCCAATTTTTCAGAAGGGTATCTGCAGCAATTGAAGTCTCCCATAATAATCCAAGGTGTGCCCAAAACAGGACAAATCTTCTTGATCTCATCCCATAGAATCTTCCTTTCCTCCCTATTATTGGAAGCATAAACCACAGCTAAAAAAAAGGGGCATTATTCCCATAAAACACAATTCCAGCTATCATTTGATTAGAGCAGAAAACCGGTTTAAAACCAACTTTGTCAGAATTCCATTTAACCCAAATCCGGCCAGGATTCGCACAATGGAAGTTATTACAACTGTCTTCATATTCAAACACACGGTGAGAGTTGAAGAAGAAAGGGTCAGCCAAGGAGGCAAGTTGAATTCTATTCTCTAGAACACAGAGCATATCTAATCGCAAAGAATGAACCAGTTTTTTACAGTTAAAAACTTTTTCAGAGGAAGAAAATCCTCTAATGTTCCACGCTCCAATAGCAGGGCAAGTCATTTAGACTTCGATTTGGGTGTAGGGGGCTTTTTAGCTCCTTTACCTCTAGTGTTTTTATGTAAAGGGTTGGATGTGGTTTTGGATGAGGTTTGACTATCGGATTCGTCAGCCACCTTAGAGGTCTCATTGGTAGAGTAATCTCCCCCCTCCAGATTATTCTGATCATCAGAATTTTGAAGAGAGTCGAATTGGTTTTTCATGGGTATAACAGGATTTTTGGGCATTCTGACAGGATCCTGATCATGCTTGCTAATTTCTTCATCTGTAGGAGAATTCAGATTTGGAATAATAGCAGAAGGATGATTAGGAATACTATGGGTGGGATTGGAAGAAGGGCCATTGAATCCAGAGGAAGAGGCAACGACATTACCAAGAGAGTTATGAGAATCATTGTTTAGGTTATTAGGGATAGTAACTTGAGAAGGAATAATGCCGAGAGAAGAAGTGGCTTGAGCTGGAGTAGCTGCAGATGTACTGGCTTCTTTATCATTTGCCCCAGTGATATTAATTTTCGGTGTAGGACCCTGAGAGGAATTTTTCCTATGATGATTCCGAGAAGAGCTGCGTCCCCGAAAGGCCTGAGTTGGTTGTTGAGGTGGTTGAGGGTTGGAAGGGCAATATAAAGTGGTATGCGCCATAGATTTACAAGTAGCACACGAATTAGGCTTCCATTCATATTGAATTTTGAGATTAAAAACAACATCTTCAATGGAAATCGGGACCGTATTAGGAAAATCAGAAGTAGTGGCAACTTGAATACACACCCTGGCATAAGTCAACCTGGTTTTCGCCGCAGTCAGCGCATCCACCGATAAAGGGGTTCCAATTTTTGAGGCAACTTTGGAAATACCTTCTGAATTCCAACAAATCAGAGGCAAATCAATGATCCGAACCCAGATAAGAACAGAGGAAAAGTTCTCACGGGTTGGCTGAAAATCTTTAGACCATTTTTGGAAAACAAATGGTTTGCCATGAAAGAACCAAGCTCCTTTACTCCACACCATTTCATAATCTTCAGCATTGGTAAATTTGAAAAGGAAAAAACCATCGCTTAAAGCAATAAGCTGGAATGTGCCTTTAAGCTTCCATACCCTCTTAGCAGTAGAAAGCAAGGCTTCATAGTATGGCCGCTTACCTACGGAGTATCCAACCAGCAATAACTTCCATTCCGTAGCAGCAGCCGCCGTGTATTCTTTATTGAAGGGAACAATCACTTCAGGCATCTCAATGAGAGAGACCGGCAGAGAATCTAACACTGGTTCCAGAGAAGCAGCAATAGAGGACCAGAGGCGTTCAAGCTTCGAAGAAACGGGAGACTTCGAGCTGGAACGGGTATTGAGAGGCGGAAAAGAAAGGGAAGAAAGAGGATCCATGAGTGCACAAGAGAGCCAGTCTGCCGGCGGAAGCCGGTGGCCGGAGAACCGAGGTGGAGTAGCAAAACCAGAGGAAGAGGAGCGTGGCGGCTAGGGCATGCAGAGCTGATATATAATTATTTAAATTTGAAAAATAACAAAGCGCTTTTCTAAAAATATAATAAAAACAAAACAAAACGCTTTTCTTAAGAACTTCAAACTTCATATTGATTTTTAATTCGATATACCTTTTTATTTATGGGTGAGCTTATAAATGAAAGAAAAACCATGCATTAAGAGGAGAATAAAGTGACATACAGGACATTTTTTTATGGATAGACAACTTTGATAGCTCACAAAAAAATTTCATGCCATCAAGTATAAATTTCACTTCAATAATTAATTTTGAGATTATCAGAGTTTATTTTAATAAATTTGTAATCAAGATAATGCCATTCAACAAAGACTAGCCAACTATACAAAAATTAACTTTATCTAAAATTAAATTAAGCTAAAATCAAGTAATTAGAAGTATGATTAAATTTTTTTAGACTAATTATATGGCAAATATCTTTCAAATTTTGTATGCTTATAGTCTAAATGAATGTCTTAATGAAATAAATCTAATGAGCTCATTACCGCCCAATTCCAAGTATATTAAGGCACACTGAGTTGCTCAAAAAAATTCAAATAGTAAAAGGGAATCAATACAAATTGTTCAATTGAGTGTCCTAATTTCTAATATAAACTTCTAAAATGCAATAACAAAAAATTTATAAACAAATCATACTTCTATAACTCAATGATGTATCACCAATAGCAATCATTAACTAGCACAAATGTTCGTCATCTCTTGCCCACTATTGCTTATCATTGATTATCGCTAAGTCAAAATCATCCATCCTCCGACAATCGCTATCATATTTTTCATGATGATCATCCTTACCCAATAATCAGCACTCATTGTTGCACATTCTCTGAAAGTAGTGCCCTTACCATTTGTCGAACAACACGAGCATTAATCACTATACACCATTCATCCATCAACCCCAACATCCTCTACCATCATCACAAGATACATTGTGTTGCATGCATCATATAGGTTATCCATTTTTGTGTGTGCAGGATTTACATACAATACTAAAAAGATAAACTCTTTACTAATGTGAAATTTTTGTCACATAATAGTTTAGCACTATGTATTAATAATAATCCCACCATTAGTGGTTATCTAAACACTCATCCAAATGCAACACTCAAAAAAAAAAAAAAACTCATAACCTATCATTCAATCAGGGACACTGGACCTCTACTCCTTTCATCGCACCCTCACACCCCTTCAAATAGTTCAATCATTCAATCAGGGACAATAGAACTCTTTTATAACTCAGAGCTCTTAACTTATAAATAGTTCAATTATTACATGGTCAGCAGCCATTATTATCAAGTATGAACATAAATATAACATTTGAGTAAAATATTTATATAAAGGTTATGAAAAATTCATATTGTATGAAGTATTATAATTTTTATAATAATCTTATTATGTTGTTGTGTCTACTCAGCAACCTCAAAGAATTCTAATCCTAGAGAATTGACTATGGATGGTAGAAAAATGCCTGCCTTAATGACATCTAAGTGATCATTGAAAATGAGATATAAACAAAGAGTGATATGAAGCAAATATGCAAACTAGTACTTCATTTGAGACGGTTTTCTTATTGCTTTAAGAAGCAATTTAATTTTTTACTAGAAAGCTACTTTAAGAAACAGTAAGAAAGCCATCTCAAATGAAGCCTAAATTAAGATAGACAGTTTTGATACAAAATAATAATAATAAGACTTGAAGAGTGCAATTATCCATTGAGGACAATATTTTAGTAAGACTAACCTAACTTATTAATGATAAACTCCAACTAGGTTCTTCAAAGATTATTGCGCTCTTCCAGTATTAGTTGGGTACTCTTCGTCATGATTCAACAAAGGGAAACTCATAATAAAGAAAGCTCTACCTCAAGTAGTAGAATAGCTTATAGTGCAAGAGCAATTGGTGTAGAAAACATTGTAGTAAGATAAGTAGTCCAATAGGCCCTTAAAATTTCCATCAATTTTTCACGCCACTATCGCTTATGATTTATGAGGAGCTTCTAATCAATTGGACAAATATGTTATTAAAAGCCTCAGCCAAAATCAATTGCTCGAGAATAATAAATGGATAAATATAATCAATTGATATTACAACGGGCATACAGAATAATTGATTTTTGTACTTTGGAAGGTGACGCCATTATCAAATATAATTCAAGATGGAACACCAAGTCTATATATGACATTGTTTCTAAAAAATTTCAGCACATTTCGTAACCTTCAATTGAATATTAGCTTTGTGTGAAATCTGATTGCGTCGATCAATCGGGTTGTACTGTTGTCTTTAGCCTAAATACTTTTAGCCAAGCTCGTCCGGGGTGTCGTAAGAGGGTGATGCACCCCTGCTTGGGGTTTGGGGGCTTAATCTCGATTTTTTTTTTTCGTACAAGCGATGCATTGCTATGTGCTAAGGGTTTGGTGGCCTTGCCCTCAAATTTTTTTTTTTCAGCACAAGTGCCGTAGTGCTCTATGCTAAAACGTTGCAACAATCCAAGCTCAGGCTAAAGACAAAGAATGAAGAATTGTGGTGCTCCAAACCCTAGCACAGCGAGTCGGGCTTAGCTTTCTTTTTTCTTTCTTTTTCTTGTATCACTTGGAGGGTTGCATCCTATGGTGTATTAAAAATCATCTTTTTATTTGTTCTGAGTGAGGAATAAAAAGAGAAGTGAAGTGAGACAAAGTGGAAGTGTCAGAATAGATATTTGTACAATTTCTCTCAATTTTTATGGTGATTTTTTTTGGTGTGGTGTGTGACTCCATGATTTTTTCTAATTTTAAATTTTTCTACATTAAATCCTAGCGTTCATTTTCAATATTTTTTTTCTTGTTTGTTTCGTTATGTACT
Organism: Dendrobium huoshanense; assembly: GCA_016618105.1. Taxonomy (NCBI): domain Eukaryota; kingdom Viridiplantae; phylum Streptophyta; class Magnoliopsida; order Asparagales; family Orchidaceae; genus Dendrobium; species Dendrobium huoshanense. Next base: position 21,870,081 of record CM028348.1, read on the forward strand.
TTTCTTCCCAACAAAAACTATGTCAACCAATTTGAATAAACAATTTATCGGGGCGAAGATAAATCTATTATGATCATTCAATGACCATAGACCAACAATATATGTGCTCCAACTCTCAAAAGACCAAGAGACCACCTATAGATGGAGTAGATTCGGAGGTTGGTGCAAGTCAATACCATTAACCTAACATTAATGACATCTACATGCATGATTTATTCAATCATAAGTCATCTTAGGCCAATAACACCCAACATGCTAAATTTTAAGCTTTATTTTGCATCTAGACTAACATGCCCTACACAATTCAAAATGTACCTCACACAACAACTTTTGAACCTCTATTTTGCTTAAGCTTCAAAGCCAGAATCAACGAAATGAGAGTCAGTAAAAAAATGCTATTGACAAAAACATATTTTCTTTTTAATTTGAGAAGCAGAAAACGAAAAGAGATGAAGTTTCTCATATGGCAAACAATCTAAAAAAGGCTTCCCTCCAGTCATGTCAATCCAACAAAGTTCTACCATCAACGACTTGTAAATACAACAAAGTGAAATAAGAAGAAGATATATCCTCATTTGAAAGAGACAACTACATAATTTGTCCATCCGGAATCATTATTGAAATAGGCTCAACCGGCTTGCCAACTCTTTAAAAATCTTAAGAAGTGCAGCTGCCTCAGCATTATTACGTTGAGGCACTCTCATCAAGATTACTTCAAGAATATATTTAAGTAATATCGTAACTCTATGGAATTAAACACTGGGTTAAGAATTTTAAAAGCTCTAAAGACTTGACTTACAATTAAACACTGGCTTAATTTTAACCACCAAATTATTGACCTAATACTCAACTTTTTGTGGTAAGTTCACCGAATAAATACATTATTGCTCATTTGTAAGTAAAAATAACATTCTTTGGACCAAAATGCATTATCTTATAGGACGCCTTCAGCATCCAGGGGTCACGAACCGATCATAGACCCTGTTCAATAAGTGGAAGGCATTAGCTGTCCGCTCTCCGGTTGGGCGGTAAGGGTCGGAGAAGGGCAATCACGCATTCTTAAAACCAGCATTCTGAAGACCAAAGAGTCGGGCGGAAAAGGGGGGAGAGCTCTTTGTTCCTAGTGTAAATGCCCTGGCGTCCAAAATGCACTGAATTGTTCATCCTCTCAAGTCATATATATTTGGTTATATCAAGATGAGACAACCATAAAATAGAACAAGCTAGAGGATAAAGGTGTCACTATATGCTAAAAAAATCATCATTTGAACATATTTCATTCATATTACAAAAGTCGATACAAAAACATTGCCCATTTTTCTTCCAAATAGGAACAACATTAGTTAGCTATATAGAGTATAATTCTTCCCAAATAAGACCAAAATCTATAAACTTCTTTATCTTGGCAACTACCCATCCTTCAATCTCAGGAAAAATTATTAGGTGCGGACGTAGGACTTAGAGGTAGGTCAGGACTCCAATAAAATGTCGACACGTGGAGTGGACACGTGGATATTCAATTGGATTTATTTTTTACTTTATATATTTAATGTGTCCGTGGAACTTTAAGCGAAGCGCAACAAAAGCACAGCCAAAGCGCAGAAGCGCAGGTAAAGCGCATTCAAAGTGCAGTAAAAAAGCGCATAAAAGAACAATCAAAGCACAACTAAAGTGCAACTAAAACTCAATAAAAAGTGCAACAAAAGAGTAGTCAAAGCGCAACTAAAGCGCAAGTAAAGCACACAAAAAGTGCAACTAAAGTGCACTCCACGTGTCAAATTTTAAGTGGATGTTCAGACATATCTCTATGTTTGGTGTCCACACCTAATAATTTTCCCAATCTCATACCACTTCCTAGGAGGAGGCAATGTAATAGATATGATATAAGATAAGATGGCAAGTTTGTTAAGTATCGCATACGCAAAGACAACTAACATCTACTTATAATTTCAGGTAAAATAATCATGAAACTCTGAGAGTAATTAGCCTAGTTAGGTCACATTATGCTCAGATAATAACAACTACAATCAGGGATCCTCCACCAAACCTAAATTAATCTCAAATAATTCAACAATGATAGATTGAATACAACCTTCAAATTCACGTAGATCAAGTTGGACTTTTAAGTCCTCATTGAAATCCTTTGCAGTCTCATTTAAAACCTTGGGAGCTTTGAACCTTAAATATAATAGTAACCACCCTGCAAGATTTTAAACTAGGACGTTATAGATTTTTTACATATTACATATCTCGACTTTGTTGGGGTAGGTCAATTTGTCATAGTCTTAATAATAGGCCATATTTAAGGTATAAAGCATATTTGCAAATCAGCCGGCCATAGTTGATGTGAAAGGAAATGAAATAGTTTGTCTTTGCAATCACAAAGCATTCGTAACCACAAGCCAAACTCCAATGGACTGGGATTCCACTGAACAAGTTGAAAAAACAAGTCAAACACCTTCATTCCCTGGGTGAAGAAACCTTTAAAAAATCTCATTTTAAGGGCAAGAGCACCAATTTGTTATTTCATGACAAAAATACCCACAAGCTCCAGTTCGGACAATCCTGGTATCACAAAAAAACTAAGGCAAAGTACTTCCATAACTCAATAGCTATCACCTAAAAATTTACAAGCAAATTCTACAAAAGATTGAGAAATACATTATAAAAACCAAATTATAAGCATCTAAAAATTGAAAGAGAAAATTTATCAAAGTTTTGAAACACAAACTACTTTACTTTGATAAGCACTTTCGAGTTTTTTAATTTTTTTTTATTTTTTTCCACAAAAATTGCTATAAAATCCTTAAATTATGATTCTTCATTAGCCGAAAAACTCCAAAAAAAAATTTAAAACAATTCCCAAAAAAATCCCGCAAAAACCTTTAATTGTTAGTTTACTAGTTATTATGATTTCAGCCGCTACTAAGATATTTCCCTTCACATTAGGGCTTCTGATGACCCTATTAGGAAAATAGATTCATTATATTTGACTTATTATTAAGAAAAGATAGAGGGAGACCTAAAAAGACTTGGTTAGGAAATATTAAAAATGATATTTCTTTATTAGATTTAAATGAGAATTTGACTTTTCACAGGACACAATGGAGAAAAAATATTCATGTAGCAGACGTGGGGCACTATGTGCTCAAAACTCAGTGGTTCCAGCATTCACTATTTTGCATCGGTGGGGAAAGTAATATCTATTATTTTTAATCAAAAATATATCATATCATACGTAAAATCTTATGTAAACAATTCCATGAGTCTAATGAAATAAAAATTAAAAACAAATTCATTAAGCATAATACAATTACTTCATTAATCATAATCATTACATATTTATCATAAATGTTTAAATATGGTAATTGAACTATAAAAAATTTTGTTTGTGTTTAAAAACATTGATGAGTTACTAAGGTATCCTAAAATTTTCCAAAAAAAAAGAAAAAACTAAACTATTTAAATATTCATAAGATAATGTGCATAGGCTCTTTGGTTTTATAAACCTAAGCTATCAAATCTGTAACTACTCTGCCAGCTGTAATATCTAGATCCTTCAAAATTCATATCTTAGGCTTAAATAAAAAAAGTTATAAAATTCTAGCACCCATCCAGAGTGAAATTGCTCTCTTTCTACCTCCAAAATCACATTAATGAAAGCAAGGGAGAGCAGAAAAAGGTGCCATCCTCTCTCTCAGATAAATCAATCAAATGGGTTGTTAGTTTCTTATTTTTACTGATGTAGTGTTAAATTATCTTATAAAAAGGTTTTAATACTACTATCACTGACGTTATCTGTGCTCGAATTGAAAATGAATAAATAAAATATTAATCACTCTAGGTTATTCTAAATAATATTGGCTAGTTTGAATAACATGAAATTGAATCAAATACACTACTGATTGAATCACATTGTTATCTAGAAAATACTAAACCAAACAGAACCAAAATTGATTTAATTTTAAGAAGCAGGAATTTTGATTTCACTAACTAATAATTCAAGGCTTCCAAAACTTTCGGTCTAGAATATATAATCATTTTTACTTCTTTGCATGTCCAAATTATAAAAAAATTATATCAAAGCCTCTTTAATTAAGTATAAAAAATGAGATGGCTAATTAACATATCTCAAGTTTAAGACAGCAAATAATCACCAAGAACGCTCTTAAAAAAAAGTTATTGGTCCGGTGCCTGCAATTGCACACCGTTTGTTCCAGATGGATCAGTGTTTGAACAACATGCCACAAAAATACAAGCTTATCAGAAAGAATTAAAAACAACGGTTTGTGGCATGGGCATGAAGATGCTGAATTGAAACTCTAACTAGCTCACGAGTACAAGGAATAATATCATTTTCAAAATTTTTAAAAAAATACATAATTGTCAAACAAACTAATATTTAAGCATCCCTACACAATTATAAAAAAAACATAAAACCCTCACAACTATCAGAAGATCTAAGACGTCCAAATAGGTTGGCAAAACCAGATAAATTTGCACTGCAAACGCAAAAGTAGCTTTCACTCCGCAAAGAAGATTTTTCCCCTCTTTTGGCAGCATATGTAGTCAAGTTGATCTTTATACCACCTCAAAAAATTAGAACGTAATATCAATTGAAATGAGTTCAGAGAAAAATAGAAACAAAAAATTGCATCACAATTAGTTCAATGTTACAAAAAATTATCCATTTATATATACGGTAATAAAAAATATAGTTTAAATGGGCTCTTAGAGATATGAAATGGGGCTTGTTCTAAAGTTTTCCTATGCCCAAATTCAAGCAAATAACAAAACTCACATGGAAAGCAGTGTTTTAAAACAATAGGCTAGTTAAAGAAGATATATAACAAACCTGCAAGTCAGGCAACGTCCAAACTCCACCGTACATGAACTCAAAGCTCAAACTCGTCATCTCTCAAAGCTGCCTGAGCTGCTTCCTCCTCCTCTTCGTTGAGCACAAAATACTTGTTTTTCTCCACCGGCCTAAACATATAGAACATGAAGATATAGAAGGCAAGGCTGGCAATCTCCTCAGCTGCCACGCTCACCCATTTGTACCTATACGAGGCAATTGTCTTAAGCGCATATACCACAATCCTGGTGAAGTACAAGTACCCGATCAAAACAATGTAGAACTGCCGGAAAAGAGTAAGCTTGGCAAGATTTCTCGCAGCCTTTCCATCAGTCTTCGAAGTCTCTCTGAGAGATCGGATAGACCACACAATCGGGAATATGATTGCAAAACAACAGATAATGTCAATGAGGAGGAAAGCCTGGTTCCAGGTGATCCAACCCTGGATGAACGGACCAGTCTCGCCAATCACAACAGATGCGATGTTGGCAACGACCTGTAGTGGGATCACAATCATGAGGACTTTCTTTTCCCGGTCCTGGAGAAAGGGTTTAAGAAAAGACCAGCCGGTGCCGATAAGAATGATGACTGTAAAAAGTAGAACCCCCTTTAGAAACTGGAAAAGATAGAACAGGACATCCCATCCATGGGGCGTGCCGGAAAGGCGGATAAAGTGCTGGTCCTCTGCAGCAAAAATGAGGTTGAGGGCCTTTACGAGGAGAAGGGCAGCCATGATCTGGTGGATCCGGTGGGCGGAGAGGTGGTTCTTAAAAAGGGAAAAATAGATCCAGACGGCGAGGAAGATGGCGTAGAAAAGAGCGAATAAGAAATAGATCGACGGGACCGGGGCTTGACCAACCGAGAGAAAGTCGCGGGAGCCATCGGGACGAACATTGTACATCTCCGTACGAACGGACATGGAGACCTGGCTTTCGGGTGCACAGTTGGCGAAGTAGAGACTGTATTCATCTGGGCGGGTGATTGGGAAGGAGTTGTTGTAGTTATTCAGCGAGGGTTTGTAAAGATCACGGAAGGTGAAGAGCAAGTGGATGAATGGCTTGGAGAGAACGCAAGTGCTGTCTCCATTGGAATTAGGGTTAGAATTGGGGGTTTGCTGCTGGGATTCGTAGATGGCCTGGATCAGTTCCTCCTCAGATAGAAGGAAGAAGCCGAATAGGGAGGGATCGGGAGTGGATAGGGAAGAGGATAAGGAGACGTCGGAGACGGCGATTGCGACGAATCCACGCTTCGTGTATCCAAACTTCTCGAATAGGATCATAGGGCGTGAGTCGCTCTTGATCTTTAGTTTTTTTATCTCTGCATTAGAAAAGACGATGAGATTAAGGAAGAAAAATAAATGAAGAACCCAAGCCCTATCCATGGAGGAGAGGCTTCTCTTCTCTTTACTCCGGCGCGCGTTCTCTTACGAGGTGGAACAGAACTTAAGAGAGATCGCTGGAACAGTGGCTCTTTGATTCGAGGAAGGCTGAGTCGGATAAACTGTCTCGCGGTGTCGCGGTGGGAGTCTTGTGTGCGATAATAGCCGTTGGTTTATGTGAATGATGTCGACTTCGGCGGTGGATCATATATTTATTAATCCGTAATTGGATGTCTCTGGGGTGTGTAGGATTTCTGCCGGTGCAACTGACACGAAGACCGGCTGAGTCGTTGGGGTCACCGGTCACGTGGACTTTTATTCGAAGAGTTTGTTGAATGAAAGTTAATCGGGAAGAAGATGGACATTCTCGGCGAACTTTTATTCGGTCCGGTGAAAGTACTCTCCTCTATGTTCGGTCATTAATGTATTAGCGCAGAGTAGAATAAAGAAAAGTCGCCGATCCGATCCGTTGTATTTTAGGTTGTCGCACGTGCCTAATTTTAAATTCTTTACATCCCGAACAGGAAACCCATCAACACACTTTTTGGATATATTTAAAATTTTTATCAACCCCGTGGATTTTTATGTGGATAAAGTACATTGGAAGGTTAATCGACTTCCTGTTACTATTCACCTCCTTCGTATTTCTCAAGCATTTTCCGTGATTTTGAAGCAAAACTCCGGTCGAAAACATCCCCATATATAATGCCTGAGGTTAGAAATTATTAGCGAAGAACTTTCCTTCTTCTCTTGCAGTTTATCTCCTTTATAAATTAAAAAAAAATATATGTTTAGGGTTAGGGTTAACTTTGTATCATTTTGTTTTAGTATAGAAAACTTCATGATAACTGTTTGGACGTTTGAAATCTATTATTTTGTTCGTTTTTTATACTCGGTACTAATTGGTATTCGGTATTCGGTACTGATCGATGATCATCGGTACCGCTCGGTACATTTCGGTATAGGATTTTTTTCAGAGAAAATGCTCGATATTTACAATAAAAACTGAGTATTTCATTATAATATAATGTTCTTTGATGCCCAAAATTGGTTGGTATTGTTCGGTGATGATGATTGTCTCTCGGTATATCTCGGTACTATGATTATTTTATATATAATATTACAATATACTATGATTGGCTCTCCTCGGTATAACTAGGTACAGTTGTTACAACTCATTTTACGTCGGTACGAGATGAAATTTTTCAGAGAAAATGCTCGATATTTCCACAAATTTTATCTGAGAATATAATGTTGCTTCATGCTCGGTATTGGTTGGTAATGTTCGGTGATGATTAGTGCTACTCGGTACATATCGGTACAAACTGGTACATCTCGGTAAAAGCCTATATTTAGAACAAAATCTCGTTATTTACACTAAAAATTTGATTATTTTAATATATAATATCATAATATACTATGATTGGCACTTCTCGGTATAACTAGGTATAGTCGGTACAACTCGGTATAACTTGGTATAGTCTGTACAGCTCGGTGATGATTAGTACAACTCGGTACATATCGGTACAAACCGGTACATCTCGATACAAGCTTTTATTTAGGACAAAATCTCTCTATTTACACTAAATATATGATTCTTCTAATACATAATATTATAATATACTATGATTGGCACTCCTCAGTATAACTAGGTATAGTCGGTACAACTCAGTATAACTTGGTACAGTCAGTACAACTCGGTATCATAACTTGTAATGGGGTTTTTATAGTTTATATGATGATTATTACTACACGGTACAACTAGGTACACTCGATTCACCTCGGTACAACGAATTTTTTTCAGAAATAATACTCGGTATAGTTTGGTATTATGATTTTACAGCTTATATCTGATAGAATATCAACTTTATTATGCAGGGATATTGCCCCAAGATTCATTTTCGATGTCGAATGTCAAGTTTTAGAGAAGTTTGTAATGAGTTGGTTGTGAAATTTGGGGATTCGTTAGTTACAAGCTTACGGGAGCTAAATATTAACCAGTTCCTATACATGCCTCGACTCCCTCAGAATGTTCACTTGTTTATATGTTACTGTCGACGTGGGATATCCAATCTGAAAGTTTTGTTATTAAAAGCCGGACGTTATCTTTCACATCTGATGAAGTAGCATTGATTATTGCTTACCGAACAGAGGAATGAAATTTGAACCATGAACTGCTACAATGGCGTGGAAAAACAGCAATGACATAAGACATGATATTCTGAAATTGCATGTGTCAACTCCTGTCGAGAATGTAAGGAGGCAATTCATTGTATACTTATTGTCCAATATATTCTTTCCAATGGCCAACTTTCGAGTACAATCAACAATATTGGACGTTGTCAAAAATATGGAGAACTTCGGATTACATACAATTGACCCCAATCCATTAGTGATTTCCTCGTGACTGAATTTAATACAATAGCAAAAAAATGATCAAAAGGTCAATCCCTATGATATGTTAATGGATTTGTTATGATTCTAATTGTGAGTATTTCTTACACATGAAATTGTTTATATATTGTATAAATTTTTTTAATCATTTTTACACTGAATTATTTTATTTATTTATTTTGTATAGATATGATTTTTTGAACATACAAAAATTTACCCGGTACTGGATGATTTGGCTCGACCCTGTCTCATTCGTTGGGATGGAAAGTTTAATTATAGAAATAAAGATGCTAAGAATTTATTAAATGCCATTCAGGAATCTGAGGTACTAAATAAATGTTTAGTCATTTAACTTTATTCTGTACTTATATATTATTGATGTTTTATAAAACATTTTTTCAGACATTCGCACATTTACAAGGTATTACAGATGATGAGAAGAATTTAATTGAGAGTTTTTCCACATATTATACAGGGGAGCATTTGCAACTTATGCTCACTCCACTAACAACCCCATATCCACCAAGAATGCCAAGCCCCACTGATTCTCCTATCCAACCTCCAATCCACCTTGAATGTCTTATCGAACCACCAATCCACACTGATTGTTCTATCCAATCGCAAATCCCCACTGAATCTACTATCCACCCACCAATCCAGAATAATTCTCCAATCCGAACGCCAGTCCACACTGATTCTCCAATCCAACCACCAAGTCCGATTAACTCTCCTATTGTACCGCCATTCCAAACTGAATCGAATGTCCAACCAGCAATTCAGAATGATGCTACAATCCAACCACCAAGCACAACATAATTTAAAGCAAAAACTGATACAGAACGTACTGTTCTAGAAGAAACAAACTTGAAGATTCTAAATCAATCCATTTATAAACTTATTACAAGTCATGAATATATGGTGAAAAAAATTGCCTCACTTGAATTGTCAAATACTATGCTTTTAAGACGTGTGGCAGCATTGGAACAACAAGTCTTCGACTTAAATGTTGAGAATAAAGAAAAATTTTGTGGTGTATATAAAATATTGAGTCATCATTTTCCAGCATATTTCACGTCAGAGTGAATTGGAAGTTCACTCATCTTCAAGAACTGAATCTGACCATAACATTGTGGACGAAGTATCAAAATCTATTGATAAAATTGTTGAGGAAATAACCAAAAAAGCAGATATTAAGGTGATGGAAGAGATGTTAGGCAATCTGAAGTTGAGGAATTTCCTTTCCCTTCATCAGCTAGGGGAGGAATTGCTCGTAGGGTGCAGCTCATGAATGATAGGAAAAGGAAAAGGGTGAGGACTCCATTCACAGCAGGTGACAGGAAGAAGAAAAGAATTCAGAGTAGTTATGCTCAGTTGGCAAAACCTGATGTTGAAAAGATTACTAAAAAAAGAAACATTAATCACTGGAAGAAGACCTGTCACTCGAGCTTCAAATAGATTAATAGAGAAGGCAACTGATGCTAATAATGCTTCTGTGCCTACTGATGCTGCCCCTTCTGATACTGCTCCTTCCACTAAAACTCCAAGTGCTGCTGTTTCTATTTCTGTTTGAGTTGTACTCCCAAAATCTGTAGTTTATGAAGTTGATGAATCAAAAATCATTGAACGACCGGCCGTGGAATTTTTAGATTACCTAGAAAGATTACTAATTAATGAAGAAAAACGGATTTTCATTGATAACTTTCTTAAGCAATTCAATAAAAAGTGAGTTTATATTTCTCGGTATATTACTGTATGAACACCAAGTACGTAGTTTTTAAACTAAATACCGAGTTGTACAGAGAAAAAAATTTCTCGGTACAACTAGGTATTGCTCGGTATTTGGTATTCCTTAACTAGTTTTAACTGTATGAACACCAAGTACGTAGTTTTTTACAGCAAGTACCGTGTTTTTATAGTGAATACCGAGTTGTACCGAGAATAAAATTCTCGATATAACTCGGTATTTGCTCTGTATTTGGTATTCGATATGGAGTTTTTAGTGTATGAACAACAAGTACCGTGTTTTTATACTCAATACCGAGTTGTACCGAGAATAAAAAATCTCAGATTTTACTAGGCATTCATGTGTATATTTTTATTTTCTAATGAAGATGAGATAAATTATGTAAGGATAATACTATATTTGAGAATGAAATTGCAACTATTTTCAGAAGCCAATTTAATGAATTGTTGCTATGCGAAGAACTTGATAACAATCATGTGGACGCTTTTGCATTTTCACTTTCTGAAAAGAACGCTTTGGTTCTAGGACTGAATCAATCTTTTCTATATGTCTCTTCTTTTCATTGGGTGAGTTATCATTTATAATAAAGATTTAGTGTGCATTTAACATATTCTCAATTAACTGAGTTAGTTTTTTTTCAGGGATATTATTGTCAAAATAAAGAGACGATCACAACTTCATTTGTTGCAAATATCACTCGAACTGCTGTTAAGAATGCAAACCTTATATTTGTTCTCATTATAAACGAAAAACATTGGACTTTACTGCTTGGTAACCTGAGGAAAAAATATTGGGATTTTATGGATTCAATTCCCAAAGCAACACACAAGGCTATTGCACCTGAAGTTGTAAGTCCTATTAAAATTTATCTTTGATTAAAGCTATGATATTGAATATTAATATTTGTTCACATTGTTCTGCATCCTCATTACCCTGTGCTTCGGTGCTAATTTGATATGCAAACCGACATGCATAATTTCTAAAAATCATGTTTCAGGATACTTGATTACATGTGCACATACTCTTAGCCATATGTTTGATATTCAGTCCACTATATAGATCTTTCCGAGCACTAGATGACCATCTTGCAATTAAGTATTTCTGAGGAATATTAACAACATCCAACTGTCTCATCACTCTCATGCAATAAGAACACAGTATTCCTATCATCTCAAACTTTGCACAGCTGCATTGTATAGTTCATTCAGAGGAATTAAACAAAACGTTCACTTATGTGCATCAAAAAAATGGTTTATTTTCTTCACAGAAAATATTGATGAGTCTGGTGAAAAGTGATCAATGCATAGTCCCCCTAAACCATATAAAAACTCCTCTTCAAAAAAGGAATATAACTTTCTTGAATAAAATTTGGCTGTTTGCTTTAATATCGGACTACTTTTCATGTAAGGTTGTATTTCAGTTTAAGAACACCTAAAAATTTCATCTCGTTCATTCAAACGCCAAGTGTTCATAAGTTTCTCCAATCCAAGAAAACATTCTGTAAGAGAACTTGTAGCCTTTGAAATACCATGACAAACAAAATTAGTCGACTAATACATTGTGTAAATAATATTCCTAAGTTAAAGAAATCTTTGTTGAAAGCTGTAGACCACTTATCCCTTATTATGTATAGATCTTTTAACCACTGATGGCTCTGTAGATTCCCCTTCTCTGATCATCTCATTCCACAAACTATCAAATTCCTCCACAAATCACACTTGTGAAGCAACTATAGAAAAGGCCTTTCACTTTGTTGTTACTATTAAAACACCAAACTTTGGAAGGAGCCTTCTTGTGTATATGCCATTGACACAACTGATATCTTGTATTAGGGAATACAATTTCTATCGCCCTAGCTATTGCTTGATCCTGATCAGTGAATATAGTAATTGGATGCTTATTATCCATAATTCTTAAAAATGTTTGAAATAGCCAGCAGAATGATTCAATTATCTCACTGATAGAAATGTCATCCCTAATATAATGTTTTGCCAATGATTATTAACTCCAATTATAGAAACACATGCTAAATTATATTTGTTAAGACGGTAGCTAGTATCAAAAATAATTACATCCCCAAAGCAGTCGTAATCCACTCTCTCCCAAACCATCAACCCAAAAAAATTTATACAACCTATCTTCTTCATCAGTTTGCACATCCCATGCAAACAGGTGGTCTTCAACTGCCCGATTTTTAAACAATTCGATTAGCGAATTGGTGTCCCCATTCTCAATTTTTGCTCTTCTCTACCTTTTGAATGTAGTTGTATGCATCTCTCTTGGTAAACCCCAGATTTTCTACACCTCCAACCTCATCGGATAGATAGAAAAATACATTTATTGTTCTTATTCTCGCATCAGTCATTGATTTCAAAACGGAGGCATTTTCTTCAGTGATGTGCCTAGATGATCTCAACAAATGTTGATCATCTGGTTTTTCCAATTCATGGTTGTGAGTCTCTACCGAATTTTTCACCGTCCGTATTCCATCTTCACTGACAAAAAATCTCACCATAGCAGGACATCCAGTTATAGTAGTTGATTTTCAAAATTTGACATTCTTATTTTTTTCTGTGTCCTTCTTGAATCCAGATTTTGAACAGACAAAAACCTTTGATTTTAATTTCCTTGAATTAGGCCAGTATGAAAGATGTTCTTTCCGAACACTAAAGCCATGCATATGAGCATATTGGCAATATTTTACATATGCTTCTTTCTCAGATTTGTAAACTCCATGTGACAAAAAATTTCAAATATTTTAAATTAGTACCAAGGAATAAATACCAATAACAATACCTAATAATACAAGAAAATACTGATCTATATCGAGTTTCTAAATTCTCGGTACAAATAAATGGTAATTATAATCGGTATATAGTAAACTTAATTGACATAAAATAACTAAAAAAAATCACGATACCGAGTAAATACCGAACTATACTGAGTTATATAAAGCTCGGTACAAACAAATGGACATTATAATCTCGGTATATAGAACACATAAGTGACGTAAAGAAAACAAAAAAAGTGTCCATACTGAGTTATAAGTATAAACACCGAGCATCACCGAGTTTTGAAAAAACTAGGTGCAAGTTTTTCATAATTATAAAATCGGTACAAAGAAACATAATCCAGAACAGTACCGAGTTATAAAAATGCCCGATACAAACTGTCTAATAATTAAAATTTGTGTACAAAAAAATACCGAGTATTACATATAAAACCGAATAGTACCGAGTAATAAAAAGGTTCGGTACAAACAAAAATGATTTGATCATATGAGGATGGATGAGAAATTACTTGTAAAAAATAAGAAAAATCATCATCCAAAGTATAAGTGTCATATGTTTCGTCGAAATCGTCTAACTCTTCCAAACAAATAGCAGGAATCTTCTGATCCATCGCCTTCAACCCTTCGCTAAAGCTTTCTCTTCTACCAGTAAACCCTAAATACTGTATAATGTTCTGTCTACAGAAGCTAATCGGCCAAAAGTTTTTATTCATATAAAATTATCGCGGTTTTAAACTTTTCCCGCCCATTATAGCCGAATTACTGAAAAAAAAACACGTCAAACTCACAATTACTACGGGTTTGGGTCGGGTCTTCGGGCTACTACGTGGTGTTATAACATTGGTGGCCGAACCTATAGCAACATACGGTCATAGGACGTAATAATTGTTCCTTCTCGGCAGGTTTTTTTACTGCTTTTAAAGCAATTTTTTATATAAATATTAATTTGTTTTACTGAAAAAAATAGTTTAAGAAATAACAAAAAGAGCGTTTCGAATAAAAGCTTAATTTATATATTATAATATTTGTTATGAGAAATTTTTTTGCATTAAGCTATTGATGACTTTCTCACCTGATTTAAGAATTTATATATTTTTAACTTAATTTATATATTTGTAACAATTTCTTCTTAGAACTATAAATTTATAAATTTCATAAAATTAATATGGTTATTAATTTCATATTTTATTAATGAGCATGAAAATAAATTATTCTTTGATGAGTTCATGAATGATGCTTGATAGATATTTATAAATTGGGAAGTAGTTGTTTAGATCATCACTGAGATATTTTTTTTATTAATATGTTATATTATAGAGGCATATATGATCACTAAGCAAAAGCACTAAAGAGCAATGCTAAGAGGTTACTTACATAATACTTCATATGTAATTAAGCTAAAATTACAAATTAAATATATAATAAACTCGTCTTCTCATATTTTTTTGCAGGCATTGAGTATCTTTTTATGGATTTTTTAATATTAACTTATTTTTTGCTTTGTTATAATACCAATGATGCCTCATATGTTGCTAAGATCTTTTTCTAAGGAGATAATTAGATTGCATTATATATCTTCTACAATAAATTATTTTTTCTTTAATTTTCATTAGCATATTGATTTGAAGTAATCAAAGCAAAATGCTTTAATAACAGTAGTACTCAAAGCAATAATTGGATATGAAAAATTGATAAGTGCAAGCTCAACCTCTTCAATTAGATTGCTCAATAATCTTTGTCTTGATGTTTGAACCTAACATGTCATTGGTTCTTGTTTAAATTTAGGGTTGGGATATCCAATGATCTTGATCTCAACATCCCATCCTAGGTTGAGGCACTGCCAATGCATTTGAACACCTAATAGTATTCTTGGCCTTAATGACCAACTCTAAATTGGTGGATTAATGTCCAAGGACCTCAATCATAACATATGACCCAAACTAACTATCAACACCAAACTTATAGCTTGTCTCTCACACAAACTAAATTATAATTTTGTGCAAAAAGTAGCTTATAGCTCAACCGCAAACTAAACTCTAATACAACCACTGCCACCTGTACAGTTTCATCACCCTTCAGATATCACCCCCAAATCAGTCAGTCATATTAACTCACAAATCTTAGACTCTAAAATCAATTACATATATTACTATCCCATTAAGGAAGCAACCTCCTCATATAGTGTCATGGAGGAGAGAGCAAATAATCATTTCCTAAAATAAGCTCTCTATATATCACAACTTAACTCAATATTATCCCATCATAATAGCCAACCATATCAAATAGAATATATCAAAATCATATTTAAAATTTATTTTTGTTAGTGCTATATATCTTTATCACCTCATACAAAATCCTCAAATAATCATAAATATATTCAATATGAATTAAAATTGATGCATATTTATTATAAGAAATTAGAAGTTTCAATGAAATAGTACAAATCTTATAATCAATTGATGCTTCATATGAGCATTTTTAAATGGTGCCAATAAAAATTAATAAAAAAATGCATAAAGCATTATTAAATGCACTTTAATATAGTAAAGATTGTTCATAAAATAAATGTAAATAAATTTAAAAAGTCAAATTATATTTAATGGAGTTTGTCATCGCCTTTAGTTAACTATGAGTATGATTATCCTTATAAAAAAATATTATGATATACATAATAGAGTGTTCTATTGAAAAAAATGCATATATGCAAAATCAGTTTCAAATAAGAAGTTGAAAATAAACTATGAATTGCTCAATTTACATCAATATTTTATGAGTATTGTGCTCGATTGCCATAATGGATTAAACAAGGAATATAAGAAAACTCTAATTTTTTTATGGGAAAATTCATCAAAAGGGTCAAAATCAATAAATTGGATTTTTGATGAAAATTTCAAATATTTATGTATGCGGTGAAATCCTCACCAAAAATGCATTCAATTAGGCAAGGAAAGCACTTTTAAATATTTTTGGATGATATTTTGCTAAAAAAAAGGCAGATTTTTCATCATTAAACAAAATAACAACTAAAAGCTATTCCAAAAATTGGATTTCACATATATTGGCTTAAATCTTAACATGAAAGCTGAAAGAGACCTTAAGTGATATGTCATTAGAAAATTCATTTGAATAAGAATGAATCTTATTGCAATCTTTGTATTGAAAAGTTATGAAATTATATTAAGAATCCTTCGAAGTATGGTTTCAAAAGTGTACTGATATGGTTTAGCACTTAAAATATAGCTAAAAACTTCATGATATTAGTTAAGAAAAACAAATAATCTCTGAATCTAAGATGTTTATGGTCAAAATGACCATCTCTAAAAGGAATCCAATCAATCTAAAATCACTATATTTTGAGGTCATTAATGCATTTAAATGCTAAAAAAAGATATATAATTGAGGGATTCAACTCGAGTCAACCGATTAAATAGTTTAAGATTTAAGCTAATATTACTAAAATGTCACTCAATAATATTATAAATATACCCCAATTCCTCATGTGAAATAAGGTTTAAACTTGGACCTAGACTTAGATTTGGACTTGGATAGAGTTCTACTCAACAATCTCATAGATGATTGTTGCCAATAGTCGTTGTTACTCAACCACAGACTCCTAACCACTCACGCTTAACTATGATTTCCCAAACATCGTTACCCAACTATAGTTATTTAACTGCTATCTCTCACCAACTTTTTCTTTAACAAAGTTGATGCATATTATTGTTTATAAGGCCGATATACAATTTCAACATAAATATCATCACCCACCAACTTTATCACCCCTATCACAATAATGTTGACATGTGTCATCGCCTATAAGGCTAATCGAAACCCAATCGCAAAGGCCATCGCCTATAATTTTGGTGCACACCATCAATATTAAGGCCAACATCTACAGAGTTACTCATATGTCTTCACTCAAAACTTGAATACACACAATTGGCAATAAGACCGATGCACACTATTGAAACTAATTATAATTCTAGACATCTATATCAAAATTCATACCAAACTTCTTGGCCAATCTTCTGATCTCAAAAAAAAAAAAAAAATGATCAAACATACAATAATTAATCTCTTAAAGATAACTCTCACATCTCAAGGCTCCTCTAACCGCCACCATAAAATTCATCATCCATAGGTCATATCAACAATATTATAAGAGAAAGCTAAGTCACCAGCTGGAAAAATCTTTAAAATATTAATCTTTTGCTTTACTGTCATGAATATTCTAGCACATAACACTAAAAAAATTAAGTACTCAACTATAAAGATCCTAAACTAAAATAAACAAAGGCATATATAGATCCAAAGAGGGTTGAGGTTGTGATAAGGACAAAATGGGATGTATTCATGTTGCTAATGAGCACATTTATAATAATTCATTTTCAAGTGATCCATATAGAAGTTCAAGTAACCATTCATGTGGTGTTTCATTTTCATAAAGGAATGAAGGTACAAATGATCAATCAGCAGACCAATCATACAAAATCTCATTTTCAAGACCGTCCATATGGTTCCATATTTGATAATGTCAAATGGCTAGCTCTTAGCTAGACAACCTCCAACGATTATATTAGATTCAACAACTATAAATGGTCTAAGAAGAAAAGTAGGTTAGCTTAATAAAATAATTACATTTTTTTTAGCATTAACTGTACAAGCTGCCTAGATCTCAAAGACTGGACTGCACGTATTATCAATATCGTTAGGAATATATGGACTATAAACATATTACCCATACCTTGCAATCAATTCATAGCCATGTTCATGTTTAGAGCATAAGTCATATTTTTGTAAAGTATTTTGCTTTAGGGTTGTTTAGTTTGTTAAAAAAGAAATGCTATGTAACAAAATATTGTGTATTTGAATAAGTGTAAAAGCAATATAATTTTCTTTTTAAATAAAATGAATGCAATAGAAAGTCAAATGATGGTGGTGGCCGGCAGTGACGACCAGCGGTTGCACCAACTGCTGATGAGTAGCAATGGTGACCTTTGGTAGGTGGCAACGGTGGTTGGCGACAACCAACAACTATTTTGGTGGTCGAAGGTGGCGGTAAAGGAAAAAAGCAGGAGGTGGGCGGTGGTGGCGAGCGAGACAATGCAATAAGCTTTTGGTGAAAAAGAATTCAGTAGAAAGTGAACAATGATTATAATTTTGTATTGATAAAACTTTCACCGTTTAATATTTTATATGTTATAGAGAGTGAGATTATGAACGATTTGAGTATTTATTTGAGATTTTTTATCAAGTGATTTTAAAAATACAATGATTTTTTCTTACATAGAAATTTATTTTGACATCTAAAAATAGTAATCTAGTTCAACTAAAGATTAAGAAAGTTGTTTTATGTAATATTTTATAATTTGATTAAATTTTGAAAAATGTGAATTTTTGCTCAGTATAATTTTTGTTGTATACCATTAGGACATTTTGACTTTTTTAAAATTAAGCTCAATTGTGCATTATGTGCTGCAATATATTTAAAATACATATAAATACGTGATTGATATTACTATTATAGTATTGTGATAATAATGTGTGTGTAAAATATAAGTAAAGACTGCTGACCCGTTTGTTGAGGATTAATTGATCTATAAAGGATGGTGGGCTGATGAGCTTTTCTTTAAATACTGTGATTTTGTATTATCTTCTATTGATTAACGTGATACTGATTGAGAGTTATAAAGAGATGTTTACTATATCGACGAGCAAAGAGTGACGACTATGTTTACTGAACTAATGTTTTATTAATATTGATATAATACTAAAAAATACCGTGATAGTCAGATCTTCTTACTTATATAATATGACTACTAAAATGAATGTTATTAATTGAAGTATTGTTCATATTATTGTATGAATTTATTATTAACAATGTTACTAATTTATTGATACATAAAGTATGATATATTTATTGAACATGCATGTGATATATAGGATATATTAAGCATGTGATTAAGATATTAATTTAATGCTAATATAGAATAATTAGATAGCATGTGTATATTCCTATATGATTTTACTACAGTGATTTAATTTTAGTAGTCTTTCCTGATATTTTGATTAGATATTTTATCCGATTTATATACTGATTGATATTACAGATAAAAAGATTGCTTCATAAATTTGACACTCATACTGATTTACTGTTTTATGTGCTGCAGTACATTGGTGGATTATACTACAACTTCATATGAATTTTACTATTTATGCACTTATTTAATGATCATATGAATGTTATTGCTATATAATTTGACTGTTGACATGCATGTTACTCATTTACCAGGCTTTAAATTTAGTTATAGATTTTGAAGACCTGCTGGGCTTTTGAGCTCATTATATGTGATTAAATGATTTCATGTCAGGGTAGAGGATCAGAATTATGAGGATGCTATGGAATTTTTAGGTTTTGTTTCTTTTTATTTTAACTATTATTTTGTACTCAAGACAGAATAGTTGTGATATGATTATGTAGATCATGAGTAGTGTATAGAATTTTTTGGAAATCAATATAAATGTGTATATTGATATTTTGAATTATAGAATATATTTTGTCTTTTATTACTGATAAATGATATTATATTGCTCTAGTTGTTGTTATTAAAAGATAAATGAATAATTCTTTCAAATTATATTATGAGATATCACATATACGATCCAAACATCCCATTGATTTTGACCCTTCATTTTGTAATCAACAACTGACATTACACATGTTTTGAACATGAAGGTTCTTTCAAATTCGACCAGTTTGCTGGTTTCATGGTTCAAATGATGGTTTGATAGATTTTTCCTGGTTAGCAGCTACTCCGGTTTTCAAATTTAAATGAACCAGTTAGCAGGCCGGTTTCTAATTCATCGGTTGAACCGGATGATCCCATTATGTGTTTAATAACCATGGATTTGGAAGTCTTTTTTTAATAAAAATAATTAAATTTCAGAAATTATGCCATGATAAACGTGCTTCGTACGATCACCAAAAGTTCATTTAGGCACGCCAGCTAATTTGGTCTGGTACTGCCTACGGCCGGTAGGAAATACATACCCTTCTGCGTCGGTGACCCTACTCGCAAACAAGCAACTTTTCCACCGAAAAATTGTCTCTCCGGCTTAGCTCTAAATTCCGAAAACACCCTTAATTATAAAAATTAATAAAAATTACACTTAGTCCAATGAGGGCTGTTTAGTAAATATACTAATTAAAAGTGTGTTCTTCATCATTTTATTGCGATGGACGAATAACTATAAAATGATGTTCGCCTGGCGTCTTAACTCGGGACTTGAGTTTAGCAATTTTTTCGTCGCCGGCGGTGGTGGCAGGCATCGGCATCGGCATCGGCATCAGTCCAGAGAAGGTAGAAAAACGGGCAATCTCCCTCTGCCTCCCGGTTTTCTACTTCTCCGTGATCTAGATTTCTTTAGCTGTTAGGTGTGAGCTCTGCTTCTGTCCATCCATTCCATGTTCCTCGTGCTATTTTAAAGGAATTTGGTGAAGGGACTTTCGATTCTTTGCGGAGGTTCTGAAAATTTATGATTTTTGTTATTTCTTGTTGTTTTTTAAAAGATTTTCGTGGTTTTCGGCGTTTCATTCCGTTTTCTCTAGTATTTGATGTGATCGGTTGCAGGCGTTTTGCTAGGGTTTCCATTTATGTTTCTTGTTGGTTCACCTGGGCTTGCGGTGATTATGTCTTTGTTTTCTTTCCCTGCACCCCATAGAATGAGCAAGGTCACCAAATCGCGGGGGCGAGAAAGCCAAGAAGTGTATCTAGATGTTATTCTTTCTCCGTTTGGTGCTATTTGAAAGGCACACTTCTTCGTAATTTAAAATATATTTTAATGTCGTTAGTCAGCATGGTATTGTGCTTTGTGCCCCAGGTGGCAATTATTCAGAACTAGGTCTTTGAAAATTATCAAAATAATTTTCTCATTGCTTTGGCAGAATAACCGGTGAAATGGAACTCGAATTAGTACTCATTAGCTGGGAAGAAGTTTGTGAAATCATGTTTTCGGTAGCTATTTGATTATTCTGTAGTCAGAGTTCATTAATCGAACTGAATAATTGATGAAAAACTGATCTGACACTTGGAAAGGGGGCATTATCAGCTGTGGTTCTTGTAGGATTGTGGGCTTTTCTTTAAAGATGAATGTGGTAGGTAGAGTGGGGAGTATAATCTCTCAGGGTGTATATTCTGTGGCAACCCCTTTCCACCCTTTCGGCGGTGCAGTGGATATTATTGTGGTTGAGCAAGAGGATGGAACCTATCGCAGTACGCCATGGTATGTGCGGTTTGGGAAATTTCAGGGTGTTCTCAAAGGTGCTGAGAAGGTTGTTACTATTGCAGTAAATGGAGATGAGGCAAATTTTCACATGTATCTTGACTCTTCAGGAGAGGCCTATTTCCTGAAAGAAGTTGTGTCTGGAACTAATGATGAAGAATCAAGCGATCAAGCTTTAAATGAGTCTAGTAATCAGGAGAATAAGCCGATGCATCCAAAATCTAGCCACGGTGAGAATTTTGAGGATTATATGGGTGATCTAAATGAAAATAGGGAGCAAGTTCAGGAAGATGTACAGTTACGTGAAGATGAGCAAGCCACCATTGGGACTACTTCCATATCAAACAGGTTCAACAGCTACAATTACGGCAATTTAGAAGAAGTGGAGGATATAGTGGAATCATCCAATGATGCTAATTCTGAGATGGTTCTTATCAGTGTGGATGGACATGTTCTAACCGCACCTATTTCAGCTAGTGATGAGAATATGGAAAATCTTCCATTGGATAACCCACAATTCCACCTAGGTCCTGGGGAAGGACCTGGAGAGGAATTTGGTTCCGAAGGTGATATGTGGGAAAATGGTTTGTATGTCGATATGGAGTCACGATGTAAGGAGAATGATGCTTCGGAGAATCCTATAGAGGTTCCTAAAGGTTGCAAAGGAGTTTCATTTCATGGTGAACACATTCAGAGTATTGTTAACCTTGAGTTGAGTAACAATTCAGAAGGTATTGCTGCCAAAATTGATAAAGAAGAAGTGTTCAAAAGCTGCCTTGATCTGACTTCACACATCCAGAACAGTGAGTTACAAGACATTGGCACTGATTCCCAGGATTCAGAAACAAAAGATAACTCAAAAAACTCACCTGTTTCCTCTTCTTTCAACACCATAATGGTCAAAGATGCGTCAACTAGGGACAACGGAATTGATTTTTCATCTTCTTCAAATGTAGAATTGAATGATCTAGAAAACAATACGAATTATGATTCCAAGCAGAATGAAGATCAAATAGTCTCAGATGTAGCTCCATGCAACGTGGATATGCCATGTGACCAGACATTGACATCAATGAAAATTTTGGCAGAGGCATCTAAAAAGAGCCTGGCTACTGATGATATGACACAAGAAAGTTCAATTCAAGCTCCAGTTAATAATTTGAGAATTGGTCTAGAATGTGTGAGTGAAAGGCACGTGATATCAGCCATTAAAGTTGACATAAATAAAACTGACGATCAAGGACTTCAGACTAACACATCAGGCTTAGGTAACTAAATGTATTTTTATATTTAGTTAGGCGTACCCATTTTTTCATTATTTGTCGTATAAATACTATTTTGTGGTTCAATCCTTTATAATTTATAGGTTTTGAGATTTCACTTTGTGGAAACTTACTACGGCCTGGAATGGGCCGTGTTGCTGCAGAAGAAACCTTTGATGCCCATCGTATCTCAGAAGATGAGTTTAAGACTTCAGGACAATCCATTGTTAACGATGGAAATCTCATAGTCCGATACAAAGAGATGTACTTGCCTTGGGATAAAGCTGCTAATTTAGTTGTTGGCAAGGCTGTGTATGGTTCAGGTTTCTCTTGCGACATAAAGGATCAAATTATTGTCGATGTTAAGGAAATGACAAGTACTAGAGAAGACTTGCAAGGAGCTTCACTTTCTTCGAGTTCTAGTCGGAGATGGAGATTGTGGCCAATACCATTTAGGAGGAGCAGAACACTTCAACTCACCAATAGTGATTCTTCAAATGAAGATCTTTTTGTTGATACAGAACCTAGCTGGCAGAATCCGCATGCGGAGCAAAGCCCCATTTCTGATAGTCATCCGTCGCCCCGCAAGCAACACCTCCGCACATACATCCCAACGACCGGGCAGATTGCATCTTTGAATTTGAAGGATGGACAAAACATGGTAGCCTTTAGTTTCTCCACCAGAGTTCTAGGGAAACAGCAGGTTGTGGTCTATTTATGCGAGAAGAATAGTTTTTTCATTCAAATCATCTTTTCTTATTCAACTTCTAAAACAGGTCGATGCTCATATTTACTTGTGGAAGTGGAATGCACGGATAGTTATTTCTGATGTTGATGGTACCATTACAAAGTAAGTTATTTACCTCATTTTTGCACTATTACTAGATTATTGAAGAAGTTTGCGTTTTTGTTTTATGTGATACTTTCATTTGACAATATAGGGCAAAAAAATCATTACTTTGATATCTATTTGAAAGAGATTTACCAATTTCTAAATACATTTTGTTGAACGTGATATGCATACTAATATACTTATCATTTTCATGTTAGCCTTACCCAATTTTTTGTTGACAAATTTATGAATCCTCATCACCATTCATTCATGTTTAGTTCTACGAGGTGCTAACTCAATTTTGTGCATCTTTAGCTCTACTTTTATCCATGTATTGTTTGGTTTATCCCTTTTCTTATTTAATCATTTCATATTAATAAAATCCACTTGACTTATTGTTGTATCTTCTATTGACACATCCTTTCCATTTTAATTTATCTTTTCTTTTAAAAATGTTACTCCTATCATTCCTTTTATATAATTATTTGTTTCTCTATCCTCAAATATTTTGTCATACATCCATCTCAAATTCTCATCTCAAGTCGTACTCGACTTGGTTATCAAAACACTTTTTTTTTTACTGTCCACTTGTGTTCATATAGCATAGTCTTTTTGTTTTTTATTTCACAATATTTATTTTATCTCCCGAATATTCTCTCATCCCTTCGTTTTAAAGTACTTATACATTTTAACCACTCATCATTTTTCTCATAAGTTTGTCATCATTTATATCCTACTGTATGACATTCTTTATTTATAAAAGATTCAAGATACTTAAACCATCACACTTGGGTATCTCACATGATATCCTGATAATATTTATTGATAATTATCAATTTGTAGGCCCCACACTTTCCTTCTAATAATATTTAGTGATAATGATCTATTTTACATCCCTTAAAATTACATGTCAAATTTTTATTCCACTAACCTCGAGTGCTCTAGCTTGAAAAAATTTCTTAATTGTTTTTACTTTCCCTTCAAAAGAGTTTTTATTAAACTATATCATTTGCAAATCACAAGCATGAAACCATTTACCTCGTTTCAAATATTCATATAAATACTACAAAGATCTTTGATGTAATTTTATAGTAATTGAAAACTTTTTAGTCAATCAATCCACTTCAAATACTAGTTGGTGTTTCATCATGTTTTGTCTTTAGATATTTTGACTTACATTTCACCACTTTTTTTTTTTTAACACACATTGAATGTATTCTTGTGGTATTTGATCATATGACTCTTTAAGATCAATGCACACCATAGAAGGATGATTTTATTATTATATTTATAGTTACCTTAATACAAGAAACGCCTTGTTAGTTAAATTTCAAGCATAAAATCAAATTGATTCATTGATAATGATGTATTTTTTTATGCCCACGTTCTAATTTCTTTTCTTTATTCATTATAAATAGAGTTTAGAAAAGAAAGAGAAGTAGATGGATAAATATTAAGCTCGTTAACAATTATACTTAATTAAAATTTTAGCATGGAATTTGCTAAACTTTGAATATGATGTCATAGTCTATATGTTATATTTGATTATACTTACACTTTTAAAGTTATTTTCTAAGTACTCATCTATAAATCAGAGAGTAAAACATGATCAGATAAGAATAGGCAATGTTTTTTAGTTTGAGGAAAGCTTTGGGTGATTATTAAATATTTATATGGCTCATAAAAAAGATATAGTAAAATATACAGGGAAGATACACTACAGGAAAACGCCGAAATCCGGCGATTTTTTCCGGCGGTAAGCCTATATTAACCGGCGGTTTTTTTAACTACCGGCGGCTTTACGGCGGTTTTTTGTGCCGCCGGAAAAAATCGCGTAGGAAACTATTACCGGCGGTTTATGTAGCCGGCGGTTTTCCGGCGGCTCCGACCGCTGGTTTCAACCGGATTTAATGCCGGCGGTTTTTCGGCTGTGACGCCGCCGGTTAATTGACCGACGGCCTACCGGCGGTCTTTTTACCGACGGTGCTCCGGCGGTTTAGTTAGCCGTCGTATGTTTTTAAGACCGCCGGCCTTCGCCGGTAGACCGCCGGTTACTTAACCGGCGAAAGCCGGCGGTCTAACCATCGGTATTTCCGGCGGTCTAAACCGCCGGATGTCCACCGTATAACCGCTGGTAATAAACCGACGGTGTTATGCCATTACCGGCGGCTGGCTATTGGCCGTCCGGTTCGTAGTTTCCGGCGACCAAACCGCCGGTTAGCCGCCGGAAATCTGTAGCACCTGCAAAAAAAATCGACAGCATCCCCTCTATTTGAGGGAGGTTCACCCTAAAGTCTAAACCTGCAGAAAGAGCAATATATATTGGGCAACACGCCGCTATATTCATCACAATCATATGTTGGGCAACACGCCGCTATATTCATCACAACCATAAATTATAAATACAATCACAAGCTCATCATAACATTACAATCACAGTTCACAAGTAAGTTCATGATAATGTTACAATCACAAGTTCTGAAGTTTACAAGTTTTAATTAATACAATCATCAAACATAAAATAGATCTAATCATCATTTGTATCCTCACTGTCTGCAGATGGCTGCTCCTGTTGGTCCTTCTTCCTCTGTTTTCCAGCTCTGTAGGATTGCAACTCTGCTTGCATTTCATTCTGAACCTTTCTCATTTCTTCAATCTCTCTAGATTGAACCCTTTTCATCTCTTCAATCTCTCTAGTAAGCGCTGCAACCCTCTCGCTTACAGATTCTTCAGCTCCACTTGGATCATGAAATGCAGAGGTGTATGAACTGCCCTCAATAGCAAAAGCCTGTGAACCCATGTCATATACCCTCCCCCTCTGTCTTCCACCAACAACTTCTGACCATGTATGATACTCAGAAATGTGGGCCGATCCAGAAGATGATCCCTCGCCAGTGGACTGCCGACTTTCTCTAGCTCGTACGAAATCATCCTGTGAGTTACAATTAGTTTTATTAAAATAAATTTTTATTCTAAAACTCCAATAAATTTTACTCACATGAGCCTTCTTAGACTTCTCATCAACCCACTGATGGTCAGCTTGATGTTGATGAGTTCTTGTATGCAACTCCAATGATGTTGGCTCCCGACCAAGGTGTTCTTTCTAAAAATTTGATGCTTAGTTATACTAACATAAATATATGTAATAAACCAATTCAAAACACTTACCAGTCGCCGCCTATGTTTGTATGAGGTACAGATCCACCAGTATGAAGAGAGCTTCCTAAACCGCCGCAGTCAGAGGCTCTGTTCTGTTTATTATGCTCTCTCATTTTTATAAACTCCGGGGTAGCCCAAGCACTACTCAAATCTGCCCAAACGCCCTCTCCAATCCAATTAGGACGCTGCCCGGACTTTCTAATGTCCGTGAACATGTCTCTGAGACGGGTCGCTCCTCTCCTCTCAAAATTTGATCTGATCCTCGTGCTGTACTCAGGCAACCACCTAAATTCTTTATGTAAAAATTTAGGCAATATCAAAAAGATTAGTACAAATTAAATCATATATTTGAAATCATACAAAAAAAAACATACCTGAAATTCTCCAAACCACATATCTCTAACTGGCTTTGGGATCTTCTTCCATGATAAGTAAGGAGCATCATACTTATTCTTTATTATATCCCGGATCATATGTATAGGTGGCCTTGAAGGATTCAAGCTGCAAGTGACTTTGTTTATCAATAACATGTAATATATCAAAATAAAAACAACTTAATAACTTAAATTGAACTTACTTATCGCCGTCAGGCTCGATGTATTGACGCTTATCTGTTGCTGCTGCAGGATCGCTAGCGCCAACCTTTAGTGGTCGTGATGGTCCACCCTGTTAATGCTGCACCGGATAGGGGTAGTAATATGGGTAAGGATAAGGAGGGTGAGGACCAGTGGATGAACCAGCTGCCTGTGATGATGGTGGGGGGTAATATGGATAGAATGGAGAGGCATGTGTCTGATCTGGAGAGGGGAAGCGAGGACTCGTCGAGCTGGGAGGGAAGTGGTCAGGGAAGTATGGAGGTACAACAGGAGGTGGATCTAACTGTCCCTGACCCTGCTCTGGTGAATGCTGCTGGCTCCTAGCAGGTGGTGGCGGTGGTGGTGTAGGTAGATCTGGTGGAACTGAAGGCCCCTCACCTACCTCAGCCTGTGTGAGTCTGCTAGCAGTAATCTTCTTCCGGCGGAACTTTGAGGCAAATGATTTACGAGGAGGATCGTCGCCTGAAGCCATCTGCAATATTAAAAAAAAATAATTATTAAACCATTGAAAAGCAGTTAATAAAGCAGTTAATAAAGCAGTTAATGAAGCAGTTAATGAAGCAGGTAATGAATTACGAGAAGCAGTTAATGAAGCAGTTAATGAATTACAAAAAGCAGTTAATAAAAGACAAGGTGGCAAAATACAATATCATTTCTAAGCAGTAAAAATATTACAAAACATTTAAATTCTACAATTCTAAATTACAAAAACTAATCAGAATCATCAAAACTATTTTCATCACTCTCAAGGGTATCTTCACTTTCATCCTCGTTCTCTTCTTCGCCTGAACTAGTTGAACTATTCACATCTTCTAACTCCATTTCAATAGTAGAGGTTGTAGTTGTCATCTCCTCAATTTCAACAGGCATACAACTTGACATCTCATCCTCTTGATGTGCAGTTGCTACAATGTATTGTTGATCAATTATTCCCCGTGCTTTTGTTTTTATGACAGCTAGCCAATCTTGTTTGTCTCTACGACCACCGGGATATTTGCTGAAATAAACTTGAATAGCTTGACTTGCTAACACAAATGGATCAAACTTTCCGTATCTTTTACTATGTTTAACATCTACTAAACCATATGCAGGATGAACCCTTGTGCCTCTATTCTGTACTGGATCATACCATTGACAGTTAAATAAGCATACAAAATTCTCATATTCGCCTGGGTACTCCAAGTCAAGGACCTCATTCAGAATACCAAAATAATCACACTCCTCTTCTTCATGAGTGTTCCCTCTAACACACTCCACAATTTTCAGTTTTTCTTCCTTCACTCCACGATTTGGTATGAAATCTGAACCCATTCACTATATATATTGGCCAAGTTTTAACTTTTCGCATTGGACCCCATGCTAATGCTTGCAAACCTTTATTGAAACATTTGTTATCAGGGTTTTGTACCTAAAAACATGATAAATTTTAGTATTTTTGATAATAAATAATATTTAAATTTATAAAAAAAATGTGCTCACATATGATCTGAACCAAGTTGGAAATTCATTTGCAACAGCTTTCTCAATATCCCTTGAATCTGTCAAAGGCAAATTGCTTACGAAATACCTGGTGACAAATAATATTTTAGTATTTTAAATAAATATTACTAATTAATTATTAAAATTATGTTAGAACTTACTCTAAGATTGGCTCAACTTTTTCACAGTTCAGTAGTACAGACAAATTCGCTGTATTTATTTCTAAATCGTTGAGATATCTTTCAACACATTTTCCACTAGGCTTTTCTTGCCTTCTAAATACTGATAGTGTAGCATGTGATTGTTCTTCTAAATCGAAGTCCATGTTACGACCAATTTTTGTTCTTGTACTCCTTACATGTGGCTCGAAATAGTAGGAGCAAAAGTGAGTTGTTTCTTGAGACAAATATGCTTCACATATCGATCCTTCTGGTCGTGCTTTATTCTTAACATATTTCTTCAACTTGTTCAGATATCTATTAATCAATTACAATCATCGTAAAGTTAATCAAAATATGTTATCTCTACTGATTCAAAAATATTGAAGGATTAATAAAAATCTTAACACATTTACCTTTTGAAAGGATACATCCAACAATATTGTACAGGTCCACCAACTCTAGCTTCGTAAGGTAGATGGACTGGAAGATGTTCCATAGAATTAAAAAAATCCGAGGGAAATATCTTCTCTAACTTGCATAGGATGATTGGTATGTTATCCTCGTACCTCCGTAAAGCATTTTCACATAGTTTAGATGAACATAAATCTTTGAAGAAAATGCTAAGCTCAATCAACGGATTTGATATGTAATCGGGTAACATACAGACTATGATCGGAAGAAGAACCTCCATAATTATGTGACAATCATGACTTTTGAGTCCAAATAACCTTGCAGATTTCAAGTCAACACATCGGCTTATATTTGATCCATAGCCATTAGGCATCTTTAAACCTTTAAACCACTGACATATCATTCTTTTTTGTTCTAACGTGAAAGAGTAAGGAGCTTTGGGCTTCATTAGTTTACCGTCAGTTGTTGTTACTAACTCCAGATTTTTTCGCCGACAAAACTCTTTAATGTTTATCCTTGCTTTGACATTATCTTTACTCTTGCCTTTAACGTCCATAATTGTATTAAAAATATTATCCAGAAAGTTCTTCTCAATGTGCATAACATCCAAGTTATGTCTTATCAAATTAGTTCTCCAATAAGATAATGTCCAGAAAATACTTTTTTTTATCCAATTATGTTGAACACCATAACCCGGAAATTTAGATTCGGATAGCATTGGATAATCAATAACTGTTGGAATGTCGGAAAGTCTCTGTAGTATATCATCACCACTTAATCTGGGTGGAGGAGGTGATCGCTCAATTCTGTTTTTAACAAATGCTTCCTTATTTCTTCGGAACTGATGATTAGCACTTAGAAACATACGATGACAATCAAATCAAGTATTTTTCCCTCCATGTTTTAATGTGAAAGCTTTACTGTTCTCCATGCAGTAAGGACGTGCTAATTTCCCTGTTGTGCTCCAACCAGACAACATACCATAAGCTGGAAAATCACCGATAGTCCACAGTAAAGCAGCTCGAAGGAGAAAATTTTATTTTGTTGATATGTCATATGTGAGCACTCCTTCCCATAATAATTTGAGGTCATCAATTAATGGTTGCAAAAAGATATCAATCTTTGCTTTCGGATTATGTGGTCAAGGTATAATCAGAGTTAAGAACATGAACGGAGTAGTCATACACATCTCTGGTGGAAGGTTGTATGGTGTTAATATAACTGGCCAACAAAAATACGGTGTAGCTGTTTGACTATAATGAGTAAAACCATCAGTACATAATCCCAATCTTATGTTGCGGGGTTTAGCAGCAAATGAAGGATACACTCGATCAAAATGTTTCCACGCTTCAGCATCTGATGGATGAGAAAGAACATCACTTTTTGCTATTTTCTCCTTATGCCATCTCATATGACCTGCTGAACTCATTGATGCATAGAGCCGCTGAAGTCTTGAAATGATTGGTAAATAAAACAAACGGGAATATGTCACATCTTTCTTTGGATGACGTTGTTTTCCCGAGTTTTGCTTAAACCGAGGAGCATTGCAGGTGCGACAAACAACTTCTGCTGCATCATCCTTATAGTATAACATACATCTATTGATACAACAATCAATCTTTGTAGCAGTGAGACCCAGCTTGTATACTAATTTCTTTGTTCGGTACAAGTCTGAGGGAATTAAATTGCCAGCTGGATTAGTTTCCTTCATAAGACCAATAACGTCATTAAAACACTCACGGGGAATATTATACTCAGTTTTAATACTTAGCATCATCACTACAATGGATAATTTCGAATGTGTACTGCAACCTTCCCAAATTGGTTTTTGAGCTGAATGTAATAACTCAAAGAATTTTTGTGTCTCTGTATTTGGTAGCTCTTCCACATTTGACCTTAAATTATGACCTGCTACATCAAAAATAAGGTCTTCATAGGGTCTACTCATTTGATCTTCAACAAATGTTTCATAAGCTGTAGATGAACCGACATGAGCATCTCTATGTGGCTCGTACTCGCCATGTGATGTCCAAATCCAATAGTTTGGAAGAAATCCCCTACGATATAAATCAAGCTTCACATCATCGGGCTTGAGGAATGCTAGATTTTTATGCTTCGAGCATGGACATCTAAACATTTTATCAAATTGAAAGGAAGGCAGTTGAGATGCAACTTGAATGAAAGTTTCAACTCCCTCTATAAATTCAACTGTCAATCCTTTTCGACCCGACAACAATCTGTTATACATCCAATATCTCTCTTCTTGGATAGTCATTTGGACGTTGAAGCAAACGTCACCCTACATAGTTATAAAAACATTTATTAGAATACATGCATGTGCAAACGTGTTATAATTTAGGCAAAGCTGGGCATTAACCCCAGAAAGTTGCTATATTATATCTCTCCATCTAAGTATTGACATATCAAAAAAATTAATGACCCTTGGATTATCTAAGTCGGCCGGTTATCTATGATGCAACACCAGCACGAGAACAATGGAGGGATCATAATTGATGCAGACCACTCGATTTCTTAACAATCTATAATCATCCATCCATA
The DNA here is from genome assembly GCA_016618105.1 of Dendrobium huoshanense. NCBI lineage: Eukaryota > Viridiplantae > Streptophyta > Magnoliopsida > Asparagales > Orchidaceae > Dendrobium > Dendrobium huoshanense. The sequence goes on from CM028348.1 coordinate 21,901,985, forward strand.
TAATAATTCATGCATTTTATTTTATTTTATCTATAAAAGTTATACTATACTCTTTTAAATGAATAATATTAAATAATTAAAGTCTTTCACTTGCTTGAAAAATTGTAATGGAGTTTAATGGCTGATCCCTCCATTGATACTTCGACGAGTATTAAGTTACCCTTTGTGTGCTTATTTCTCCCTATTCTCTTCACTTTTGATTTATATCATAACATGTTAACATACCCTTATAACACAAAACTCTAAAAGATCACCCTTGGATTTGACTCCCCTTATTATTCTATAAGCCGACTCCAAGCTCAAAGCAATCCTCCCGAACCCGACCCGTTATTTCTTCCTTAGACCTTCTCCAGTTTATATCATAACATGAACTGCATTGGATTTGACGGACTCCAAGTGTCCTCCTTATTTCTTCCTTAGGCTTCTCCAGTGGCTTTTTGCACCAATTGATCGTCAAAAAATACGTCAATGGCATGCGGGTGAACAGTCCGACACCAATATTTGCATCGGACTGTTCCCCTACGCCAAAAAATCGCTATATTTTTTAGCTTCGCGGGAAAGGCGCGAAACAAGCAATCCTCCCTCTCTTTTCTCTCCCTCAATCTCTCTCTTCCTATCTTCTTCTAACTAAAAGTAACAATCAATAAAATAGATTCCACCTAAACTAAAATAACACTTAATAAAAAAAAAATTTAGATCTAACACAACGATTAGAACATTACATTAATGCTTACTATCTAAATCATCCAAAATATTTCTAATCCTTGCAAATGTGTAGTAAGAAACAATAATCAAAGAAAAACCATAAAAAATAACCTTAAAATAGAAATCAGACTGTTTGGGGTCGGACGAGCGGAGGCGATTCCGATTGGGGGCGGCGGTTGGATTTGGGGCAGACAAACGTCGTCGGCGGCGTCGGATTGGGGGCGGCGGCCGGAGGAGATTCTTAGCCGGCGGTCGGACGTGCGGAGGCGACCCTAGGAAAGAGTGAGCGACGGGAGAGCGAGCGACCGAGAGAGAGAAGGAAAGAGTTAAAATGAAATGCCAGACGCGGGGCTCGGTGTATTAGGGCTTAAACCGGCGGTTTTTCCGGCGGTTTTGACCGCCGGTAAAAAGTCACTTATCAACGGCGGTCTAAACCGCCAGTTATTGTTGACGTCCGGCGGTTTACCGTCGGTTTATGGACCGCCGCCCTTACCGGCGGCTTATATTTGCAAAATCACCGGTGCAGCCGTCGTTAAACTCCGACGGTCAAACCGCCGGTTGTGCCGCCGGTACTACCGGCGGTCCTAAAACCGCCGGTTAGAACCGCCGGTTTAGGGCATTTTTCCTGTAGTGATAGCTATTGTCTAAATAAATATTATATGGAAAAGTGCATTTACTCTTTTATTGATTAAAAAAGAGAAAAATTAGAAACACAATGATGAGGACATCGAAGATCAACGGCTACGATCATGTCTATTTATTTTCATGTATTTTATTTGTTATTTATACTTTTCCATTTCTACCCTCACTTGAGGGCTTTGTTTTATGTTTGCCCTAGGGGCAATTGTCTTTTATTTTCCCTCATGTATTTGGCTATTTAAGCCCTCCCCTTCCTCTTGGAAAGGGATGATGATTATTGATAATGAAAAGTTTTATGTCCTTGTTGATCTCTTAGTGAGTTCATGAGAGGAGAGGCCCGAGGAGGGTAATTCGCAATACCCGTCAATCTTTGGAAGAGTCCGAGGTTCGAGGTTCTTACGATCTCTGTGTGAGTTCGTTAGTTATCTCTTATCTTGTAATTTTTTTTGTTCATCTCCTTTCTCCCCTCTTCACCCACCCAAGTCCTCCCCCTAGCTCCACCACTCCAAGCTGAACCACCATCATAGCCCGTCTCCTCCAACCCGACCCTAACTCCACCTCCAAACCGCTCGGCCCATCTCCACATCCCACCACCCGCCGGCCAAATCCCACCACCAAATCCACCACCGGCCCCCTTCTTTTCACCACTTAATGGTAGTTTAATCACCATTAAAACCTACCTAATTTAGCTTACATGATTTTGGAGAGCCATCATTCCATTTGAAATTCAAATTTGAATTTCAAATCCTTTCATAAATTAGCCAAACCAAATTAGGAAAGTTTTCAAACCAAATCTAATTTAATATTTAATTAAATTGGATTTCTTATTCCAGTGCATAAATGGGTTTAATGCATTAAGAGGCATTAATTACTCTCTCCCTCTCCCTCCACCCCTAAGCATGCTGCCGGCCCATCAATGGGTTCCCTCATTTAATGCCCAATTAAGATTCAAGCCTCATTTGAATTTGAATTCAAATTCAAATCCAACTCCCTCCTTAAGCCGTTCCCTCCCTCTCTCCCAACATTAATTAACACGCATTAATTGCCTTCCATGACAACTACCCAATCAATCCCTTAATCCCCTCAACCCTAGCCGTCACCTCCAAGCCCCTCCCCTCTCAGTTTTCTTCTTCTCATGAACTACTAAGTGCTATCCCAACTTATCTGCTGCTGTCCAAGAACTATAGCAGGTTTCCCTTGCTGTCTAGCATTCCCGAGAGGCTTATTTTTGCTGTCCCAAGTTGTCCCCGACCCCTCCAATTGAGTAAGCTGCTGGTGGAGTCTTCTGAATGTTGTTCGGGCTGCTATTTGGCGCCTCTCAAGTGCCAAACTGCTGTCCAAAACTTCACGTGCTGCTGTTTACACCTTTCTAGTTGCTGTCCAGAAGTTTGGAGCCTCTTTTCCGGAGAACTCTGCCCTTCTTCCACACAGAATTGCTGTCTCAAGAAGGCCAGATTGTTGTCCTAACATCGAAGACTAAGGAGGGCGCTGATTTGAAGTTTTCGACTACCACCTAAGTTCTGATAATGGTGAATTCTTTCCCTAATCTCTTATCTTCTTAGTTATCCTACTATGTGGCTTGATCGATTCATAAGAAGCTTGTTAATTACTCTCCGCTAAAGCCTAGTAATTAGAAGAGTTGTGTGAGGGATCTTTCATAGCCTAATCTTATTGTTAGTATTGAAATTTCTCGTTGAAACCACTCATGTATGCAAAGTAAGATTTAGTTGACTATTTAATGATCTCAACCTCTTGCATGTGTTTAGACCAAAGCTATTTTATCACCTTAATGCTATCTTATCGTTTACATCAATAGAGGATTTTGCTTAAAATTGCTCTCTAAAATTTACAAGTGCAAACTTCCTTAAGCAAGTCATTTTCGCATGGATTGTTTCACATCACACAAATAATAAGTTAAGCTTAAGGTAGAGGCATCTCTAATCAGTGCATCACAACAATATATCGCCTTTCACATCATCAAAAAATAACAAAGATAATTGTGTAGTTATTATGTTAGCTTCGTCTGTTAGATTGTTGTATAAGACATAAACATTATTGGCTAAAACCCTACATATAAAGGAAGATAAAAGATTTTTGCTTCTTATAAATATGTCATCACTTTAATCAAATAGTAGAACAAGTACACTTTCTTGAGAGTTGAACTTAGAAACAAAAACACTCATTATATTATGTCCAAGCTCCAACTAAGTTTTTATTTATTTATTTATTTATGAAAGTTATTAAATTAAAACAATCAACCAAAAAGAACGAAAAAAAAGGAAATTAAATAGCGCACCATGTGTAATGTGCGCTATAGTGAATGTAGCTAATTCTATATTTATTATTACGCTTGTTATGCAAATAGTGCAAGAGGTATGCTATGATATACTATAGGTTGTAACACATGTTATGTTTTGTAATATCGATATATGTACATGGTTAGAGTTGATAGGGCCGCGTCTTGACAATTGTCCAAGTTATTAAAATTGATTATAGTTTGCTATGGTCGAATCCTTTATGTATACAATAACAACAACAACAACATTAAGCCTTTATCCCACTACGTGGGGTCGGCTACATGAATCCTTTTTCTCCATTGTGTCATATTAAAAGTCAAATTCTCGTTTAAATCTAATAAAGAAAGGTCATTCCTAATATTTTCTAACCAAGTATTTTTAGGTCTACCCCTACCTTTCTTAACATAAGTCAAATCTAATACCTTTACTCTCCTAACCGGGTCATCGGAAGGCCGCCGTTTTATGTGACCAAACCATCTAAGGCGACTCTCTCTTCTTATCTTCTACTGGAGCTGCTCCAACCTTTTCACGTATATGCTCATTTCGTATCCTATCTCTAAGGGTAAAGCCACTCATCCACCTGAGCATCCTTATCTCTGCCACACTTAACTTAGTATTATGCTTCTCTTTTAATGACCAACATTCGACACCATAAAGCATCGCAGGCCTCACTACCATCTCATAGAATTTTCCCTTAAGTTTGAGGGGTTTTCTATCACATAACAAGCCCGATGCATTCCTCCACTTCAACCATCCAACTTGAATTCTGCTGATAATATCCCCATCTATTTCACCATTACTCTGAACAATAGATCCAAGATATCTAAAACGTGTACTCTTATTAATGACTTGATTGCCCAAAGTCACAATCCCCTCACTAGGTCTATTACTACTAAAATTACACTCCATATATTCCATTTTAGATCTACTCAAGCGAAAACCTTTAGACTCTAAGGTTGACCTCCATAATTCAAGTTTACCTTCAGCTCCCTCTCTAGTCTTATCAACAAGAAGAATATCATCAGCAAAAAGCATACACCAAGGTACATCCTCTTGCAAATGTCTAGTGAGAACATCCATGACTAAAACAAAAAGATATGTGCTTAAGGCTGATCCTTGATGTAACCCAACCGAAATAGGGAAATACTTGGTCAATCCACCTTGTGTTTGAACACAAGTAATAGCTCCTGCATACATATTTTTAATGATTTGAATATAAGCATTATTGACTCCTTTCTTTTCAAGAACTCTCCATAGCACTTCTCTTGGAACTTTATCATATGCTTTTTCTAAATCAATAAATATCATATGTAGATCCTCCTTATTTTCTCTATATTTCTCCATCAAACCTCTTAATAAATGTATGGCTTCCATAGTCGACCTACCCGGCATGAATCCAAATTGATTTTGAGAAACATTAGTATCACGTCGCAACCTATGCTCCATAACTCGCTCCCAAAGTTTTAAAGTATGACACATTAACTTAATACCTCTATAATTCGCACAATCTTGTGCATCACCTTTATTCTTAAAAATAAGAATTAACACACTCATTCTCCACTCATCTGGCATCTTTTTAGTCTTCAAAATAGTATTAAAAAGTTTAGTAAGCCATGAAATTCCTTCATCTCCTAAGCATTTCCACACCTCTATTGGAATATCATCAGGTCCAACAGCTTTTCCACCCTTCATTTTCTTTAAAGCCTCTCCAATTTCAGTTTTACTAATACGCCGATAAAAACAGAAATCTTTATTATCATTTAGGGTGCTAAGGTCACTATAGTTAATCTTATTTTCATAATCTTCATTAAAAAGTTTAGCAAAATATCTCATCCATCTTTGTTGAATATCATCTTCTAAGAAAAGTATTTTTTGATCTTCATCTTTAATACACTTCACTTGAACTAAATCCTTACTACTCCTATCTCTTTGTTTGGCTAACTTATACATATATCTTTCTCCGTCTTTAGTATCTAATCTATTATATAAATCACTAAAAGCTAATGTCTTTGCATCGCATATTAATTTCTTAGCATCCTTACGAGCCACTTTATATATTTCTCAATTATCAGAATTTTTAAAATTAAACCAATTTTTATAACAAAGCTTCTTATTTATAATCTTTTCTTGCACATTTGGATTCCACCACCAACTACGTTTATTATTAGGAGCTTTTCCCTTTGATACGCCAAGGACATCTTTTGCAATATTCTTAATATCACTAGCCACTTTTTTCCACATAATATTAGCATCCTCATGCACAGACAAAATCTTAAGATTTAAAATCTTATTTCCAAAAATATTTTTGTTAATATTCTTTAAATGCCCCCATCTAATTCTAGAAAATCGTTTTAACTCAATTGTCCAAGTTATAAAAATTGATTATAGTTTGCTATGGTCGAATCCTTTATGTATGTGCAATAAAATTGATACACTTTGAAATGCTTGAAAAATCCCTCCGGTTGAATAAAAAAAGTCCGTTTTAGCTTGTATTAGGGATTAAAAAATCTATCTAAAATCTTGTCAAAGTATTTAACATTATATTTGTATAAGGACTTCAATACTTTATATAACAAAGATTCATTTAAAAATAAAGCAAGTGGGTTGCCCTCCTTATAGGGCAAGTTATAAGTTCCAATATTCGGGGATGATTCTTTGTAGATATAAATTGATATGACCCAAGGCTCTCTAACAATCACCAAATAAAAGTAAATCCTTTTTTTGTCAAGTGAATCAACCTTTTTCATTGTGAACTGAGGATCTAATGTTCGAGGGAAAAATTATATTCGATGATGCATTTGCGGAAGACCTTTAAGGCCTTCTATGATGAATATTGACTTATCATTACAAGGGATGTTTTGCATGTAAGGTAGGGTCATAATTCTTAGCCTTTGGGCCTTCCAAAGTATTGGGGTTATAAGTGCTAACCCAATATTATTTTCATTATACATTAACATTGGGATTAAATTCAAATAAACATATAAATTTGCTTTGGCTCGATCCTCTGTAAGCAAGCAAGTAGAGTCAACATGACCCTTAATATTATTCCCAACATTTGAATTCTAAACATAGAAACTCTATGGGTTACCCGACCTATAGGGCTTGTTTATAATTCGTAAGTCTTATAATGTCCTCAAAATATTTGGGATGTAATATCCAGGTCCAATGCATTATATGTTATAATCAAACATTGGGGAAATTAAATTCGAAGGCACTATTTTTTATTTTTTTAATTCAAAGGCACTATGTACCCTAGTGTTATTAAAAAAGTGTCACACTCCACGATGACCGCTCTAGGTTGACATGAGGCGATTAGAGGTAAATTCCCCTAGTCATTTTGGATAACGTAAATATTAAATTTGAAGAAGTAAAAATATCCACTAAATCACAAGCATTTCAAAACAAAAATTTTCATCTATTAAACTACAGAGCTATTAAATAATCAGGATTCTTTTGCATATTATTAGAATATTTCATTGTAATCCTAACAGACATACTTGCCAAAAATTTTATCTAACATAACTATACGCCCTTATCCAAGTTCTACTTTATTCTTTCGTTTACCTGAAATGAAATTCTGCATTATATGGTATGAGCAAAAACTTAGCAAGATAAATAATTTCAAGGCACAATGTAATTTTTATAAAATTTATTTATACTCATATATTAGTATAATAGGTTACCTAAAATTCTTGAATATAAAATACCTTAATTATTATTTGATTTACATGTAAGAAATTTATCTAATTGAAAATAAAATTTTAAGCAAAGCATTAGAACTTAAAGTATTAACAATATTTTATACAAAGTGTGTACCAGTCTGTTAACTAACTATGTTTGAATTTCTTTCATTGGTTATATATATCACATACTATTATTTTTTAAGCTTTAGAATATATCATGTATGTGGAAGTAGTTTATTGGCTATGATAAGCTCAAAACCTATGCGCCGAAGACCCTTTTGACTTTATTTAGGCTCACCTTTGTTGCCCTGCGTATACTTATCATACATATGCTAACTGAATGACCCTTTTGCCCCCGATGGGCTATTTTTTGTTATATTTCATATAAAATTGCTTTCTAAATTCATAGTGTAATATAGTTGCTTTTCAATATTAGAACTTCAATAAAATTACTTCGTAAAAGTGAAATTATATATCTTGCCTAATTAAGGCGTTAAAGATCAATCTCCAGATAAACTATCTTGCTAGTGACACCCTGAAACCCCTTTCATTGATAGATAACCTAAAGAAAAGATTTTTCACATTAAAATCAAGTTCTAGTTTCATACTCAATTAAATTTCCATTTAGTCTGAAATAACTTTTTACCTCATAATAATTTCTCATATTGATCCCAAGTTCCCAACTTCTATTCGTCTACGAAGGAAATCGTTAAAAATTGGATTTGCCTCTAAATCCTAGTTTTTTATTTATTTCCTTCTCCTTTTCTTCGATTGGCCTATGGCAACCACTTTGTTTGCCGCTCTAGCGCATGAGCGAGGGGTTCTTTATTGAATCCAATAGTTTTGGCCTTTTGGGGGAATTAGCAAATGTAATAGATAATTATTAGGTAAAACTTTCTAACTCCCTTTTATTCCTAATATACCCTTAGCAACTCCTGATCACCACCCTCCAATTCTTCATCAACCAATGCATGCCTGGGTAAGTGGGAAAAAATTATTTTCTATAGTAGATTAATCCATGTGAATAGTGCTATTATGATTTAACTTAGGGAAATTTTAATTTTAAGTGAAACCAAGTTAATTTAATACAAGCTTATATACTTCAAATTTCATATATATATATATATATATATATATATATATATATATATATATATATATATATATATATATATATATATATATATAATGATTGGTAAAATTTGTAGAATTTTATAAAAAAGTTATTTATAAAATCTGAGATGTGCGAAAAATCTTAAATTTGTGACTTTTACCCCTTTTTTTTTGGAAATTTTACCAAAAACATGCCTAAAGAGTGAAGCAAAGTGAAACTGTCCCTGTGTGGCTCTTGCTTGAAGCAAAAGTTCATAATAAAACATGCTTGTCGCATTGCTTTTCCGCATTAGGTGGCAGCATTATGCATTCTGCTCCTGTTTAGAGAGAAATCCAAGCTCAAATTTTATAGTTATGTTCAGTAATTTCCAACAATAATTAATAATATGCTCGTGTGCTCCTCATTATTTCTCATAGTTGTTGAGTCATTGATCATTGGTTCTACATTTTTTCACGCTAGAACTAGTCCCTTCTTACTGGTTCGTCTCTTCAAGCTCGCTTCCATCCTAGTTTTTATAAGCTTTTCATTAGTTTTTATCTTCGGCATTAGTAATTTCTTGCACACAAACTTTTTTAGAATAGTTCTCATTGTCTCATTTTTCACACTTTCTACTTCACGTTGCCTTTGCCTTGTTATCTATAGGTTGTCACTCAATGTAATGTGTATATTCTTGATTTTAAAGTATTCTTACATTAATTCATTATTTATATCATTTATACTTTTTAGACTTTTTCTTGTCTTCGAATAGCTAGAAATTACCATTATTAAATTTATTATTATATTTGCTGAAAAACTATTACCTTATGTGGTTTAAATTGAGTTCATTAATTAATTATTTTATATGCATAATTCATAAATATATGATATAAAACGCATGAACGCTTTAATTACTGAAATCACTATTTCGCTTTGCTCTTTGTGCATTGAAGCATAAAGGGACTTTGGTGCATCACTTTGTTCTTAGTGCCTTAAAAAACTTGATATGCATCAATTCACCTAGACTCAATCCTTGAAAAGGGAGAAAGCAAAATCAACAATGTCTATATTCTAACAAACTTTTAAGCCCCTAGTCAAATGCAAGAAAGTAGTAGAGTCTACAAGGTTCATGACATCAAAAAAAAAAAAAAGAGGTTCATGACAATAATTTTAATCCTAATGTTGTGCTCAGATATAAAAAAAATTATAACAAGTGAGGTTCATTTTTAAACTCAAGCTATTGATAAAAAAAGACAACTACTTCGAGATATATCCCTTATGATGGTTATAGTTATCGAAAATTGATACGTCATGCAAAAATTATCTTGATCGGGCACAAATCTCGAGGCAAAAACCAACCTGGAAACTTCAAAAATTAAATACTGGAGCACCCGAACTCTGATTTCAGCGAGCTTACAGTCAAACTGAGCGTCTCACAAATACAAACCCAACGACACCAAATTCAACTCAATCCGAGCCCAAATGAGCCCAAATCGAGCACCCGAAGTGCTGTTGGAAAGTTCGTACCACAATTTGAGTTACCAAACGATCTCAGATTTTAACGAGCTTATAGTCGAATCGAGCTTCTTGACGAGACGAATCCAACGAGCCCAAGATCGCCGAATTCCAACATCAGACCTTCAAATATCTGAAGAACGGTGTATGATCAAAGGATTCAATATCAGCCGTCCATTCAACCACTCCTTATTTGCCTTTGATCTCACACCTATTTACGAGCCATGCCACTCCAGAAAAACTATAAATAGAGCCCTCATTCCTCATAAGAGGGGACTCAAGCAAGAAGAAGAAGAGAAGGGGAAGGAGAATCAGCTCCTCGACCACCGCCGAAGTTCTTCCCGCTGCCCGAACATGCCGGGATTCTGTCGGATATTCGGGAGAACGTTGAAATTCTCAATCCAGAAGAAATTCATTGTAAATCTGATCGTCCTAACTTTTGGGACGTCAGCTTCTTGTAACTCAAGCAACACTGGTGGAACTTTTCAACTGGGCGCGGCCCCATGGTTTTTCCCCTTTTCAGGGTTTTCCACGTAAAAATTATGGTGTTCATTTTCCTTTCCTGTTTGTGTGTTGCATATTCGTACAACGCTCGGACGGAAATTTACTAACTCTATCTCCGCGTATATTCTAGCCCGCAACAAAAATCATAAGTATATGAGATCCTTTTTAATAGAAATGGCCTTTCATATCTCTCATGTTATTATTTTCATTATTCATGTTTATTATATATCTATCTATAGGTTCCCTAGAATCTTTATTGAAGATTTGTAACCTAGAAGAAGAAGATTTTTTGCGACTATGCCCACTACCATATTAGGAATCATCATCAACTCTCATCAAATTGCCTTTAAGCTAATTGCGTTGACATTGTCATTTTATTCATGCAAATATGAATATTTTCTTTAATTTTTTCGAGTACTTTGATGCATGGTGCTAAACTTCATAAAAAAGCCTTAAGGCACACCTCATTCATTTGAGTTATACGCCTAAAAGCTTTTTTTGCTTGCCTCAGATTGTGCAGTTTTAATTCATGCAACTTAGTAAGCACAACATGATCAAACCATTGTCATTTTGAAAATTTAACAATATTAGTGTTATTTGGAATAGATGTATCAATAATTCAATATAATTGAGTTTGTTGTAAGAACTAGTAAGGAAGAGAAAGGCTCTTGACTATAGGAGATAATTGGTATTAATGGTGAAGGGTTTTGATTCATTGAAAGAAGAGTAAGAGTCATGATACCATGAGAGAGAGAGAGAGAGAGAGAGAGAGAGAGAGAGAGAGAGAGAGAGAGAGAGAGAGAGAGAGAGAGAGAGAGAGAGAGAGAGAGAGAGAGAGAGAGAGAGAGAGTTAGAACATTGATAGTTAACTCATATCATCGAAACAAGTTGATTAATGAAGTGTTTATGCCTTAGTGTAATGGGAGAATGGTAACGAGGGCAATAAATGGTTGCGGCAGTGTTGTGGTAGCAATTCACAGGTAGAGTAGTGAGTAGTCAGATGGTAAGAGATAAAGGTAGCCTTTTTATTGGATTTTGTGCATCCAATTGGAATTTCTCCTTGTGGGAATGTTGGGATTAGCATTTCTACTTATAAGAATGTTTCGTTTCACTAGAAATGCTGATGGAAGTAGAAGATATGACAGACATGTCAAGAAGCCACAAGCAAAGAGGATGATAATCAAGATTGAAGATATCGATGGTTGCTTGTAAGCGTGAGTCATGTGAAGGGGAGCATTTCAAGATTGGGTTTGGTTGTGGTGTCAAGGAGCGGGATTGCGAGCGCATCACAAGGGAGGAGCTTGGTCTTACTTGAATCTACGATCATGTTTTAGAGGAAAAAAATTGTTTTTTTTTTATTCACTTGTGATCCTCCATATTTGTAATTGGAGGAGCCCAGTTCTAGGAACACCCAAATAACACGTGCAACATGATTCAATGAACCAATTTTTTTATTCAACACATATAGCATAAACTATAAATTATTTTAAAAATTAATAACAGTATCCTTTTCTCACCAGTTAAAATTATTTTTAGATAGGCTTAGAATATAATTTAGTCGTTCATTTAACATTACTAATAATGATAGAATATTGAATAGTTCAAATTACTTGATATTGCTAAATTTAATAATTTATTATTGTAAATTGCAATTTTTACAGCTAACATGTTCACATTTTAGAACATCATCCAATATGTCATGTATACATCTTCATCAAATTTAAATTAATTTATTATAATAGTGATAAATTCAAGTTATTAACTAGAATTTTTTTATTTTTTTTGTACTACATAATATAGAAAATGATTAAAATGTACTTAAACTACAATTGAAACTAGAAACAGGCCTACAGACCGTGCCTACCAAACTATTGAAAATGCTGAGACTTAAACTTCTAAAACTCTTAAACTGTATTTGAGAACCTTTGTTCAAAGACCATCTGTTATATTTGAGGTGAATTTATCTTTTTTATTTGCTATTTTAATCCTTGCAGGTATTACAATTTAATGCTTTTCCAACTCCATCTTTTCTGTTTTAGGTCTGATGTCCTTGGCCAGGTCATGCCTTTGGTCGGAAAAGATTGGACACAGTCTGGGGTTGCACGACTTTTTTCTGCCATAAAGGTATAGTAAAGTTGAATATGTAGTGACCATGCAGAAGGCAAGTTGCATGTTAATCCATAGTTCAATTTGTGACATTTAGCTTTGCAATTTGGTGCATTTTGAAACCCTTGTTTTTGCCATGTGATACTTTGATTTGAATTGATGAATTTTTTTCAAAAGTGGATTTGAGCATAAACACAATTTTTCCGAAGGTGTGATTAAAGCATAAATCCTTTTAAAATGTTACAAACCTTCATCACCTTATGCTTTCAATCATTGTGGTTATTCTAGAAGGAACTATGAAGTAGAAGTATAATTCATTGAAAGCATTGCGCTGATAACGGGTAGTTTTATGTATTAACAAGTTCAAATAATTGATCAGATATTATCCTGTGGTGATGGTAATTATAATGAAAAAATTCATCAGATGTATACTTGAACTTGTTGCTTTTTACATATTTACCATTTTTCATTGTTTCTCTCTTTCTCTCTTCAGTTGAAAACATCCGTTCAATATCTATCTACAATTCATTCATTGCATGTTTCATTCTTGAAACGTATTTTTTTCATTTCTTTGTCAATTCACTCTTCACTATTCGTTGAGAATAACTGGATTTTGAGCAAATACTGTTTGCTTACTATCTACTCAACTCTTGTTGAATCTTTACGTCCACAAGTATTGTTATAATTAACTTTTACTGTCATATTCTGAAGTAGGTGCTTTCTAATTACAACCTATTTGGTAGGTTTGCTTTCTTCTCTTTTTTTGGGTGTCGAACATGCTCGATTTGCAAAGAACAATGTAAATCACTTTATTTAAAGGTGCAAATCACCACATTGATATAACCCTTTTTCAGTAATATTCGAAATTGAGAATAAAAAGTTGCCTTCTTTCTCAAGATAGTATTTCTTAAACTTGCTTGCTTTGGTAAGATATCAACAAGCTTGTCTTTTAACTGTTTATCTGATCTGCAATTCTTTGTGTTTTTAATAAGATCAGATATCTCGTAGAAGCCTGTGTAGAAGCTTAGACATGTACATATTTTTTTATTTAATTATTATTTCTAACTCGTGAATATTCAGTCTACATTTTTTGTTATAGTAACTAGCTTATTTCTTCTGTTTAGGAAAACGGCTACCAGCTCCTCTTCCTTAGTGCTCGAGCCATTGTGCAGGCATATCTTACCAGAAGCTTTCTTCTGAATCTAAAACAGGTGGAGATGCTTTTTTGGTTTTTCTCCTTCATGATGTCTTCGTGATAATGAGAGTTTTCTATTTTTTTATAATTCTTATGAATGAAACTGTATATTTTCCATTTGTTTTGTGCAAATCTATGGTAGAAAATACTCTACAAAAAGTTCAGTTTTTTAGCCTTTCTGCACCCTTGAACAAGTTTCAATCTACTGCTCTTGATGACCAGATATATCGATGGTTATTATTTGAAAAGTCCTATTAATATTATCCATAATTTGATCGGTTAATGTTTTGTTGAATTTTGATAGATTGATGTATGCTGTTTCACTTATTGTTCTGTACTTCAGCAGGATGGGAAAGCACTACCTACTGGTCCTGTTGTGATTTCACCTGATGGCTTGTTCCCTTCTCTTTTCCGGGAAGGTAATGTTGTAAATTAAACATCTCTAAAGTCTTGTACGCATCATTTGAGTCAGACTTCGGTACCAATTCTTCTCTTTGTAGTTGGTACCAAAACAAGGCTTGTTTGATCTGACCTCTGAGATTTTATGATGGATCTGGTGATTATCCATGCTGATTTAATTTTTCACTGGTCATAGAATTCTGCTGATAGTTAATATTTTGCATATGGATGATTTTTTTTTTTTTGATATTGACAAAGAGGTCTTCCCTGAAAAAGATTCCGAGATGGAATCAGCTAGACAACTTACAGGTGTGAGTGATACTGATGATGCTTTTTCCTCCTTTTGGTTTATTTTTGCTGGTTCAGTTATACGTCGGGCACCCCATGAGTTCAAGATTGCATGCTTGGAGGTAAAATTTTTATTGTATAATTTCCTTCAGTTATTGTTTTATTTTCCTTCTATGATACTTAATTTGCTTTACCATGCAATTTAGTGCAAAATATAAGGATGCTATTTGCGTTTTTTAATACTTATGTTTGACTGTGCTGCTTTTGCTATTTTGAAGTACCTGAGTGTTCACAGCCAATGTCCCACAGAATGGATGAAGCGTTCATAGCTGTTTTAAGGAAATTGATAAGGATTCATAGGGTAGACAGATTGTTCATAAAAGAGAGAAAAAATACTACTTTTTGGATTATAAAACTTTTTGGCCATATTATATGCCATGTAATGCCAAGGTTAGATGATTATAGTTGATTTGTGGAGCTTCTTGAGTTTTAGGCTTTTTATAGTCTGAGATGCTTCTTCGTCAAACTTTTGGTATGTTGTGAATTTCAGAAGTTAGTAGAACTATATTTGCATTTGTTGGGATCATAAAAATTCCTGTTTGATCAAGCATAAATTTTGATGCAATGCTTGAATTTCGAGGTGGATCAAAAGTATTGAATTGATGATCAATTTTACTTGAAAAAATCAAGTGTTAAATTCAGAGAATTGGAGAGGGAAAACACTTCATTTTTATTGGACAAACATGTCCCTATTTATAGATCCATACAAGATATCTTAATAAAGAAATAAATAATTATAGAATAATGCATAATTGCTCTAATATAATCCTTCCTAAATCAGCCATCTAAATATGGAAGGAGATTAGCGTGATCCTGGTGAGCCTCCCATGGTTTTCATCTTAGCCGTGGGATGAAAATGCCAAGGGAGGGCTAGGATTTAATAGGTGAGCCTCCCATAGATTCCCATCCTACTTTTGAATCAAAATGCCAAGGGACGGTTGGGATTTAACACTCCCCTTCAAGATGAGGAATACAAATCCATCATTCCTAGCTTGGTAATTAGTCCTAGAAAGGAGAGTTATCGAGTTTTTTGGTAGGAATATATGCAAGCTGGTCTTTTGATTAGACATGGTCAATACATATAAAAATATTGTCTAATTTCTACTTTATGAAATATCTATCCATTTCTATGTGCTTCGTCCTGTCATGTTGAACTGAATTGTGAGCTATACTGATTATTGATTTGTTGTCACAGTGTAGCTTCATGGGTCATTCCCACTTGATCCTTAAGTCTTCTAGAATTATCTTGATCATAGTAGCTCACATATTCTTAAGGTCATAGCTCTGTATTCCGCTTCTGCACTAGATCTTGCCACCACATTTTGTATCTTGCTTCTTTATGTAACAACATGTCCTCTAAGGAATGTGCAGTATCTTGAGGTAGATCGTCTATCTACTGGTAATCCTATGTAATCTACTTCAGTATATGCTTCTGAGGTTATTCCACAGTCTCTTCTGAAGAGAATCCATTTACATAGGTTTCCCTTAAGATAGTGCAGTATTCTGTCTACAGCTTGCATGTGAGTCTACTTTGGATTTTGACCATGTTTACATCAAATGTTATATCTAGTTTGGTGTGGAAAAGGTAGTTTAATTTCCCCACAAGATTTTGGTAAGCTCCTTTATCTATATTTGGATCTTTTTTTGATTCCCCTAATTTGAGATTGGTTCTATTGGAGTTGGTGCCGGTTTACAAGCTAGTTTACCTATTTCTTTAAGAAGATTATTAATATATTTTTGTTGTAAAATGAATATTCCTTTGCTGGAGTGGGCCACTTCAATTTCAAGATCTTTGATTTCAAGTCCTTTGCAAGACATTTCCTTAGAATAATTTTCTCCTTTTCATCATTCCCTGTCAAGATGATATCATCCACATAAACTAATAAAATTGTGACTTCCTCTGAGTCTGAGTGCTTGAAGAATAATGTATGATCTCCTTGGCTCTACTGATAACCATTAAGTAGTATGACTTTTGAGAATTTTTCAAACCAAGCTCTAGGTGATTGCTTTAGCCTATATAGAGCCTTTTTTAACTTACACACTTTGTTACCCTCATATTGTTCCTTGAATCATGGTGAAATCTCCATAAATATTTCTTCCTCCAAGTCCCCCGTATAAGAATGTATTTTTGACATCCAATTGTTCGAGATGCTAGTTATAATTAGCTACTAGTGAGAGCAGGATCCACACGGTGTTCATCTTAGACACATGTGCAAAAATTTCCCGGTAATTAATCCCATACATTTGACTGTACCCTTTCGCCACTAGTTTTGTCTTATACATTTCCAGTGTACCATCATCTTTGTATTTCATGGAGAACACACATTTGCATCCAACTAATTTTTTTCCCTACTAGTAGGTTGGTGAACTCCCATGCATTCTTCTTTTTCAGGGCATTTTTTCAATTTTCTTCAGATAAGGTTTCAAAAATATCATTAGGAATATATATATATCATTTAGGGTTACCAAAAATTTTGTGTGTAAATGTGAGAATTTATGGAAGGATACAAAGTTGGTTATAGAGTACAAGGGACGTTTTTTGTTGAACTTGTATTTACCTCAATTTCAGGAGACGGTTTAGATTCTTAGATCTGCTCAGGAGCATAATTTGGATTTGTACATCTTGAATACACTTTCCCGAACCTCATATTATCCATAATAACTTCATCCTCAATTTCACTGGCTTTGATTTCAAGTTTAGGTGGCTTGGTTTGAGGTGGAGGTGCAATCTCACTTTCCTCATCTTCTTTAGTTTCAATCAACCCCTAAAGATGAGGTTTGGTAAATAAAATTTTTGTTCATCAAAAGAAATGTCAACATATACAAGACTTTCTTGGTAGAGGGATAACACTTATAATATTTCTCGGTGGATGAATATCCAACAAAGATACATTTGAGTGCTATTTGATCTAATTTTCCTCCATTTTGACTGTGAATGTGAACATAGGCAGTGCACCCAAAGATTTTAGGTGAGGTTATCATGGTTCTAAATTCAGGATAAAAAAGGATAGAATATCCATTGATGTTTTTAGTCTAAGGTTGTTGATGGTAGTCGGTTTATGAGATATATGACAGTTAGAAGGGCTCCCCCTAGTAGGATTTGGGTACATTATGGTGGAATAGAAGTGGACGGGTGGAGGCCAAAAGGTGGTCATTTTTTCTTTCTGCAACTTCGTTTTGTTGTGGGGTAAGAATACATGAAGACTCATGAATGATACCTTTCTATTGAAAGTAGGAGGATAGAGTTTGGTTAAAATAATCTTTGGCATTGTCAAAACGAAATTTTCTTATTTTAACCCTGAATTGATTATGGATCATGGTGTAAAAAATGGGAAGGATAGTGCTCACATTAGATTTATTTTTGAGGAAAAAAGATCTAAGAGACTTGAGTGCAGTCATCAGTCAATGATACAAACCATTTGGCCCTTGAGATGTTAGGAATTGTTTAGGGTCCCCAGATATCACTTTGAATAAGGTAGAAATGGGTATGACATTTCTCAATTTTGTTTGGAAAATAAACTCATTTATGCTTGGCTAACTTACAAGTTTCATAATGAAAATATTTATTTTCTAACTTGTAAAAAAATTTTTGGTACATATTTTTTAAGAAATCAAAAGATGGATGCCCTAATCTTAAATGATGAAGTCAAATAGTATAATTTTTATTAAATAAGGATAACATAGAATAACCAATATTGATAATAGTGGATTTGTTCAGCTTTTCCAAGTAGTGTAGTCCATCTGACTCCTTAGCAAGTACAATCTTCTTCCCTAATCCCTGGTCCTGAAATTAGCAACAAGTAGGGTTAAATAGGACTTGACAATTATGATCACTGGGAAGTTTTTGTATAGAGATTATGTTTGTGGATAATTGAGGTACGTGGAGCATACTTTTTAGAGTGAGGGAGGGAGATAAGGGTATGTCTTCTTGGCTTGCTATTGTGGTAAGAGAAACATCAATAGTGATGATTTTATGATCACTCGGGCAAGGAGTGTAGTTGATGAAGTGGGTAATAGAATGTGTCATATGATCTGTGTCTGCTGAGTTAATGATCCATACTCCTTTTAAATGATTCATAGAGGCACTTAATCCAATGGATATATGAAATTTACCTAAAAGTGCAAGAGAAAAAGATGCAGGTGATTTTTCAAGTGATACCAGGAGTTGTTTTAGTTTATCAATATCTTCTTTGTTGAGCTCTTTGAAACTAGATTGTGTTTATGGGTTGGGCTGACTTATTGTAGTGTTAGCTTATGATGTTCTATTTTCTTTTACTTTGATTCCACTCATTACTTGGGGGACTTTCCATGTAACATCCAACATGATTCATTTGGGTGTCTTAATTTCTTGCAATGGCTGCATCAAAGGGAGTCTTTGTCTTGAGGTTTTGAGAAAATCAAAACCTTACATCTTCCTTCCATGATGCCTCTTTTGCTATCATCATTATTGAACCTTCAATAATCTTTGATTATAACATTACTCCTCGTTAGCTTTCCTTAGCACGAATGAGAGAAATGGTCTTATTTAGTGAGGGTGTCTTCTTTTTGCCAAGGATCTGAACTTTAACTTAGTCAAACTCTGTATTTAATCATGCAAGAAAGTAATACACTCTATCTTTCTCAATAAAGCTTTTTAAGATACCAGTATCTTTTGGCACTTAGTATGTATGCATCTATAGTGATCAAATTCTTGCCACAAGTTTTGAAGGAGAGTGACATACTCAGTCACGGCCTTGCTTCCTTGTTTTGTGCTTCTCACATTGACTTTAATTTTGAAGATTTGTGCAACATCCCAAGCTTTTGAGAAGGTTTGTTTGGAAGCATCCCATATATCTTTTGCAGTAGATAGGAACATGAAAGTATCGCAAATTCCCGGAGTCATGAAATTTCACAATCATGACATGATCATGGAGTCTGCTTCATCCCATGCCCAAAAATTAGGATATTCTTCTTTTGGTCTTACCTCAAGGAGGTGATTCCTTTTCATTTCAAATAAGTCTTCACAAATTGAGACCACTTCCATTTAAGCGATAGGAAGGTTGCATATATTGGAGATCTCCTTTTCCTTGGTGCACCATAAAGTCTTCCATTTGTTCAAAGCTTTGGGAGGAATTTGCTTCTGACATTGCGGCGGCAAAGGGCAACGATGAAGGCTATATCAAGCAAGGCAGCAATGAAGACTGTGTTGGTTATAGATAGGATAACAACAACAAGGGAATGCCGACAACGAAGACACGACAATACAAAAAAATTAGAATTTCGGCAACAGCAATGAAGGCTCTGATACCATGTTAAATTCATAGAATTGTAGAGGGAAAATGCTTCATTTTTATTGCACGAAGTTGTCCCTATTTATAGATTTATACAATATATCTTAATAAAGAAACAAATAATTATAGAATAATAAAGTTACAAATAATTACAGAATAATGTACAATTGCTCTAATATAATTCTTCCTAAATCAGCCATTTAAATATAGAAGGAGATCAACGTGATCCAGGTGAGCCTCCCACGGATTCCCATCTTAGCTGTGGGATCAAAATGCCAAGGGACGACTAGGAACTAATATGTGAGACTCCCACGGATTCCCATCCTAGCCGTGGGATCAAAATGCCAAGGGACAACTAGAATTTAACAATAAGAAACTAGGAAGGCTCAAAACAATGTAAAGGCCTTGCATTATGGTTTGGTTCATCTTATCCTTCACATTATGTTCATCTTATCAAGTTTACAATCGATTGGCGCTTTGATCCATCTTGTTTAGTGCGGCACTACATCCTTGTTAGATTGCACCAACACACTTTATCACTGTACAAATTGTACTGGAGTTTTTGACTTTTTGGAGTCATTAAGAAGTCCACGGAGTTTTGATTCAGTATTTATTAATTGCAAAACACTCATTTTGAATAAAAGACATCCGTCCGAAGAAAAGGGGGGGGGGGTGGGTGAAACTTTGATTCATCGCCACTGATGCAATTGTGACATCAAAATCACTTCAATAAAATACTTTGTTTACTTAAAATAATTCTAACAGTTGAAAACTGACTTTTCTGGTGGAAAATAAGACGTAATTAAAATTCCAAATGTAAATTTGAGTGGCCAAATTTTGATTCATCGCCACTGATGCAATCGTGACATCAAAATCACTTCAATAAAATACTTTGTTTACTTGAAATAATTCTAACCGTTGAAAACTGACTTTTCTGGTGGAAAATAAGCGTAATTAAAATTCCAAATGTAAATTTGAGTGGCCAAATTTTGCTGGAAAATTCTGCCACTACAAATATCCTTGCTACCAATTATCATTAATGCCATAATTTGAAATCTTACATTCTGCTAACATAGTTTACTCCATATTTTTTGATTGCCTACAAATTATTTACCTTTCATTCAATCTTGAAGGGGAGTTAGATTTCTCCATTAAGTTTTTATAGAAAACATTTTGTTCATTTAAATATATGATTTGTCGGCAAGAGCATCAATGATAATCAAACCAATAAATTTTGCACTATTTTTTTGTGTGAGCGGCTTCAATAACTTCATGCAATATGGACGAGCTAGTTTCCTTGAATACCTTGTCCTAATAACATATCATATAATGGAAAATCATCAATTATACACATGATTGGTCTTTTCATTTAGGGGCCAAATTTGCTCAAAAAGGAATGCTGTATAACAAAGATTGCAATGTATTTAAAATGTTTTGAGTTATTTGGATGATTGTAAAATAAATGCAGGTGATTACTTTTTTTATTTGGTTTGAAGTAAAAAAATGCAGCGTAAAGCTCAACGATGGTGGTGATTAGAGGTGTAAATGAGCTGAGACGGCTCGAGCTCGACTTGTTTATGGGCTCGTGAGCCGAGCTTATCAAGCTCACGAGTCGAGCTCGAGCTTGAACTTGTGCTCGTTTAGTAAACAAGTTCGAGTTCAAGTTTGATGAGTCTTGGCTTGTGAGTTCGCGAGCCATCTCGAATAATTAGTAATATTTTTTAAATGAAGTTATTTTATTTATTAAATTTAATTATTTTAAAAAAATAATAATAAATGTTTAAAATATTTAATAATATAAAATATAAATTAATATTTAATTTTTAGAATTAATAATAAATTTTTAAAATATTTAATAAAAATTTAAAATTTAAAATATTTAAAATAATTTACAAAATTTAAAAAATTCAGCCGAGAATCGCGAGCCGGCTCGAGCTTGTTTACAGTGGGACAAGTTCAAGTTTGAGCCGACATTCTAACTGACGAGCCGAGCTTGATAATGCCATTACTCTACTCGACTCAACTCGTTTACACGCCTAGTGGTGATCATTGGTCGACAGTAGGCGGCGGATGGCATTAACGATGGCGGAGATGGCTGGTGGTAATGGTAGAGAATTTATATTGGATTTGAAAATAGACCGGTTTTCAAATACACCAAAATTGAACTAGATGATGAATTATAAATATTTCAAATTTTTAATCTGCATTCCTTTTAATTCAAACCAATCATCAATATTCAAAACCCTTGCAGTTGGAGTACTTTACACCCCTTCTACTTCAAACCAAACAATCCCTTGGAAATTATTATTGAGATTTACCATGTAAGCACTCCTTTTTATAAGTTTTTTAATTCATCAACCCAAGGTTGCAGATAGGCCTTTTTTTACTCTTCGGATTGTGCGAATGAGAAATACTCATCATAAGAAACTTGCATGCTTTAATGCATATCTAATGCTGGATATTGTATAGTATAATTATGACTTGTTAACATGAGTATGATAATGCAGGTTGGTTATATGGAGTAAAACTATCAATGGGTAAGTCAAGTCTAATATTTTATGATTTTGAAACAAACTTATGATATAAACGATTAAAGTACCTCCATAATTTAGCATAGGATAGATGATATAAGGTGCTTGTTTCTCGGTTTTCTTATGTTGTCATCTCATTTGCTTAATTAAGCTTTTAGAAACTTATAACTCTTAAATTATTCTCCATTTGTTTACATCATCTTCCTGTTTGTGATTTATAACTTGGTGGTTCAAAGTATCTATATTCATTCTTGGCAATATCATTTTTATAATATAACACATTCATTTGCAGCAATCTTTTTTTTTTTCATGCATTTCGGACTAATTTGTATATAATGATTTTTCCCTTTAGAAGTCAATCAGTTGGATTGGTGTTCTTTAGCACCTCAAGGAAATGATTGAAATATTTTCGAGTTACATTTTATTATGCTTTATTGCTTAGCATTTTAACTGTAGTAGATAACTCTAAATGATTGATGTATTTATAGGACAACCATGTTAAACAGCACATGTCGTAAACGTATTGGGCCTCACTATTATAAGGCTCCTTAATAGGTTGTTTAATAAAAGTTATTTCAATTTGCATGCTGACTAGTGGAGTTGAATATCATATCTTGATATCTATGAGTTTGTTAATCTTTTGACCATGTATTACTTATCCAAGCGAAGGACCACCAAGGATGTTTGCACTTTCATATTGTTTTGAATACTCCCCAATTGATGTCCAAACCTAATAATTGAGCTGAAAATCTCATAGATATAAATCTACGTTTATTTCATCAAGCATTTAAAATACTTGATTATTGTGCTTAGAATAAGGGAACCCAAGTTTTCTTGTTGTAATAAATGTGATGTTGACTCTCCATTTAAATAAACTCAATTCCACTAAGAAATTCAGTTGTTGATATTTCTTGTCTGTGAAGAAATCTGCTACACCTTCAAGAACATTAAATTATGATATATATACTTTGGAATTAAATGAATATTAAAAACTAATTTTACTATGACAATAGCTTTTGTGCTAAGTAAGTTTATAGGCTAGGGAATTTAATAAGGTAACGGGTGAATAATAAATAGTTTTGGATAGATGTTATTCTTAATACTAACTGTGGTCGAGTCAATTGGATTAGCCCTTTTGTAGCATCATTGGATTACATTGTGATTATGTGAGGGCACAATTTGCAGCGACCTTTTTTTTTTATCATTATGAGGTATAATCCAGATATGGATCGAAATGCCCTTTTGTGAAAACTATAATTAGCCTATCATTCAGTTTATTTAGGCTATCTTGATCCTTTGAGAATTTCTATGAGTTGCCATTTGCATATCAAAACTTAAGCATCACATCATTCAATTGTGTCATAAGAGTCATCGCAACCATTGCTATACTAAGGCTTGCATCATAGCTATCTCAAGGTATGTTGATCACTATCCTTTGTTGCCAATGTTAACCACACTAACAACTTATTCTTTTAGAGTGTATATATGTGCCTTTGCTAATAATTATCTCTTTACCCTATAAGGTTTATTTGACGGTTCGTTTGTGAATCAAAAGAAGTTAAGATATTGATGTAGACAAAGGGGGGGTCAACTCAGGTCCAAAATAAAATGAATTTTGGCTTCTCTTGAGTCTACTATTTGAGCTGAAATTTTAGCTCATTTATGAGCTGGATTTTAGTTCATTTATTGAACTAAGGGTTAGCTCATTATTAGCTAACATTTTAGTTCATTTATTATCTTACTTTTTATTAAATGTTATTTAGAGTTTTAAAGTCTTCTTTTATGATGTCTCTTGGGGTTCCAAAAAGGGCTTTTGGAATCCCAAGAAAGGTGTTTAGTATTCCCATGTATGACCCCTTGGTTTCCACCAAGGTTTTTAATTTTTTAAATACTTTTTGCCCCTTGGGATTCCGGCCGGCTGCTGGTTTTCCACGCCTGGGCTCCTTTCCGTGACCGAGACTCCTTGGAACCGTGCGGTCTCCTTGGCTCCCGCGGTTGCCTCTTCGGTTCCTTGGCTTGGGTGTGTTTTTTCGTGCATAGCATTTGGGATTAATGCTTGTGATGTTTAGATTCTTGTGATAATTAATGTTAGTGTCTCTTTGTATTCCCTTTCATACATATATATATATATATATATATATATATATATATATATATATATATATATATATATATATATATATATATATATATATATATATATATATATATATATATATATATATATGGGGGATTTGTAATGTTTGAAGTAATGTTATGAAAATGTGATTTTTGGAAAAGTTATAACCTGCGGGTTTGCTTTGGAAATCCTGCGGGCTCTTTCCAACCTTTCTTCTCGGGCTTCTAACCTCTTTCGTCTCTCCGCAAGTGTCACTCCATCTGTATCTTTCTTCCAAGTGCAGCAGCTTTAGGGTGTCGTCATTTTGTTTGCAAGAGTCTTTTGTATAGTTGTAAGTTTTCTTTTTTTAGTTTTATTTGAAATGTAAGAGTTTGTTCGTCCTTTTGTTCTCTGTTCTTTCTTCTTCTAGTCTTCGTTGTGTCGTCTGATTTTCTTTTTGTGATAAAAAAATATAGGCACCCCTATATTTTTTGACCGCTTCATTTGGTATCAGAGCCAGGTTAGGAAATCTTAGGATTGTGGTTTGTCAAGTTAGTTCGTCAAAGAGTTTTATTGTAAGTTTTGTCAAGTCAAGTTGTGTGTCTTGTGAGTCTTATCTTAAGTTTTTTAGGTGAGTCTTTTGAGTCTTTTTTGAGTCTGTCAAAAAAATGAAAAATATCAAAAATATGGCTACATTTCAGGAAGAAAGCGATCAACATAATCTTGATGTCCCGCAATCATTGGACAGATGGATACCTACAGAAGGAGATTCTACTGACCCACTTCAAGATTGTTTGTACAAGCTTCAGTATCACATGTTCCTATGTGATCAAAAATTCGAGAAGTACAAAAGATATCTACAACAACAATTCGAGAAGGAGCAAGAAGAAATTCTGAAAAGATTTGGCGAGAAACTCAAAGAACTGGATGAACAGTATGCACCGCCTCAAGGGAATCATCAACCAATTCATCAGGAGCTGAATTCGCAAGAAGGGGAGTCTGATGTAGACAAAGGGGGGTCAACTCAGGTCCAAAATAAAATGAATTTTGGCTTCTCTTGAGTCTACTATTTGAGCTGAAATTTTAGCTCATTTATGAGTTGGACTTTAGTTCATTTATTGAACTAAGGGTTAGCTCATTATTCGCTAACATTTTAGTTCATTTATTATCTTACTTTTTATTAAATGTTATTTAGAGTTTTAAAGTCTTCTTTTATGATGTCTCTTGGGGTTCCAAAAAGGGATTTTGGAATCCAAGAAAGGTGTTTAGTATTCCCATGTATGACCCCTTGGTTTCCACCAAGGTTTTTAATTTTTTAAGTACTTTTTGCCCCTTGGGATTCCGGCCGGCTGCTGGTTTTTCGCGCCTCGGCTCCTTTCCGTGATCGAGACTCCTTGGAACCGTGCGGCCTCCTTGGCTCCCGCGGTTGCCTCTTTGGTTCCTTGGCTTGGGTGTGTTTTTTCGTGCATAGCATTTGGGATTAATGCTTGTGATGTTTAGGTTCTTGTGATAATTAATGTTAGTGTCTCTTTGTATTCCCTTTCATACATATATATATGGGGGATTTGTAATGTTTGAAGTAATGTTATGAAAATATGATTTTTGGAAAAGTTATAACCTGCGGGTTTGCTTTGGAAATCATGCGGGCTCTTTCCACCCTTCTTTCTCATCCCCTCCGGAAATCCTGCGGGCTCTTTCCAACCTATCTTCTCGGGCTTCTAACCTCTTTCGTCTCTCCGCAAGTGCCACTCCACCTGTATCTTTCTTCCAAGTGCAACAACTTTAGGGTGTCGTCATTTTGTTTGCAAGAGTCATTTTTATTGTTGTAAGTTTTCTTTTTTTTAGTTTTATTTGAAATGTAAGAGTTTGTTCGTCCTTTTGTTCTCTTCTCTCTTCTCTTCTAGTCTTCGTTGTGTCGTATTCGTTTTTCTTTTTGTGATCAAGAAATATAGGCTCCCTATATTTTTTGATTACATCAGATATTTGAAATTGATTCTCAGTCTACCTAGAGGACGTTCATGTTGATGTTTATCAAGTGTGCGCACTTAATAATTTCTCTCTTGTTATAATTATGCAAACAAAGAATGTTGGAAACCTAAAATATTCTGACTTGCAGCTTAAGGTGTCCAAAATAGGGGTATTTGTTGAACTCATAAAAAGCCTTGTTTAATGAAACATAAATTTTGACATTGCACAAATTCTGAGGTGGATTAAAAGGATTAAAGCAGTGCTCAATTTCACTCAGAAAATAAATAAAACACGAGGCAAGCTTAGATCGATGAAGCGGCTCCACTATTTGAGTTGACTAGCACTATATTTGTTGACACAACAATCATATGATGTGAACTGAAGAAATGGCTATAAATCGATTGATTTAGGGTCAAACCAATTTTGTTTAGTCTTCCGTGTCGTTTGTAACCTTCGGCTGCACTTGACATGGGTGTGGGGATGAAGACAACCATGTTGTTGCCATCATCATCATCAATGGCCTTGAGGCGTAAGTGATTAACTCGTTTGGTGCATCACTAAGAGCAGCACTTTGATCATATTTGATCACACCTGCATATGCTTATTTCTATGCAAGTCGTCTTGGAAATGCAGTTTCACAAGCCATTGATGTAAGACTCATTTGTAGGGAAACACTCCCCTTGAAGAGAGCATATTAACGTGAAAATAATGAGATAATATTGTCATTTTGAATAACTTCAAATTCAAATCGATAAATTTTCTCATAATTATACTCATCAATTCGTTTGTCAAAATCATGGAATGTCTATCCACTTTCACACATTTGGTACGACCATGTTGTACAGGATTTTAAGCAATGCTATGGCAATTTATTTGTGTAGTATATTTTTATAGGCTCTTCCCATCAGATTTTTAAATCACCCAGAACAATTTTAATCTATTGGAGTTCGTTGATATCTTGAGCAAGTGCTTTGAATTTGGATTTGGCTCTAGATCTTGAAATGACAAGTTATTTCTTACTTCTACATGTTATAAGATTTTTGTTCTTGTTTTTTTTTTAGAAAGAAATAGCGGCAATAAATCTTCACCTTGAGGTTGAGTGGTTTTCATATGGGATAAGTGTTATGCACTACATTATTCTTTCTTCTTTGGCTTGTATAATTGAGAAGGCTTCATTTATAGATGGTAGTTTTTTTTTGCATTGGATCTGAATATGAATTTGACCGAATTCATTATTAAATTCTTCAAGAAATTCAAAAATCCTTTCGCTTTCCACAAACTGTTTGAGAGTCACTGTATCATCACTACACATCATCTTGAGATCTTGATAATAGCCTAGTTCAAGCCAATAAACTTTTATTGCATTAAAAATATTCAATGACTAAGAGGTTATCTTGCTTGCTTGTTGATCTTAGTTTTGATCTCATAGATGGTATTAGCATCCTTAACTTATGATTATGTGTCACGACCCGGCCCGGTTAGCTCGCAAGTGCGAGGCGGGAACAGAGATCGGACATAAAGAAGATAAAAGAAACATTACAAGACAATTAATATAACTCCAAAATGAAACATCAATATAAAGAAAGAGCCACTACAATCTCCTAACATAAAATTTTCTCTTTTCTTTCATTCAAAAATCACCAATCAAGGGATTTAACATTAAATGTACAAAAGCATACAAAAAGAGGATCTACAAGTATAATCTTTCCTTTGCATTCTAGTTCTAATCCTCCTATACAAAACATCAAAATACAAAAGAACCTGCCACCCGTCGTCTCCCTACGACGGTAGGTGCGCGGTGGCTGATCAGTCATCTAACCCCCTCTTTTGGATCCTCTGTTAACCTTCATGTAAAAACCAAAAGAAAAAAAAAAAAAGTGAGAAGCATCACAGTCATACCTTACACACGACGGATCCACAAATTCTGTCGAATAGCTCACGCAAATCTCGCCAGAAATCCCGGAAACCTCGTATCACTGTTGGCTCTGTCAAAGTCCCGTAAATCCAGCAAACCTCGGACTCGACGAATCCAGAAATCCCGCAACGATACGCTGTTCTGCGCCGACGCCGCTCTTCTCCGTAATTTCTGCTCAAATCCCGCATTTCAGCCTCGATCGTATCCCGACTCGCCTCTATAAAACGAAGCCGAAGTCCCTGCTCAACACACGACTCTCCTTCCCGTAAGCATCTCGCTCCTTCCACACGACAGAAGCTCCGATCTCCCCACTGCTCTCTCCCGACCCCATTCCACTCTCTGTCCCGAAGCTCTTCCTCCACGCGAAAGCCCTGCTCCCGTCACCTTCTCTGTCCGATCCAACTCGAGAAGCCGCCGACCCTTCCTCTTCCGACTCCACACAGAGAGAGTCGGAACTCTGCTCAGCCCACAACCTCCTTTGTCCGACCCCATTACCTCTTCCATCTCCGACCTCTCGGCTGACCAGCACAAGCAGAGAGAGAGAGAGAGAGAGAGAGAGAGAGAGAGAGGAGTTCGCATACCTTGCCCTAGCTCCGACTTCCCCTTAGCCCTCCGACGCCGTCCCACCTTCCTAGATCAGAAGTTACGACATTTTGAGAGGAAGCCCGACAAGAGCTCACTGTGAAGGTAACTCTCTCCCTCACGCGAGCTCATTCGGCCAAATTCCCTATGTCAGAGAGGGGTGAGGGAGAGATTTTTTTTATTATTATATTATTACTATTATTATTTAGTTATAATTAATTATTATTAATAATAGTTAATTATAATTAAATATAATTATTATAATTAAATACTTTAATTATATTTAATTATTATTTTTAATAATTAGTTTTAATTAAAATAAGTTATAATTAATTTTATTAATAATTATAGTTAATTATTTTATTAATTAACTATAATATGATTAAAATTAATTATAATTAATTATTTTAATTTAAATTAATTATTATTAATTATGACTAAATATAATTAATTATTGTAATTATAATTAATTATTTTAAATTATAATTCATTATGATTAATTTAATTAATTATAGTTAATTAATTAAATAGATAATGATAATAATAATAAATAAGAGATAATGCTTCTCTCCCTCGATCTTTGAGCCAACGCCGACGACCCCGCGCAGGTATAACTTCTAAACCTTAAAACTCCGAGAGCTCGTTTCGATGCAAGCGACGAGACAAAACGACCACCTATACACGCTTTTCTTAGCGTGGTGGGAGGACGTGCGTCCCGACGCTTGCGACGAAGCGGGTAATCACATAATTCCTTCTTCGAAGTTCGTATCGCCTTGGTTTCCCCGCCTATACACGCTTTTCTTAGCGTGGTGGGAAGGGATCCCGGTGCGATGCGCGCGACGAAGCGGGGATACCCATAAGTACCCGCTTGCGGGGAAATAATTGTGCTTACAAAATATTTTCAAAAAAAAAAAGAAGATAAAAAAATACTTTTCTACAAACAAAAAAATACCCATACACGCTTTTCTTAGCGTGGTGGGGGATCAAAAAATACACGGCCGCGGTGTCCTCGAAAGAGGTCACCTACCATACACGCTTTTCTTAGCGTGGTGGGAAAGGCCCAGTTTTCCGTAGTTTTCCCCTAAACGGGGGAGACGCCGGGAGGCTGCCGAAATTTCGGGTGAAGACGGACTATACTTGGACTTTATTCGCACATCAAATGGACAAAATGAGACTCGTACCTGGACTTGATTGAACGGTGGATTCGGACTTATAAACTTGATTCAATCTATTTAATTGAACTCAAACCCAAATGAATCATAACTTAAGCATAACTCAATGAATATGAACTTGAATTGAACAAGCTCACTTGAAACTTATGAACTTGGTTTGAACCAAGTAGGGCCTTAGACTTGCCATATGAAAGTGAACTTGAATGTGGACCGAAGCTGATAAAGAACTCATATTGAACAACAGGGGACTTGAATCATTCTTGGACCACAGAAAACTTGAATTTGAACATGCAAGGACTCATCTTGAACTCAAATGAACTCTAATCAAATGACATTAAGCTTATGATGAATTTGAACATGAAATGGGTTCAAATGCAATAAGGATTTGAACAAGAGAAAACCTATTTGAGCTTGAATGAGTTGGACAATGAACTTGATTGAGCATTTTTTTACTCAAACTTTGCATTTTGAGTCTCATTTTATTCAAAATCAAGTTGAGCTTGATTTGAATGATGATATCAAAGCTCCAATGGAATGATAAGGAGTTGTCACTTTAATTTAAGGGTAAAGTACTCATTCAAATGTAATGCAAACAAGTGAAGATTCATGCACAAATTCATTTCAAACTTGACATGGAGTTTTTGTATGATGATATTTGATTTACAACATCCATCTCAAATCATGCTTACAAATGAGTGGAGGTGAGCATAGTGGTGCAAGTATTAACAATGTGTGATGAGCGCAATCCATCCAACATGTTAGCATACAAAATAAATATGCTAATTCTACCTACAAGCGACGAAACTAGTGGTACTTCATAGATGATGAATCATTTATGAATAATAAAGACGGGCATACGCATAGATACAACGATTCCTCGACAAGAGATGCGTGATGAATGTGATGACTTGCTAACCCTCAAAAGCAATGTGGAAATCATGCTTAATGTAGTCCATCGGGAAAATAACAACTACGAAAATGCTGTGAATGCAAAGGAGCATTAGTAAAGCACAGGAGGAATGGTGATAAATGAAAGCGCCTACAAGTTATGTAGCAAGAGCTGATAAAAGTTGTAATGCTCTTGTAGTCAACCATCATTCAACACCAAATAAATGTGTTGGACATCTATAAGCAAGAAACAATAAGATCTGCAATACATACAAATCCTCTACGAATACAAATGTATGTACAACATCCATCAATGGATAGATGCATAAAGACTACAGTAAATGCAGTATCCTGTAGTCAACTTCAGTCTAAGAATGAATATCTACCTCCAACAGTAATGGTCGCATTGCAAAGACCAAAATTACAGCATAATGCATAAAGACTACAAGTTCCTACGAGCTTCTACAACCCAAGGCAGGAGATTAGTTAGTGCACTATGACCCGCCTACGAAAATCAACAAATAGTGCACGACAGTCTACCTGTACAAAGCAGCGAACAACTCCATTCAGAAGCTGCCACGCCACGCCACCGGATCTGCAACACATATACAAGCAGACAGAAGGCGTCTACGATCTACAACTCAACGCCACCGGATCTGCAACACATATACAAGCAGACAGAAGGCGTCTACGATCTACAACTCAACGCCACCGGATCTGCAACCTTCGCACCAGCAGACAGAAGGCGTCTACAATTATTTCAAAGTACCCATGCACATGCACTATAAATTGTATACACATAGGTACACTAAATGGAGTAAAAATAATTATAAAACCCGCATGAGCCCCGGCGAGCGTGTTATTGGTACACACGTGACGTCTAGGGATGCTGCGCGGGTTGACAAGTGAATTCAGGTTCGAAACCGATCCTTCTATACGGGTCAATAGAAGTCGACAGGGTTCGAACCATTAAGCAAATATAAAGTTGTGGCGACTAGTATATTTGCTTTAAAACATTCATATTAGGCCATCAAGACCTACAATAATATGAATTCACTGATGAAGGCTCAAAGCCTACAAAACCCGATCCTCTGTCGACAGCCCGACAGAGTTGACAAGGTTCAATCCAGAAAAGGAAAATGACCCCAAACACCCCGATGATGGCCGTGTTGAATGTTTAACTCAACCGGAGGGGTTCACAAACATTTCAAATGACTCTCAAATATCCAAATGTCTTCCATGCTCCATCCAAAAACCCAAAAAACTCCACAAAAATCTCAAAAACCCAAAATCCCAAAAATATTTAAAATTTGAAATCCAACCATCAAAAACTTAAAGCAAAAATCATCCGCCCTCCGCAAAAGTTTGTCGAGGCGGACAAATATGAGATATTACTTCAGCTCACAAAGAGCGAAATGCCTAGTCGAAAATATCACTAGGATCCATTCTCAAACAATCTCTTGCCAGTAAGGGCGTGGTACGTGTCCTCTAACCGGCAGTTTCGCCGCCAAATGGCACTGCAGGTAAACGGTTATGACCCGGGGCCCTCTGAACCGAGTGGTTTTGCCGCCAAATGGCACCACAGATACCGGTTATGGCCAGAGCCAATACGCTCCTTAATGGCGTTAAATCCTTGAGATATGAATCAATAGGATATGATCGATAGGGCACAAAGCCCTCTGTAGCTAAGGTGGATTCAAATTTGTCCCCTTAGACAAACATTCAACCCCGGTCTACAAGGTCCCCTTGGACGAAGCAACCCATGGCTGCCGACAAGGATCCTTCTGTCAGGTTGGGTCGACTACCTCCTCTGACTAAGTAGACCAGGGACCACGATGGCCCGGGACGACGGAACCATGGGATCTTGATCGGGTCCATCATCCATTCCCCCACCATCCGCTTTAAGTGCTAGATGGTGCAATTTCTATTTTAAATATCAAACCTTTCAAATTTCCAAACTTTCAACTCAATTCTCAAATCCAAATCCGGTTCTCAAATACCCAAACCCATGCTGCTGCTACTATATGCCAGATAACACGTATTATATACGTATCTGATTGACGACTAGCCTTAATCGAAAGTTCTCTCTCGTGATCGAGAGGGGTAATTAACTATAGGGGCTTGCGCCTATAGGAAACCAGAACTCAGATCATAAAGTCCTCACAAAATGAGGGCGAAATCTCTGGGTAGTGTCTTATCTACAAACCCATCTGCCTTCCAAAATTTACCCCGGAACTTAGTTCGTTAAAACTCCCTCGCCGAAAAAGAAAAGCGAGCGGAGGCCGGGGCCGAATTTTCGGAGCCCACAGATTTCTGGCGACTCCGCTGGGGATTGGTTTCTCTTTCCATCTTTGGCTAGTCGTCTCAGTGCTATAGTAGCAGTTATATCAAATTGTGCTCAAAATTCTGAGTCTATCAAAATGATCCTTTAACAGTTCAAAACTTCGAATTTTCTAAAAAGGATTATTCAGCAAATTCATTTGGCATTCAGCATAATTTTAAAATTATTTTTATTGCTTGTTTATGCTAATCGTTTTTGTCTATTGTGTTTTTTGTTTTCTGTGCAAGTCTCTGCATTTTGAAAGTGCGGGGTGATGTATCAGATTCTGATTACTAACCCTTGCCTTTCATTTATGCAGATGGATCTACAGAACACGCCAATGACTGTCCAGCTGGGACAAGGAGCCAGGATCCAGCTGGCCAATGCTATTATTGAGACCGGAAACACTGGAGCTACCATCCAATTTGGTAGTGTTGATTTTCCTGCAGTCGTTGCAAGGACTGCCGCCATTCCTGTGAATGGAAGGAATGCTGAAAGGCCTGCCAGGAGGCCCCATTCTACTGAAGCTGTCACCCGTCGTGTGCATCTGCCGGCACAACGACCTGTTGCTGAAAATTCTCATGGGAGAATTTCTGTGTTTGAGAGGCTGTCACAGCCTGAGGCCCTGACCACTAGAAGAATTGTGAATGGTGGAAGAGTCTCTGTGGTGACTACAAACACCACACCCCTACCGACCAGGTTATCTGCGCCTGGAGAGTACAATGCTGAAGCCTCCTCATCTGGAGGAAGGCCAACAAGGAGACAAAGGAGAAAGATGAATGCTGAGCTCCGAGCTCAGCAACAACAACTCCCTGTTCACCCTTCCAATCTATCGGCCCAAGTGCCTGAAGCCAATGTTCCTACCCGGAACAAATTTTCTGATTTAAAATGGGTGAAGAGAAATAGCTCCACTGGTGAGCTGAAGAAGTCTTTCTGGGAGCAACGGCCTGAAGCCCCAGCTCCTCCAAAGAAAAAGGAACCTGAAACTCTGTCAGCCCGGGTTTATCGGGTCCTGAAGACTGTAAAGGAGAAAGGTCTGAAAAAGAAAAAGTTCCAACGGCCCGTAGTGATAGAGGCCAGAAGGACTCCGCCAAGAGAACGTCTATCTACTGTGGCGGAAAGAAGAGAAAGAAGACATGTCCCACGCGGTGAACATCGGGGTGTGACACCTGAACCATATGTTCAGGGATCCACTGCTGAAAGGTCCCGGTGGAAAGGAAAACAAGTCTGGAGGCCAAAGCCTCGAAAAAATGAAAAGGAAGAAAGAAGAGAAAGGAGGACTGATCTGGGCGTGACATCTGGTGAGGCTTCCCGGAGATCCGCCCCCATCTACGAACAACGTCAGAAATGGGCCCCTAAAAGGACCCATAATGACACTCCTCCAAACGGTAGACACCTTGGAGAATCCTCCAGGGGATCCCGTCGCCCTCCATCCCCTCCAAAGAAAGAGACTAACTTCGACCGCAGTCCACTGGTTGAAGAAGTCCCCGTACCTAATCAGGAGCCGGAAATCCAATGGCGTCGTCGCTCGGAGATCCGGGTACTGGAGGAAAATATAGATGATCAAAATATGGAGGGAGAAGAATTTCTTGAAGGAGAAGAAAATATTGAAGAAAATATTGAGGAATTTATGGAGGAAAATTTAGAAGAAAATATTGATGAATTTCTAGAGGAAAATCTAGAAGAAGAAATCAAAGAAATAAATAATACTCTGGACATGGAAATTGTCTATATGGTGAGACACACCAATGTTAATGAGGAAACCTATTATGATGAGGGTGAAGATGAAGATGATCAACAACCGCCGATTAGGCGAGTTTATCACCGTCGTCGTGAAGCTGGGTCCACCACTGGCAGAGGTGGTCATTCTCAAGTTGAAGAAGAAAGGGAAGAGGTCGAAGAGAATCCCTTCGCTGACGAAAATGTCACACTTGCAGACATGCAAAGACATATAAGAAGACAAATGAGAGCTAAAGATAGAGAAATCTCTCAGTTAAATGAGAAGATGACTGAGATGATGGCTCAAATGGGGGCGATGATGCAGATGATGCAAAGAAATACTGCTATTGGTGCCATGCATAATCCTCCTGCTGACCCTCCGAACTTCCAAGTGCCACAAGGTTCAGGAGTACAGGGAGCTCCTGAAGGTGGTCGCGAAGCCCATAATATCGTTCGTCAGCCCACCCCACAAAATGTTGCAAGTACTTCTGAACCTGTGACCGCTGCACAATTGGAAGGGATTATCACAGAAAGGATCAAGGCTATCATAGCTGTTGATCAGGCAGAGAAACTAGTGGGCAAAGGTCGTCCGTATCCTGCTGAATACGACCAAGTACCATACCCGAAAGGGTATTCGGTTCCAAAGTTCAACACTTTCAATGGTAATAACAACCCCAGACAGCACCTGGCACAGTTTAAAGCCACCTGTGGGAACACAGGAGGAAATGACGCCTTACTCTTCCGACAATTCGTCAGCAGTTTGACAGCAACTGCTTTCGAATGGTATGCTGAATTACCAAACGATTCTGTGAAGACTTTTGCAGAATTAGAAAATATGTTCGTGAAGAGATTTGCTAGTGCAACTGAGAAGATCACGATCGCTGACCTCGCTCTGGATAAGAGAAAGAGAGAAGAGTCAGTGACCAAATATATCACTCGCTGGCGCAACCTCAGCATGAAATGTGAGCAGCAACTCGAAGAAGAGCACGCAGTACAGTTGTTAATGGGTAACATTGATGACAAAATGCAACCCTTCCTGTGCATGGCTACAATCAACACATTTCAAGACTTGCTCGATAGAGTGGCCAAATTTGAGAAATTGAATTTGTCCAGATCAGAAAATCACGCTGATAAGCCCAAGAAGGCTAAGGCCCCGGGTGCTAGAAGGGGTGAGGCCGACTCTACATTCTTCTCTAGAGCTGATAGAGAAAAACAAGTGATTTACAATGTAGACAAAGGCAAACAACCGATGCAATATCAAGAAAAGCCCAAACAGGCCTACAACCCCAACCCCCAGCCAAAGTTGATACTAGGGGGAAATGATAAGCCACGGACTTATCAAGCTGGAGGCCAGAGACAAGCAATAGGAACTGGTGATAGAACGTTCCAATCCCTCAAAGATAAAATGAATAAAGAATATTCATTCAAAAGGGAGAGTGTCGCCAAATTATTTCGACAAGTGTTGAAATCGGGTCTAGAATTGCCTGAATGCAAGAGACCCGAAGAGTCGAAGCACACTGGTGACCCAAATTATTGCCCATATCATCGGGTGCTCAGCCATCCTATTGAAGATTGTTACATCTTCAAGGATTGGCTTGAAAGAAAATATCAGAAGGGAGAGATCACATTGTCCGACAATGTATTGTCTCACCCTAAAAAGGAATCAGCTCGGGTAGTCACGTCCTCTTCCGTACCCCTGGTTGAAGAAAGAAGAAAAAAAAAGAAGCCAATTAAAGAAGAACAGTGGGAGACTGCGATCTCCAAGAAGACTGTAAAAATGTTGAAGCAGCTTGAAGGAGTTTCAGGTGTAAAGTGGAAGTCTCCTATTGAGCCAATGATAGATTTGAAGGCACTGCCGGAGGTACGACCTTCTACTTCAAAACAGTTTTCCAACCAAGTTGGTCCTTCAAAGACTGGAAAGAAGAAATCATCCAAGAAGAAGACCAAACTGAAGAAGCCTAAGGAGAAAAAGACTGCGACTCAAAGGATTATCGACAGTTTGGATGAATATTATCAGACTGTGAGGCGACCTATCAAGCTCGCTGACTTTATGTCGGAGCTTAAGATAGACGAAGCCGGAGAAGATGATGAGAATTCTCTTCCAACAGAAATATGTCGGGTCATCTCGGTGACATCGAGTACCTTGACAGAAGAGGAATACACAGAAGTACCCTCTGAATCCTGTATGATGGCTTTGCCAATGGATTACAGTTCAGAGGAGGATTTGTATTTTCCAGAGGAAGACGAATCAGACCCTAGCATAGCATCTCGGATGGGACATGTAAACCTGGGTGGTGATTCTGAATCAACAGATGAGTCCCTAGATGCAACAATGGCTGATTCTGAAGAAAATGCTCCGTTAAATGACTCTGAACCGGAGGAGATTGCTCAAGTGCAGTTAAGAAGCGGCAAGGTACTACCGCCTCCACCGAAGAAAGGGGTCCCCAATAAAGATAAGGAGAAAGAAATAGTTATCAACGATGACATTATCCCTGAAGATCCTAAGAAAAAGAAGACTTCAGCAAATGGGATAGATTATAATATATTATCCCATCTAAGAAAAATTCCAGCACAACTCAGCATATACGACGCCTTGGTGATGTCTAAAGACCTTCGGGAGACTCTGATTCAGGCTCTCAAAGATCCCGAAAGATACGAGGCGTATTTTGCTGAACGTAATTTGACTGAGGTTCTGCAAGCTCGAAATGAGCCATTCATTACTTTCTCCGAAGAGGACATGATGCTCGGAACTGCAGACCATAATCGTCCTCTGTACGTTACTGCAGAGAGCGATAAGCTGATTATCAGTCGAATTCTAATTGATCCTGGATCCTCCGTGAATCTGATAAGCTTGAAAGCACTGAGATCCCTCTGCCTTGATGTGGAACACCTGGGGCCAGATAAGCTGATGGTGCATGGTTTCAACGAGAAAGGACAGAAAACTCTTGGATCATTTATGCTCCCTCTTGTATTTGGAGAGCTCCATACAGAAGCTAAATTCCATGTGATTGATGCGGATACTTCATTCAAAGCGCTACTAGGTCGTCCCTGGTTGCATGAATATGGTATTGTCCCGTCAACACTACACCAGTGTATGAAATATCTCAAAGATGGAGAAGAGTTCAGGATCTCTGGTGACATTCAACCCTTCACAGTTCATGAAGCAACAGTTTATGAAGATGCACGATACTTCATGCCAAAGAAACAAAAGTCTTCGAGCTCCCTCGAAGCTAGAGCATCAAATTCAAAGGCTGCAAAGCGATCTGAACGAGAAGGTGAGAAAAAGCAGGTTGGGAGAAAGAAGGCAGTGCCGACTCTTCCCAAAGCGCCGACCATTCCAAAGGAAAAGAAGCATGTACCTCATCTGGGAAGTGACACAGATGAAGATGATGTTACTCCTGCTAAATCTCGGAAAGTGTGCCAGTCAACGGATGAATGGAGCAGGCAGGTCGAATTTTCAAATGATGATTATGACTACGACTCCATTTATATGAACACGGTGCAGAATGTGTTCTCTAGAAGAATTGACAGCTTATCAATTTCAGAAAGTGTACTCGTAGTCACGCGTGTTCCTTTACAACATTTCAAAGAAATTATTCCGCTCGAGGTGCATAAAGTTGAAGAACTCGCCACTCTCTATCTGCCTCCCCGTAAAAATGGGATTATTCCAAAGAATGTGTTATATTCCACGGGAGTTCGTGAAGAGGAGAATCATGATTGGGATTGCATGATCCTCGATTCTGAAGAGGTATTTCCTACGAGGCTACCTAGGTTCAATACCAAAAATATTCAGAGAATGCTACGAAAGCAAGTCAATATTCCTACTACCAAGAGACAACTTCGTACAAGTTTGGGCCTCTGGTATGGAAGGAGTCCGCGTCCGTTACAGCAGAAGGATACAGACGCATATAAAGGTATTGGATTCATCAAAAGAAAATTCCTCCGGAAAGAGATTTGTCGTGCCATCACATGCATGGAAATTGAATCCGAAGATGGTGATGTTGAAGAGACATACGAGGCTAATGATTATGATGAACAGCCCGTAGAAGCCGAGCCTGCACCAGAAGAGCTTGAAGATGGTGGACAGGCAGCCACTATGGATGAACTAAGAGAAGTCAACTTGGGAACTGAGGAGGATCCTCGCCCAACCTTCATTAGTTCTCTACTACCCGAAGATCAAATAGAAGAAATAAAAGAACTTCTCTGTGAATTCAGGGACTGCTTTGCCTGGACATATGCTGAGATGCCTGGCTTATCCCCTGACGTAGCGGTTCACAGATTAGCAATCAAACCGGATGTAGCACCCGTCAAGCAAGCTCCAAGGAGAATGAGATTGGAGATTGAAGAACAAGTGATTGCTGAAACAAAGAAATTAATAGAGGCAGGCTTCATCCGAGAAGAAAAGTATGCCGATTGGATTGCCAATATCGTCCCAGTAAAGAAGAAGAACGGGCAAATTCGTGTCTGTATTGACTTTCGGGACCTTAACAAAGCATGCCCAAAAGACGATTTTCCACTCCCTGTATCCGAACTCCTGGTGGACAATACGTCAAACTACGACATGTTCTCCTTTATGGATGGATCGTCAGGGTACAATCAAATCAAAATGGCGCCCGAAGATGAAAAGCATACATCGTTCAGGACGCCCATCGGGATTTTCTGTTACACAGTCATGCCCTTTGGCCTGAAGAATGCTGGTGCCACCTACCAGCGGGCAATGACTCACATATTTGATGATTTGATACATCAGAAGGTCGAATGCTATGTAGATGACCTTGTTGTTAAAAGCCTTGGCCGAAATGATCACTTAAAAGATCTCAGAATCGTATTTGAGAGAATCAGAAAGTTTGATCTGAAGATGAATCCTCTCAAATGTGCTTTTGGGGTTTCCTCTGGCAAATTCCTGGGGTATGTTGTTCGTCATCGAGGAATAGAGATCGACCCCAATAAAATTAAGGCAATAACAGAGATGCCACCACCAAGGAACCTTCGACAGCTTCGCTCGCTGCAAGGACAACTGGCTTTCATTCGGAGATTTATATCAAATCTATCGGGTAGGTGCCAGCCATTTTCAAAGCTAATGAAGAAAGATGTCCGTTTCAAATGGGACGCAGAATGTCAGGAGGCGTTTGATAGCATCAAGAAATACTTGTTAAATCCTCCAATTCTAGCAGCGCCGATTCCGGGGAAGCCTCTTATACTGTATACAGCAGCACTAGAAGAGTCCCTCGGAGCACTATTGGCCCAGAATAATGAAGAAGGCAAAGAAAATGCGCTCTACTACATCAGTCGAAGGTTGATTGGAGCAGAAAGCCGTTATTCTCCTATTGAAAAGCATTGTTTGGCGCTAATTTTTGCAGTTCAGAAACTCCGCCACTACATGCTATCTCATAAAATCACACTGATATCAAAGATCGATCCGCTGAAGTTCTTGATGACAAGACCAGCGTTGACAGGTCGCCTAGCCAGGTGGGCAGTATTGTTATTGCAGTTTGAAATCATATACATGCCACAGAAGGCGGTGAAAGGACAAGCCTTGGCAGATTTCCTCGCTGCACACCCAATCCCGGCTGATTCTCCACTAAATGATGATTTGCCCGATGAGCAAATGATGCAGGTTGAGGAGAATGAAAAGCTACCGTTCTGGGAGATGTACTTTGATGGGGCATCATCTATCAGACCTGTCCGACCTCCAAATATAGCAAGAGCCAGAGCTGGAATTGGCCTCATTTTCGTAGCACCGGAAGGAGGTATAATGAGATTTTCATTCAGTTTGACTGAACCTCGGACCAATAACGAAGCCGAATACGAAGCTCTATTAACAGGATTGGAAATTGCGATCGATGTCAGAATCCAACATCTCCAAATCTTTGGTGATTCTCAACTTGTGATAAATCAGGTCCTTGGTATTTACAAAGTTGGCAAAGTTGAATTGGCACATTACCATCGGCGAGCCCTCGAGCTTCTGAAGCAAATACCAAATATCAAAATGGCTCGAGTTCCTCGAGGACAGAATGCTAAAGCAGATTGTCTGGCCAAATTAGCCAAAGAAATGGCGAACATCAACGAGGAGAGGCCTATATTCATCGGAGTTTACACTCGTAGGGTCTTGGAGCCCGCTTTATTACAATTCCCAAGGGCAGAAGAAATTCCAGATTCAAGTCAGCAGGATGAAACTCCAGTTGACCCTCAACCTCTCCATCAAATCGTTATGGAAAATTATCCGGAAGGATATCGTACGGCCAAGAGACATAAAGCTAGTCAAGCTTCAGAATCGTGGTGGCATTGTTTAGATATTGAAGTCGAAAATGATTGGAGACAGCCATTCATTGACTACTTTAAGGAAAACAAACTCCCGACAGAAAAGTCTATGGCCGCACAAA
Organism: Dendrobium huoshanense; assembly: GCA_016618105.1. Lineage (NCBI taxonomy): Eukaryota > Viridiplantae > Streptophyta > Magnoliopsida > Asparagales > Orchidaceae > Dendrobium > Dendrobium huoshanense. Next base: position 21,943,312 of record CM028348.1, read on the forward strand.
TTAGAAAAAGGGCATTGCGATACGCATTTGTCAATGATACGCTATACAGGCGAGCTTTTGATCAAATGTGGCTAAGGTGCCTAGGGACCATGGAAGCTGATAAAGTGGTATCAGAAGTCCACGAAGGGCTTTGTGGAGCACATCAGTCAGGTCCCAAAATGGCCGCTAAAATCAAGAGAATGGGTTACTATTGGCCGACCATGGTCAGAGATTGTATTGACCACGCAAAGAGGTGCCACGAATGTCAAATCCACGGTGATGTTATACATCAACCGCCAAATCCACTACACCCAACAATAGCATCTTGGCCATTCGAATGCTGGGGCACTGATATAATCGGGCCAATAGATCCGCCATCATCAGCGGGACACCGCTTTATTCTGGCAGCAACGGACTACTTCTCCAAGTGGGCAGAAGCAGCTCCATTCAGAGAGGTCACATCCGAGCATGTGATCAATTTCTTCACCCACAATGTAGTCTACAGATTCGGTGTGCCACGCCGCATAATCTCAGACAATGGTACTGCATTCAAAAGTACAAAAATCTATAAGTTCGTTGATCGGCATAAAATCGATTGGCGGTATTCATCCATATACAATCCAAGGGCGAATGGATTGGCAGAAGCTTTCAACAAGACGTTGGTGAAGTTATTGAAGAAGATCCTCACCAAGAACAAAAGAGAGTGGCATACGAAGATGGCAGAAGCTCTATGGGCCTATCGTACAACCTACAAAACCCCAACCAAAGCCACTCCTTATTCATTGGTGTTCGGTGTTGAAGCTGTATTACCATTGGAGATTGAACTACCGTCACTCCGGGTAGCAGTTCAGAATGATCTCACTCAGGAGCAAAATGCCCGCCTCAGAATGGAAGAGCTCGATGCACTTGATGAACTAAGGTTACAAGCTCAACAAAATCTAGAAATCTACCGAGGAAGAATGGCAAAGTCCTTTGATCGAATGGTGCGTCCTCGATCATTTCAAGAAGGGGAATTGGTCCTGGTGCTGAGAAGACCAATCATTCCACACCGAAAAATTGGTGGCAAATTCGTATCCAATTGGGAAGGTCCCTTTGTCATCGAGAAGGTGTACCAAGGAGGAGCATATCAGTTGATCGATCTGAACGGTCAGAGGCCTATGCCGCCAATCAACGGTCGACATTTAAAGAAGTATCATGCATAAAATATTATGTCTAATGTATTTTGTGATGATCAAAATTTTATATGCATATTTATTAATGTATGATTGCTCATATTTTGGAATTCTCTTGTATAGCAAGAACGCATTTCAAAATCCCCCATCAGACTGGGGGCATTTTAAATATTTATTTGGGTCGACATCGCGCTGCGTGCCGAGATCCTCAAATAAATATTTAAAATCTCAAAGATACAAAGCCTATCCAAAATGTCCCTGTGAGACAGGGGGCATTTTAAATATTCATTTGGGTCGACATCGTGCTGCACGTCGAAATCCCCAAATGAATATTTAAAATCTTATATTCCAAATTTATTTCATTCTAAAATGTCCCTGCGAGACAGGGGGCATTTTAAATATTTATTCGGGTCGACATCGCGCTGCGTGCCGAGATCCCCGAATAAATATTTAAAATCTCAAAATAGAAAGGCCTATCCAAAATATCCCTGCGAGACAGGGGGCATTTTAAATATTCATTTGGGTCGACATCGTGCTGCACGTCGAGATCCCCAAATGAATATTTAAAATTTTATATTCCAAATTTATTCCATTCTAAAATGTCCCTGCGAGACAGGGGGCATTTTAAATATTTATTCGGGTCGACATCGCGCTGCATGCCGAGATCCCCGAATAAATATTTAAAATTATCAATCCAAATATTCTTTTGTGCTAAAGAATACACATACTTGTTTTTCAAAGTATATGCAGGTGATATCTCAAAGATCGAGACAACACCTTCTACAACAAACCAAGACTCAAAAGTCAAGAAAGAGACTTTTGTGGCTACACACTCCTACAAAATTGAGCTGAAGAAGCTTGAAGCCTTCCGACAGCCTGAAGCTTAAGGTTCGAATGGGTGTAAAAGGTCGGATCCAACATGCCCAAATATGGCCGGATCGCTGGCAGCTCCGTCTACTCAACAAGCCATAAGAAAGGCCGTAGTAGCGGAACCCCCACTTCGTCAACCCGTCAGTAGGGACTGTAGGAAGCACGAAGGCAAATTTGGCTCAACAAGTTCAAGTGGTCGTAGTCTGCAAAATTCTCCAAAATGACTGGAGAATCAAAGTTCCAGTGGAAAGATGAGTCTCGAACAACTACCAGATGTTCGTAGGCTCCAAAATCCAAAACCACGAAGGATGACTCCAAATCTACCAACTTCAGCAAAATCAGCATTGGGGAGCGCAATTCCCATAGCTCAAGTCTGAAGCCTGAATGGGTGTAAGAGGTCGGATCCAACAAGCCCAAATATGGCCGGATCGCTGGCAGCTCCATCTACTCAACAAGCCATAAGAAAGGCCGCAGTAGAGGAACCCCCATCTCAGCAACCAGAGGACAAAGAGCTATCAAATTCTAGCTCTCCCAAACTGAAGAACTCAAGTGATTCAGATTAAAGTCTTCTCAAGTGGTTAAGGATCAAGATACTACCTACGTTCGGTACTGTCAATTGTTTCTAGAACCTGCAAATCCTTCAACAAATCCGTAAAGCACAAAGTGAGGATCGAAGGAACTCTTCTTCAACAAGTCCGCCAAAGCACATAAAGCAAAGGACCGAAGAAATTATCCCAAAGTTCACACAAAGCTCAAGGCTGAACTGAAAGGATTTCGTCATCAACAAGTCCGCTATGCACAAAGCTATGGACCGATGACTTTTCGTCATCGACCTAATACAAACCCCATGGTTTAGGTCATTGACATCTACTCCTTCAACAAGCCCGCCAAAGCAAGGAGCATAGGGCCGAAGGAACAAAATAACCTAACAAGTCAGTAAAGACAAATCAGACAATTCTCCATCAATGTCTACAACACAAAGCACAGGACAAAAGCAATCAATATCTCAATCATTTATTGATACATCCAAGAGATCTATGAAGAAAGAAATCTTAGTGTGACATCCAAGCAAAATTTTGGAGATCCACTAAATGAAAATCTTAGTGTGACATCCAAACGAACTTTTGGAGATCCACTAAATGGATACCCTAGTGTGACATCTAGAACAAATATCTAGAGATCCACAGGGTCAATCAACTTACAACAAACGTGATCCGCTCTAGACGCATACCACATTTGTTGGGGGGCATTTGTTAACCTTCATGTAAAAACCAAAAGAAAAAAAAAAAAAGTGAGAAGCATCACAGTCATACCTTACACACGACGGATCCACAAATTCTGTCGAATAGCTCACGCAAATCTCGCCAGAAATCCCGGAAACCTCGTATCACTGTTGGCTCTGTCAAAGTCCCGTAAATCCAGCAAACCTCGGACTCGACGAATCCAGAAATCTCGCAACGATACGCTGTTCTGCGCCGACGCCGCTCTTCTCCGTAATTTCTGCTCAAATCCCGCATTTCAGCCTCGATCGTATCCCGACTCGCCTCTATAAAACGAAGCCGAAGTCCCTGCTCAACACACGACTCTCCTTCCCGTAAGCATCTCGCTCCTTCCACACGACAGAAGCTCCGATCTCCCCACTGCTCTCTCCCGACCCCATTCCACTCTCTGTCCCGAAGCTCTTCCTCCACGCGAAAGCCCTGCTCCCGTCACCTTCTCTGTCCGATCCAACTCGAGAAGCCGCCGACCCTTCCTCTTCCGACTCCACACAGAGAGAGTCGGAACTCTGCTCAGCCCACAACCTCCTTTGTCCGACCCCATTACCTCTTCCATCTCCGACCTCTCGGCTGACCAGCACAAGCAGAGAGAGAGAGAGAGAGAGAGAGAGAGAGAGAGAGAGAGAGAGAGAGAGGAGTTCGCATACCTTGCCCTAGCTCCGACTTCCCCTTAGCCCTCCGACGCCGTCCCACCTTCCTAGATCAGAAGTTACGACATTTTGAGAGGAAGCCCGACAAGAGCTCACTGTGAAGGTAACTCTCTCCCTCACGCGAGCTCATTCGGCCAAATTCCCTATGTCAGAGAGGGGTGAGGGAGAGATTTTTTTTTATTATTATATTATTACTATTATTATTTAGTTATAATTAATTATTATTAATAATAGTTAATTATAATTAAATATAATTATTATAATTAAATACTTTAATTATATTTAATTATTATTTTTAATAATTAGTTTTAATTAAAATAAGTTATAATTAATTTTATTAATAATTATAGTTAATTATTTTATTAATTAACTATAATATGATTAAAATTAATTATAATTAATTATTTTAATTTAAATTAATTATTATTAATTATGACTAAATATAATTAATTATTGTAATTATAATTAATTATTTTAAATTATAATTCATTATGATTAATTTAATTAATTATAGTTAATTAATTAAATAGATAATGATAATAATAATAAATAAGAGATAATGCTTCTCTCCCTCGATCTTTGAGCCAACGCCGACGACCCCGTGCAGGTATAACTTCTAAACCTTAAAACTCCGAGAGCTCGTTTCGATGCAAGCGACGAGACAAAACGACCACCTATACACGCTTTTCTTAGCGTGGTGGGAGGACGTGCGTCCCGACGCTTGCGACGAAGCGGGTAATCACATAATTCCTTCTTCGAAGTTCGTATCGCCTTGGTTTCCCCGCCTATACACGCTTTTCTTAGCGTGGTGGGAAGGGATCCCGGTGCGATGCGCGCGACGAAGCGGGGATACCCATAAGTACCCGCTTGCGGGGAAATAATTGTGCTTACAAAATATTTTCAAAAAAAAAAAGAAGATAAAAAAATACTTTTCTACAAACAAAAAAATACCCATACACGCTTTTCTTAGCGTGGTGGGGGATCAAAAAATACACGGCCGCGGTGTCCTCGAAAGAGGTCACCTACCATACACGCTTTTCTTAGCGTGGTGGGAAAGGCCCAGTTTTCCGTAGTTTTCCCCTAAACGGGGGAGACGCCGGGAGGCTGCCGAAATTTCGGGTGAAGACGGACTATACTTGGACTTTATTCGCACATCAAATGGACAAAATGAGACTCGTACCTGGACTTGATTGAACGGTGGATTCGGACTTATAAACTTGATTCAATCTATTTAATTGAACTCAAACCCAAATGAATCATAACTTAAGCATAACTCAATGAATATGAACTTGAATTGAACAAGCTCACTTGAAACTTATGAACTTGGTTTGAACCAAGTAGGGCCTTAGACTTGCCATATGAAAGTGAACTTGAATGTGGACCGAAGCTGATAAAGAACTCATATTGAACAACAGGGGACTTGAATCATTCTTGGACCACAGAAAACTTGAATTTGAACATGCAAGGACTCATCTTGAACTCAAATGAACTCTAATCAAATGACATTAAGCTTATGATGAATTTGAACATGAAATGGGTTCAAATGCAATAAGGATTTGAACAAGAGAAAACCTATTTGAGCTTGAATGAGTTGGACAATGAACTTGATTGAGCATTTTTTTACTCAAACTTTGCATTTTGAGTCTCATTTTATTCAAAATCAAGTTGAGCTTGATTTGAATGATGATATCAAAGCTCCAATGGAATGATAAGGAGTTGTCACTTTAATTTAAGGGTAAAGTACTCATTCAAATGTAATGCAAACAAGTGAAGATTCATGCACAAATTCATTTCAAACTTGACATGGAGTTTTTGTATGATGATATTTGATTTACAACATCCATCTCAAATCATGCTTACAAATGAGTGGAGGTGAGCATAGTGGTGCAAGTATTAACAATGTGTGATGAGCGCAATCCATCCAACATGTTAGCATACAAAATAAATATGCTAATTCTACCTACAAGCGACGAAACTAGTGGTACTTCATAGATGATGAATCATTTATGAATAATAAAGACGGGCATACGCATAGATACAACGATTCCTCGACAAGAGATGCGTGATGAATGTGATGACTTGCTAACCCTCAAAAGCAATGTGGAAATCATGCTTAATGTAGTCCATCGGGAAAATAACAACTACGAAAATGCTGTGAATGCAAAGGAGCATTAGTAAAGCACAGGAGGAATTGTGATAAATGAAAGCGCCTACAAGTTATGTAGCAAGAGCTGATAAAAGTTGTAATGCTCTTGTAGTCAACCATCATTCAACACCAAATAAATGTGTTGGACATCTATAAGCAAGAAACAATAAGATCTGCAATACATACAAATCCTCTACGAATACAAATGTATGTACAACATCCATCAATGGATAGATGCATAAAGACTACAGTAAATGCAGTATCCTGTAGTCAACTTCAGTCTAAGAATGAATATCTACCTCCAACAGTAATGGTCGCATTGCAAAGACCAAAATTACAGCATAATGCATAAAGACTACAAGTTCCTACGAGCTTCTACAACCCAAGGCAGGAGATTAGTTAGTGCACTATGACCCGCCTACGAAAATCAACAAATAGTGCACGACAGTCTACCTGTACAAAGCAGCGAACAACTCCATTCAGAAGCTGCTACGCCACGCCACCGGATCTGCAACACATATACAAGCAGATAGAAGGCGTCTACGATCTACAACTCAACGCCACCGGATCTGCAACACATATACAAGCAGACAGAAGGCGTCTACGATCTACAACTCAACGCCACCGGATCTGCAACCTTCGCACCAGCAGACAGAAGGCGTCTACAATTATTTCAAAGTACCCATGCACATGCACTATAAATTGTATACACATAGGTACACTAAATGGAGTAAAAATAATTATAAAACCCGCATGAGCCCCGGCGAGCGTGTTATTGGTACACACGTGACGTCTAGGGATGCTGCGCGGGTTGACAAGTGAATTCAGGTTCGAAACCGATCCTTCTATACGGGTCAATAGAAGTCGACAGGGTTCGAACCATTAAGCAAATATAAAGTTGTGGCGACTAGTATATTTGCTTTAAAACATTCATATTAGGCCATCAAGACCTACAATAATATGAATTCACTGATGAAGGCTCAAAGCCTACAAAACCCGATCCTCTGTCGACAGCCCGACAGAGTTGACAAGGTTCAATCCAGAAAAGGAAAATGACCCCAAACACCCCGATGATGGCCGTGTTGAATGTTTAACTCAACCGGAGGGGTTCACAAACATTTCAAATGACTCTCAAATATCCAAATGTCTTCCATGCTCCATCCAAAAACCCAAAAACTCCACAAAAATCTCAAAAACCCAAATCCCAAAAATATTTAAAATTTGAAATCCAACCATAAAAAACTTAAAGCAAAAATCATCCGCCCTCCGCAAAAGTTTGTCGAGGCGGACAAATATGAGATATTACTTCAACTCACAAAGAGCGAAATGCCTAGTCGAAAATATCACTAGGATCCATTCTCAAACAATCTCTTGCCAGTAAGGCGTGGTACGTGTCCTCTAACCGGCAGTTTCGCCGCCAAATGGCACTGCAGGTAAACGGTTATGACCCGGGGCCCTCTGAACCGAGTGGTTTTGCCGCCAAATGGCACCACAGATACCGGTTATGGCCAGAGCCAATACGCTCCTTAATGGCGTTAAATCCTTGAGATATGAATCAATAGGATATGATCGATAGGGCACAAAGCCCTCTGTAAGCTAAGGTGGATTCAAATTTGTCCCCTTAGACAAACATTCAACCCCGGTCTACAAGGTCCCCTTGGACGAAGCAACCCATGGCTGCCGACAAGGATCCTTCTGTCAGGTTGGGTCGACTACCTCCTCTGACTAAGTAGACCAGGGACCACGATGGCCCGGGACGACGGAACCATGGGATCTTGATCGGGTCCATCATCCATTCCCCCACCATCCGCTTTAAGTGCTAGATGGTGCAATTTCTATTTTAAATATCAAACCTTTCAAATTTCCAAACTTTCAACTCAATTCTCAAATCCAAATCCGGTTCTCAAATACCCAAACCCATGCTGCTGCTGCTATATGCCAGACAACACGTATTATATACGTATCTGATTGACGACTAGCCTTAATCGAAAGTTCTCTCTCGTGATCGAGAGGGGTAATTAACTATAGGGGCTTGCGCCTATAGGAAACCAGAACTCAGATCATAAAGTCCTCACAAAATGAGGGCGAAATCTCTGGGTAGTGTCTTATCTACAAACCCATCTGCCTTCCAAAATTTACCCCGGAACTTAGTTCGTTAAAACTCCCTCGCCGAAAAAGAAAAGCGATCGGAGGCCGGGGCGAATTTTCGGAGCCCACATCCTCCTGAAAAATATTCCCACAACGAGGTGAGTTTTTAAGCTCAATAGGTGAGGATAAAAAATTCATTTAAACATAGGGAGAAAAAAAAGAAACTACAACATGCTTGGCGTAGGGAAAATTAACAGAAAAAAAATATCAATTCTAAAGTAAGTTATGCTCAAGTGACAACATGTTTTTCTTTACATCAATTTCTTTCAAATGCTCAAACCTTTCATTACATTTCCTTTCTTCCTTTCCTTTCTTTCTTTCCTTTCTTTCTTTCCTTTCATTTTTAAAACATTGAGGCTCATTTAATCTCAATCACATATGTCAATGCATGAAAAACATTCATATAATTTAGTACGTATATATATATATATATATATATATATATATATATATATATATATATAATATATATATATATATATATATATATATATATATATATATATATATATATCACCCGTCTCAGGATTATCACTTGTACTGATCAGGTACAATAAATTGGCAATTTCCTTTTCCATAGGTTCAAAAGAACCAACCTTTTCCACAGCTCATAAGAGCCTTCCTTTTTCATAGCTCGTGAGAGCCAACCTTTTCCATAGCTCATAAGAGCCAACCTTTTCCTTGTGATACTCCCGCATCAACATACTCATGCATTTATTACTTAAAATAATCTTAAATAAAATGCTCCATGTACTTTCCATAATGTATTCTTGCATGTAAGATAAGGAAATCATGTGAAGCAAGTGTATATCAAGAGTGTGTAAACCAAACATGAGTTAAGCATTGCATAGGAGAAACATTTGAAATCACTTCATGTATCCATAAACTTACAAAGGAAAATTGAGCCATAAAAGTTCATAATTAACATAAACAAATTGAACATTTCTATGAAATTGAATAAAGTACAAGTTACCTAACATTTAAAAGAATGTTCATCCCACCTACCTCAATTTGTACACCACAAGGAGATCCTTCAAAAAAAAATCCCTTCTTGCCCTCCTTTCCTCTTATGAAAACAACTCTACAATTAACAAAACATAAGGTGTAAGCATAAGTTTCCTCCCTCAAACCATAAAAGAAAAACCTAGGCAAAGAATGTAGCCAACCAACACATCAAACATTGGTTTTTCTATAAAGCCCCTCACATTCTCTCTCGATTATAGTTTAGCCAACATTCCTAAGATCTTTAAACATGCAACACCTTTCCTACTCTCACATTATTAAATAAGATAAAAACATATCAAATTTTCGGAATTTAATAAATCCAAAATTAGAAAACCTTGCATTTCAAACAAAATCCATAAGGTAGCCTCTAAAATCCTCCCAAACACTAATAAAAACCATAAGGATCAAAAATTCCTTCATTAGAGAGAAACCCTAAATTCCTAAACCCAAATTTTTGCTTAAACCCTATAATATCTTCACATAAAAACTTCCCCATT